>CAUYUJ010021490.1:0-35000 GCA_963575745.1 Prorocentrum cordatum
CTCCTCCTCCTCCTCCTCCTCGTCTTCTCCTGCGCCGCGCGCGGGTCTCCCGCGGCCGGAGCGCTGCAATTGGGAGCCGGCGCAAACCCCCCACCCCAGGTGCGGCCCACCGCTCGGCGGCGAGCCGCCCCCGAGGAGGAAGGGGTGCGCCGGCCGGGGCCTATAGTTGGCTTACCCGGGACCACGTAGGCGAGCGCCTCGCCCTCGTGGCCGCCTGGCCTGCGGCCTGGGCCCTGCGGTCCCACCGCCAGGCGCCGCGGTCCCACCGCCAGGCGCCGCGGTCCCACCGCCAGGCGCCAGCCCGTCGCCCGTAGCGCCGCCCCGCCCCGCCGTTAGCCAGCGCGCCAGCCCGCCAGCGCGCTCCGTCAGGCCAACCCGCGCAGCAGCAGTCCCGCGCCGCTACCCGCCCGCCCCGCGGCGGCGGCCAGCAGCACCGCGGCCCGCCTGCCGGCAAGCGTGTCGGGCCCGCTCGCTGGCCGCGCCGGCCGCGCGGTCAGCGGTCAGCTGCCCCGGCGGGCGAGCTCAGGCGCGCCGCGCAGGCGGCGCACCGGGGTCCGCGGCGGGCAGCCGCCGCGCCGCTGCGCCCTGTGGCAGCGCTGCCGTGCGCCATGCCTCCGCGCTGCCGCGCTGCAGTTTCGCGGAGAGGCTCTGCCGCGCGGCCGCCAGGACCTGCGGGTCCCTGGCGGCCCAGGCGCGCAGCAAGGCTTGCGCCTCCTTGCCAGACCAGCCCAGTGTCTCCACGGCGAAGGCGTGCAGCGCAGGCCCCGGGTAGCGCTGGTGCTTGCGCTCTTCGGCCGCCGCGGCCGCGGCGCCGTCCCAGGTCGCGCGGCTGCGGCCGGCGCCCGTGCCAGCCCCGAGCGCGCAGTCGGTGGTTGTGACGTCGACGTACTGCCGCCCTGCCACAAGGTCGACGAACGCCACGTCGAGGCGCGCGGCTCCCACGCCGCCATCCGGGCGGGCGCGGTCCCAAGCGGGCACGTCCTGCTCCGTGGCCACGCCAGCGGCGCCCCGCTCAGCCAGCCAGCTGGCCAGCCAGTCGCGCACGCCATCGTGCTTGTCGATGGCCAGCCCGCCCGCTGGGCAGCCCGCCGCGTGGCCGGGGTTCGCCCGCAGATCGCAGCCGCAAACCGTGCCGTCGCGCCTCCGCCGCAAGCACGTGGGGCTGGCTCCCTCGGGCAGCGGCAAGCAAAGCCAGAGGGCGAGCGCAGGCCGCAGGTGCTCGTCGGCGAAGAGGTGGTCCCGCCGCGTCGGGGGCAGGAGGAAAGCGCCCGCGCTTCTGCCGCCCGCGGAGCGGAGGCCAGCGGCCTGGCTCGCGGGCAGGGAGGCCAGCAGGCGAGCGCGCCGCTGCTCCTGCGCCGGCTGAACCAAGTGCTTCTGCGCCTTCTCCAAACGCTCCGCTCCTGCTCCTCCTGCTCCTCCTGCTCCTGCTGCTCCTCCTGCTCCTCCTGCTCCTCCTGCTTCTCCTGCTCCTGCTCCTGTTGCTCCTGCTGCTCCTCCTCCTCCTCCTCCTCCTCCTCCTCCTCCTCCTCCTCCTCCTCCTCCTCCTCCTCCCCCCCCCATCCCTATCCTCCTCATCCTCCTCGTCATCCTCGTCCTATCCTCATCCTCCTCATCCTCCCCATCCTCCTCTTCCTCCTCCTCCTCCTCCTCCTCCTCCTCGTCCTCCTCCTCCTCCGCCTCCTCCTCCTCCTCCTCCTCCTAACTCCTCCTCTCCTCCTCCTCCTCCTCCTCCTCCTCCTCCTCCTCCTCCTCCCACCCCTCGTTTTCCTCCTCCCCCTCCTCCTCCTCCTCCTCCTCCTCCTCCTCCTCCTCCTCCTCCTCCTTTTCGTCCTCCTCCTCCTCTTCCTCCTCCTCCTCCTCCTCCTCCTCCTTCTCCTCCTCCTCCTCCGTTCGCAGGTTCTGTCACCTGTGCGAGCCCGGGGAGAAGAAGATGCGCAAAAAGATCTGGAAGGAGCAGAAGCGCGGCGGCATGCGGCCGCCCTTCGGCCGGCTGGCTCCCGCGATCGCGGGGCCGGTGCCTGGCACGCCTGAGCCGCGCTAAGGGGCCGCGCTGCCGGGTCGCGGTCGATTAGGCTGCAAAGAGGAAGAGGAGGAAGAGGGGGAGGAAGAGGAGGAGGGCAAGGAGGAGGGAGAGGAGGAGGGAGGGACGGAGGGAGGGGCAGGAGGAGCAGGGGTGCACCGTGCACAGAGAAGAGCTATTGCCCCACGCGGCGCCCGCGAATCCGGGGGCCCGCATGGACCTCGTCGTCCACGCGCCTGGGCACGGGGCTCCAATCCTGGTGGACCTCACGGTGGTCAGTGCCCTCACCCAGGACGCAATCGGTCTCGGCGCGCCGCGCCGCGAGGGCGCTACTGCGGCGGCCGCGGATCGCCACAAGCTTTTGCGCTACCCTGGCGCGCCCGTGGTCCCGTACGGCCGCCTGCATGGGGGAAGTCGCGGAGGCGTTGATCCGCCGGCTGGCGCCGACGGAGGCGACAGAGCGCTCGGCCGCGATCCGGCGTCTCCATCTCCACCAGGCCATGGGGAGCATGCTGCAGCGCCACGCGGCCGACGCCGCGCTGGCGGCCACCCAGCACAGGCCTTGGCGCGAGGCCGGGCGGGGTTGATGGCCCAACGCGCCCTGTGGAACACGAAGTGGCGGCCGCGCACAGGAGGAGGAAACGGAGGTTGCGGAGGTGGAGGCGGAGATGGCCAGGAGTCCGCTGCAGGAGGAGGATGGAGAGGCGGCGGAAGACGGGCTGAGGAGGGTGAGGCAATTGAGGGGAGGAGGAGGGGGGAGGAGGAGGAGGAGGAGGAGGAGGAGGAGGAGGAGGAGGAGGAGGAGGAGGAGGAGGAGGAGGAGGAGGAGGAGGAGGAGACGGAGGAGGAGGAGGAGGGGCGCGGAGGAGGGAGGGACGGAAGAGGGCCGGGAGGAGGAAGAGCAAGACCTCGAGGAATATCAGGGCGAGGATGGAGGGGGGCATCGGCGTCGACACGGGCACGGGCCCGGGCACTGTTGTGTTTGCCCCGCGGGTGGTGCCGAGCGTTGGCTGCGTTTCGACGGAAGGACGGCGGAGAGGGAGAACTACTACGCATACGTGTTAACATCAGAGGGTTTTTAGTGTGGCGGTGCACGGAGCTGGTCCTAAACTTCCTCGACGCGGTGGAGATTGTTGTCCCTCTATTTTGGGGTTGACTGGATAAGTGTTGGTGGGGTCCTTCTCCCAGTGAGTGCTGCTCTCTGGGCGACCCTGCACGACCCTGCACGACAGAAGGATTTTGAGCACGTTTGCAAAAGGATCGCAATATTGATCGACATTTTCTTCGCCGAGTAGGCGTCGTAGCCGCCGTAGTCGTAGTCGCAATAATGACTAGTAGGCGTCGTAGTCGCCGTAGTCGCAGTCGCGATGACTCGCAGTCGCAGTCGCAGTCGCAATAGCAATGAACAGTAGTCGTCGTAGTCGTGTTCGTCGTACTCGTCGTAGTTTAGTAGTCGTCGTAGTCGCAGTCGTAGTCGTGGCTGTCGGCGTCGTTGTTGCACGGCGGGTGCCGCGGGGGAACAAATAGTTTCCCATCGTGGTGGGGCACAAATCCTTGAATAAGGCCGCCGAAAAGATAACTAATTGCGCCTGCTTGGCGGATATAGAGATCCTGTAGGGTCATCGACATTTACAGACACAGAGGGAGAGAGAGAGAGAGAGAGGGAGAGAGAAGAGGAGCGAGAAGGAAAGTGCGAGAGAGAGAGAGGGAGGGAGAGAGAGCGATGGAGAGAGAACGGGATGGCCATGCACAGGCTGGCCGAACCGAGGGGCGGGCGGACGGACGGAGGGGGGGGCGGCAGGGCCGAGGCGAAGCGGAAGGCGGTGCAGGCGCCGCCCGAGATATGGGGGCCCCGCGCGGACTGACTCCTTCGATGGCAGATCACGGAAACCGCGTGTGCCCCCTTTCGTCTCGGACAGTTGGTTTGTCGAGCGCCCCCGACAGCTCGAGCGCCCGTGCGGATTGCCTCTGCCGTGCCGCTACGAAGAAGACAGCATGTGTCTTCGTAGCTCCTTTTCCAGAGTGCGCTGGCACTCGCTAGCGTCTGGTGGCCGATGAGGGAGCGCCGACGTATCGTCGATCAGCGTCGACTAGAAACGGTCAGCGTCGACTCGCAAGAGCCAGCACGATTGCATGGGAGGCGTCCGTGATTTGCCACCCGAGACGCGGAGAGGCGCATTGGGGCCCCAGGCGGGGCGGAACGAGGCATGGCCCGTTGTTCAGGAGGGCATCGGCTCGATGTTTTCGGTCGTGTTCATTGGTTTTCGGCGGCTGTCCAGCGTTCCCCCTCCGGGCGCTGGCCATTGGCTGCCGCTCGGACGGCCGGTTTGTTCGACGGCGTCGCCTCGGCGATCAGTTGAAGTGGACTGGTGTCCTCTTCTGCGTTGGGAGGGGACGGTGGGCTGAGAGGACGAGGTCGAAGTCGAGGAGGAGGATGAGGCGGGAGAGGAAAAGGAGGAGGAGGACGAGGAGGCGGCGGAGGAGGAGCAGGAGGAGGAGGAAGAGGAGGATGAAGAGGCGGAGGGGAAGGGGAAGGGGGAGATGGAGGGGGAGGAGGAGGAGGAGGAGGAGGAGGAGGAGGAGGAGGAGGAGGAGGAGGACGAGGACGACGAGGACGAGGACGAGGAAGAGGAGGAGGGGGAGGAAGAGGAAGAGGAGGAGGAGGAGGAAAGCATGGAGAAGGGGTAGAAGGGGCGATAGATGGGGAGCTGGAAGGGCAGAGGGAGCAAGGAGAAGGAGGGAAGCCAACGGACCTCGACAGACACCCCCCGCCGCGCTGGCCGCTAAGTCGAGGCGTGGGCAGCCTTGGTTCCCGTTCCACGGCGGGCCGCAGCCATCCTTGTTGATTCTTAGGCTTACGCCACACCGCCGACCCCTTGTTTATGCCAATCTGGGGGTAGTAGAAGCTGCGAAGGGGTGAAAAGCGAGTTTTGGAGCCACTTGGGGGCCGGTTCGGAGCCTCTGGGGTGCTTCTTGGGGGTTCCTTGGGGCGTCTGGGCGGCCTCGTGAGGGCCTCTGGGGGCCTCTTGGGGCACTCTTGGGGCCCCCTGGGGCTCCTGGGGGCAGAAAGCTAGAGTTTCAACATGTTTGGTCGCCCTCTTGGGCCCCTCTTGTCTTGGAGCCCTCTTGGGCCGTCTTGGGGACCTCTTGGGCCGTGTTGGGGCCGTCTTGGGCCGTCTGGAGGCCGTCTTGGGGGCCTCTTGGTCCATCTTGGGGCTTTCTTGGGGGCCTCTTTGGCCGTCTTGGAGCGTCGGGAAGCCGAAAATGCGGAAAAGCAAAAAACATCGAAAAACACGACGGAAAATCAACAATTTTAGACTCTTGGGGTCCTCTTGGGAGGCTTGTTTGGGACCTCGGGGGCCGTCTTGGAGACCTCTTGGCCCGTCTTGGGGCCATCTTGGGCGTCTTGGAGCGGTCGTTTGGCGTCTCGGGGCCTTCGTGGGCCGTCTTGGAGGCCTCTTGGGGGCTTCTTGGCCCGTCTTGAGGCCCTCTTGGGCCCGGAAAAGCCCCGTGAACCGCTCGTCCCGGCCGTGCTGCGCTCGTCCCGGCCGTGCTGCGCTCGTCCCGGCCGTGCTGCGCTCGTCCCGGACCCCCCCCCCCTCCAAATCGACCAGACCGGGCTCCCGGGGGAGGGGTTTGGGGAGGGGGAAGCATCTCACACGCCGATGATCCCCAAGGGGTCGGCGGATTTGAGAGGCATCTGCGTCTGCGCCCCCCTCTCCGCTTGGCAGCCGCGTGCGCCGTGCGAGCCCCACCTCTGCGGCGCCTCCCCCATGGACACGTCGAGGCTCATGGCGCTGGCTCAGCTGCTTTTCTTTGGGGGCCTTCGGTGGCCTCCGGAAACATCGGGAGACCTCCAGGGACCTCCGGGAATCTCCAGGGACCCCCAGGAATCTCCAGGGACCGTTGGAGGGTCCGAACGACATTGGGGCATGCAGTCGTCACTTTCGCTTCTCCTGCCTGTCCTTGAAGCGAGCATGCGCGTGCCGTTGCGCGCGGCGAGCTCAAGACATTCGTACAGAGTGGGACGTGATCTACGTCCGGGCAATGAGGTGCGCGCGCCACTCGCTTAGCGCCCGCGAACCGTTATCGACCCTTACATTGCTTGAGCCCATCTATACAGCACTGTCGCACGAGTTCGTGAATAATCCCTCCGTCAACAAGATCCTGGAAAAGGGAACCCCTGGGCTAGGAGACCGAGTATGGACAATGCTCGCTTGTTAGACTATCAGGCTTATCTGGCAAATAAGTGTTTACCAGCCGATACTGACGGAAAACCGAAAAGATGACACACTTCATGAAAAATGCCTCGCAACGTTCCAACACGGAATCAAGACCATGGCAACCAGTATTAAAGAAAACACCCCCAGGACGTTCGTATGAAAGGATCTCACTTCGTGATTCCCCATCCCGAAGAATGCAACATTTGGACACTGGAGGAAGTCCTAGGTTTGCCCCTGACGTCAGAACCGGATTCGTGTAAGACAGTCATTCGAGCAGCGTCAAGAAGAAGAGCCTGCACACTTCCCCGACCTGAGAGTATCCGGACCAGCGGGTAATCCTCCTTTGGCAGCGATGGTAGCAGACCCGCTGGTGGATGATCCTTCCTGGCACGGTGAGGCGATGGCGGCTGGTGATCTAAAAGTGATCGTCCCGGGCGATGGCCATGACGCAGCCTCTGGCAGTGTGGTGTCTGGCGATAGACAAGTCGCAATGAGGCAAGCTGCGACAGGAGGCTCTGCCGGCGTCGTGGCGGCGGCAGAAGCTGGAGAAAGCGCCGGGGGCGCTGAGGCTAGTCCTGCCGGCTCGGTGGCCCGCGGCTCTGCCGGGGGAGCCGATGACGGAGGGCGACAGCCAAGACGAGATGACGACGATTGGAGTGCCGTTTGGGGAGCCCGCAGTAAGAAGAAGAACCGTCATCAAGATCGCGATTCCAGGAGAACCGAAGCCGACTCCGGGTGGAATTCAGTCAGGGATCGCGCCAGGAGGCACAGTTCGCCTCGTCCAGAAGACGATCGCGCGAGCAAGTAGGCTTCTAAGGGACCCGGAAAGAAATGAAAGGGCGTGCACGAACGCGCGGGGAAACGGGGGAGGAAGTGCCTTCTCCTCGGCGCCCTGGCAAGGGTCGTCACCCCGATGGGGCAACGAGAGCTCCGGTCATTAGCCTGGCGGTCACCTAGGGGAAGACCGCGACGAAGGTGGCCGAGATGAAATTGCGGAGAGTGATCCGTGGAATGCTTGGAACCACGGTGGCGGCTGGCATGGAGGTCCAAGTGAACGAGGTCGAAGGCAGGCTGCGGGGAAGGACTGCGCCCGCTGAGCGAGTCTTCACTGTCGCTCCTCCTGCCTGTCTTGTGTCTTGCAAGCAAGCACGCGCGCGACTGGCTCAAGACAAACGTAAAGACTGGGGCGCGATCCGCGGTTATGCAGAGAGGTGCGCGCGCGCCTCTCTCTTAGCGCGCGCGCGTATCGCTACCTACTCTTACATATATGTACCCAATGGAACTATATAGCAACGTCGCGTGACTTCGTGAAGAGTCCTTCCGTCAACGAGATCTTGGGGAAGGAAGTCTCGGAGTTAGGAGACCCGGGTAAAGACGACGCTCCTCGTTTGTTAGATGTTCAGGAATACCGGGCACATAATTGACCCGACGATTTTGAGGGAGTCGCTCGTTCAAACTCCGATCCCCGCTGTTTTTTGCTGGGATGTGGGCCCGTAGAGGTAGGGTTCGCATGCAGATGCTTGCCCGCTCCTCTTCTCCTCTCCCCCTCTTCCCCCTCCTCCTCCTCCTCCTCCTCCTCCTCCTCCTCCTCCTCCTCCTCCTCCTCCTCCTCCTTCTCCTCTCCCCCTCTTCCTCCCCCCCCCCTCCCATCCCAACTCGCGCTGAGGACGGGGAGGAGGAGAAGGGGGGTGAGGGGCGAAGGAGGAGGAGGAAGAGGAGGAGGAGGATAAGGAAAACGAAGTGGACGAGAAGGAGCAGGAGGAAGAGAGGAGGAGGAGGAGGAGGAGGAGGAGGAGAGTGAATGAGGCGAGGAGTAGGACAGGAGGAGGACACACTGGAGAGTCGGAGAGGACGAGTAAACAAAGGAGGAGAACGGCGGAAGGAGGAGGAGGGAAAGGAGGGGGAGGAGGAGGAGGAGGATGAGGAGGAGAGGAGGAGGAGGAAGGAGGAGGGAGGAGGAGGAGGAGAGGGAGGGGAGGAGGAAGAAGGACGGTCGCCGCGTTCGACGAGAGGGTTGAGGAGGAGAAGAGAGTAGGAGTGAAGAGGAGGAGGAGGAGAGGAGGAGGAGGAGGAGGATGAGGAGGATATGGAGAGGAGGAGGAGGAGGAAGCGGAGGAGGAGAAGGAGGAGGAGGAGAAGGAGGAGGAGATGCGGAGGAGGAGGAGCAGGAGGAGGAGGAGGAGGAGAAGAAGAAAAAGGTCGCCGAGGAGGGGCAGTAGAAAGAAGAGGAGGAGGAGGAGGAGGAGGAGGAGGAGGAGGAGGAGTAAGGGCCGTAGCCATGTTGGCTCAAGCCATTTGGGCCCAAGACATTTTAGGTTCCGCCTGCTGCACATAGTCTTCTACGGGACGCACGGTACCGGGTATCCTCGCTCACGTTCACGAGCGTTGTAGTCGCCAACGGGTTTGCCACTGGCCATGGGAGGCCGCAGCCGTGTCACGGCCTCGGCCATTCTTGTCCTTCGGAGGGGACATGACGTGTATTTTTCCAGAGCGAAAAGGTGGCAGAGCAGGAGCTGGCATCCGCTCGCCCTGAACATTACCAGTATGATACTGTGTTGGTGGTGGAATCCACCAGGTGGCACGCTGGCAAGCTGCTTGGCCCGAAATGGAAAATCACCAGTGAAGACATTCGCACGACGCTGGCACAGCGGGGCCTGCATGACCTGGCCAAGAGGTGCGTTCATGCACGCCGGGGATGGCGTGCTCAGGCCCACCCGGATCGGCATATTGAAGGATAGCTAAGGACTACGACTGCTTTCGGATGGTCTGTGAGCCACTGAAAAGACGTTCGTCGCGATCAGGTGGAGGGGAAGGAAACAGAGGAGAATCCGCTTCGGCAAGGTTGCTCCATCCCGCGTTGGTCTAAGTGCTACGACATTGGCGACGAGTCCGACAGCACCGTAGGCCTCAACACACCGAGTTCCCGACCTCACCATGCCTCGGGAGTGGTGGCAATCTCGACAGCAGCCCAATACCTACCTGGAAGAGGCTGGTGGCAGCTCTGGTTGCCCATGTGAGCACACTTGGCAAGCAGGTGCAGCAGATCAGCTCCACGTTCGCCCAGGCAGAGAAATCAATATCTTCTGTGACTCTCTACCCCTTTCAGATCGCTCCGCCGCGAAGGATTCCCCAGGAGATGCCAAGGCCAAAACTGTCGTTGCTAAGGTGCGGCAGCAGCCAAGGAGGATGGACATGGAGACCCCGCGCGGCAACCAGGAGCAGCAGAAGTCCAAGCTAGATAGGGGCAGTCGCATTGTCGGGCAGGAAACTACGCAGAACCACTTTCTCGGAGCTACTGATTTGTCATTGGCGTTTGAAAAATCTGGAGGTGCACTTTTTCATGTTAGTTCTCTCTTGCAGCAGGCGCATGAAGAGCTTTTGTCGGGGAACAGGTATCAGTGCCAGCGACACGAGTAGACAGCAGCGGCTAGAGGTCGCGACGAAGGGCGGTAACTCACCTCACGTCCCAGGGGCGACAAGTTCTAACCTATATGGATATGGGGAGCGTTCTCATGGCAAGATGGAGTTGTCGGAACCAGTTGGAGCAGAGTCTGCTGTTCAGGCTGATGCGTGTTGTTGGGAGTGCGCCCGATGCCGCAATTCCAATCACAAAGCCTGTTACTTTGCCCTCTTTGCTCCATCAACACCATAGGGCAGTGCTGAATGTTACATAGGTGGGGAGAGTTGCAAGAGAGGAACGGGCGCATAATTTTGTGCAGGACGCAAACCGTGGGCTCACAGCTCCTGCTGCACGGTATTCATGCCCATTTGAAGCACTTGCGCAGGTCTGCTTGCCTCAGCATCTCCTTCTCGTCCCTTCCTCTCGCATCATCCTTCCCTACCCATCGTGGAGGGAGGTATCGACTATCACAGTGTGTGTGTGTGGTGTGTGTAGTGTGTGTGTGTGTGTGGTGTGTGTGTGGTGTGTGTGTGTTGTGCGCGGCGGCTCTGCAACAACCGCCGTCTCTGCAACAACTGGCGCCTGGATGCGGATTGGAACATTGTCTGGCGACAGTAGCGAACAGATGCGTGCAGACGTCCGGCAAGGGACAGGGAGGCAAGAGGCACAGTGAGCCCACCTGGCCCGCAGGAGATCAATCCCGCCTGCGTGGCTTGTGCAGCAAGGAGGCCCCGACGGCCCGCAAAGACACGCCGGGGCCCGCAGCGCAGGGTGCGTGCGCGCACCCGACCCAGGCGCTCTGCACAAGTCCCCACTAGCAAGCGCATTGGCTAGGTACTTCCGTTTGCCCGGATGTGCCGGATCCGAGGGACCCTCCAACCCGAGGGGCCCCGCTTGGCGAAGCGTGTGCCCTGGCCGGCTGTGGTATTATCCCACCTGCCTGGACTCCAAGCCAGCAGCCTGGCCGTGTTGTGACCGCGGGGAGCCAGGAGGCCGCCGCACCGCTGCTTCCACCAGCAAACGCACCAGTGAACTGCACCGCTCTACCTGAGTGCGCCGCTGGCGGTGGCCGCGCCCTTCCAGCCCAGGCGGCGCTTCCGCCGCGCCCGCGCTCCCGCGCAGCGCCCAACCCAGGCGCTACGCGGTCGAGACCGGGCGGCCCTCCCCCCCGCCTCCCCCGCTCCGCCCTGCCTCCGGCCCACCCCTCGCCAAGCGAACGAAGCTGGGCCGCCCCCGCCGGTGCTGCACCCGCAGCCCGCGCGGCTGGCATGGGCCCCACCCTTGCCCGCAGCGACCGCTGCCCACTTGGGGGTCGCCGCCGTTGCGGTTCACCTCCCGCTTTGCCGCTCCGGCTGCCGTTGGCGCTGCGCCCCCCTTCTTGGCCTGCCCGTCAAGCTTCCACTGCAGCCCCAGGCCGTGTTGCTGTGCACCGGCCGCTGGCAGCTCGCCACCATCCCGCGCGCCGTGCGTCAAGGCACGTGCGCGCTTCAGCCCCTGCGCTACCTGTGCTGTTGCCCCTGTCGCAGTCGCTCTTTGCCTTTGCGGCCTCCGCCATTGCGGCCCGCCCCCGCATTGTTCACGCAGCTTGTCCGCCCTCCGAGCCTTTTCCTTCGCTCTGAGGGCTAGCCCGTGTGCCACTCGCGCTGGGCTACGCGCACTCTTGCCGTGATGACGTGCACCAGCTAATGAGTGGCGTCTCTCTCTCTCTCTCTCTGTGCCTCGTGACGCCTTCACCCCGCATCCGGAGCGCCCTGGTCGCCCCCCCGCGTAGCCGCCAGCCTTCCGTCGCCTGGGTATCGAGCAACCGCCGCAGCGCCGGCCGGCTGCCTCGCTGGCCCCGCGCCGCCGCCTCTCCCCCTCGCCGTCGTCTGCCCGGTGTCCTCAGCCGCCGCGGCCCGCCGCTCCCCCGCTTGCCCCCGGCGTCGCCCGTGCTGTGGCCGCCGGCCCCCGCCCCGGGGTGCCCTGCGACGCCGCCCCGCAGCCGCTGTCGCCGTGGGCCTCGGCCAGGCCGCACCCGGCCCCTCGGCGCTGCCCCGGGGCGTGAGCGGGCCTCGCGCCCCCTCTTTAGGGGGCCACGTGCGAAGCCTACCCCTACCCCCTACGGTTTCTGAGGGGGAGGGTGGGGTTCACTTCGTTCGGGAGCTCCTCGAGCGAAGTGAACCCCACCCTCCCCTTCAGAAATCATGGGGGGGAGGGGTAGGGTTCGCATGTGGCCCCCTACTCGTCCTCCCGTTCCGCGGCCGCCTGCCTTCCCTGTCTCTCTCTCTCTCTCTCGCACGCGGGCCAGGTCGTGACCTCTTGCCGCGCTGCGGCGCAAGAGTGCCACTCGGACGCGCGTGCGGCTTTCCTCTGCCCCGCTGCGGCGTCAAAGTGTGTGTGTTGCGTGTTCTTACTGGAGGGGGAGCCGGAGGGCCCGGCTCCACATCCTGCGCAGCTGCAGCACACACAGAGACACGGTCCTCGGGCACAGCAGGTTCGGCAGACACGTCGCAGACAAAGGGTTTGGGCCCTTTTGCCCAGATGGGTGCTCCCAGCCGTCTCCCCGACCCCGCCCCCGCATCATATCACATGGGCATTGTGAACTGTTTGGGGGGTGGGGGTGAGGGGGACGGAGACGAAGAGCCGCCGACCGCACTGATCGGTCAGGTGAGGGAGAGGCACGCCAGCCCTTTATCTCACCTCTCTCTCTATAGTTATTGTTTTGTTGCTACGTTGGTGTTTATACATGTTTGTTGTTCCTCTCTCTCTCTCTTTCTCTGTCTCTTTATTTTTCTCTCCCTCTCTCTTTTGTTTCTCGCTCTCTCTCCCTCTCTCTGTCTTTTTTTTTTTTCTCTCTCTCTCTCTCTCTCTCTCTCTCTCTTCTGGTCGGATTCGAGCTGTGTCCAATATAGCGTTCTGCTCGTATAGACCTCAAGGCGCGTTATGCTCGTATGGACTAGAGGAAGAGGAGGAGGAGGAGGAAGAGGAGGAGGACGAGGAGGAGGAGGAGGAGGGGCGCAGGAGCCTTCTCGCCCCTGCTCCGACCTCCCTCCTCCCTCCCTCCCTCCCCTCCGCTTCTCCCCTCCCTCCCTCCCTCCCCCCGCCCTCCCCCCTCCCTCCCTCACCCTTTCCCTCCCCTGCCCTCACTCACCCTCCTTCCCCCGCCCTCCCTCCCCTCCCACTTCTCCTCTCCCTCCCTCCTCCCGCTCTGGCGAGGGGCCCCTCCCGCTCGGCAGGCCCCACGGACGGGCCGCGCCTGCGTCGGCCCCCGCGGGCAGCAGGCGTCGGCCCCCGCATCTCCGGGCGCACGCGCGCAGGGCAGGATCGGGCAGAGGCCGCCCGAGATCTCCGAGAGCCCGCGGGCTGAGGGCGCATCGGCCGGGAGCCTCGAGGCGGGGGTCAGTGCAACCCAACCGGGGTCATCCAGAGCGCCGGATCGCACAGGATCCTGCAGGGCCGGGGCTGCACTGACCCGTGCCGGCGCGCAGGATCCTGCAGGATCTTGCAGGATTTTGCAGAGCCCGACTGATCCGGGTTTGCAGTGGCCCGGGTCAGTGCGTCCCCGAGCCGGGCGTAGCTGTAGGGTCTATGTCCCATTCGATGCCGATTTCAAGAAAATCACGACGTTATCATCAGCATCATCGTCACCATTATCCTCCTGATCCTCATCCTCATCCTCCTCATCGCCGTCATCATTATCACCATCATCATCATCATCATCATCATCATCATCATCATCATCATCATCATCATCATCATCATCATGATCATCATCATCATCATCATCATCATCATCATCGTCATCGTCATCGTCATCGTCATCATCATCAGAATCAGCATCAGCATCATCATCATCATCACCACCATCACCATCACCATCATCATCATAACCACGATCAGTAGCGTCAGTATCATCAGTACCAACATCACCGCCATCATCATAATCATTATACTCATCCTCACCATCATCATCCATCAGCATCATCATCATCAGCATGACCATCATCATCATCATCATCATCATCATCATCATCAGCAGCAGCAGCAGCAGCATCATCGTCGTCACCGTCACCATCGCCATCACCATCACCATCATCTTCAGTACCATCACTACCATCACCAACATCACATCATCATCATCAACACCATCATCACCAGCACCATCATCCCCTACCACGCCATTCTCATCATGAGCTTCGATGCCGATCCCGAAGACGTCACAGCGTCGGAGGCCCGGGAGTGGCTCAGTCTGGTCTCCGCGCCGGCCGTCGGGGCCCCCCATGGCGGGCTTCCTGCGCGCCTGTCCGGTGCGCGGTGCCGCCCGCTTGGCCTCCGGTTTCGTGCTCGCGCGCTCCTTCCCAGAGGTGGCCCCTCCTCGGCCTCCAGCGCCACGCCGCCGCCACGCGCCGCCCCGCCAGTCGCCCGGGACCACTCTCCCTCGCCCTCTGGCAGCTTGGGCCAACCTCCGCCACGGCCAGGACCGCTTGGCCAGCGTGCCGCGCCGTCGGCTCCGACCCACCGCGCCGCGCCGCGGCGCGGCGCGCGCTGACCACGTCCCGGTCCTTGGGCGCCAACGTCCCGAGCATTTCCCGGCTTCCCGCCCCGCGGGGCGGGGCGGCGCGCCGCCGCTGCCGCCGCCGCGACGCTCTGAGCAGAAGTTCCCGGCCGTGGGCGCGTGCGTCTCTCCGTCGCAGCCGCAGGGGCCCGCCGCGCCCCTTGCCCCCCGGGCCGTGCGTCTCGAGGCTCGGCCTCCGCGTGCGCAGGTCGGTCTTGGGCCGCGGCCTCGGCGCCGCTCCTCCGCGCTGGAGTCGTGCGCCCCAGGCGTGGGACGAGCGCGTGCCGTCGACTCCTCCCGCCTCCCGTCCTCCCCTCCTCCCCTCCTCCCCCCCCCCCCCCTCTTCCAGCATTCCTCCCTCGCTCGCTCCTCGCCCCCTTGTTTCCACCCCCTTCCCCTCCCCTCTCTCCCCTCCCCCCCTCCCTTCTTCCTCCTCCCCTTCCTCCCCTCCCTTTTCCTCCCCTCCCCCCCTCCTCCCTCCTTCCCCCCCCCCTCCCCCCCCCTCTCATCCCCCTCTCCTCCCCCTCCCTCCTCCCCCCCCCCTCCCCCCGCCTCACCCCCTATGCCGCCGTCTCTGGCGGCGCCCGCCCGCCCACACGGGGCGGCAATTCGCTGCAGGGCACGCTCCCCCCCAATGAGGCCGCACGGCCCCGCCCCAGGCGAGGCGCCGGGCCCTCTGCGGCCCCCAGGGGGTGGCCTCTCCGAGACCGAGGCGGCCGCACGTGGCGCGGAGGCCCGGCGGCGCGCCAAACGGGGGGAGGGGGGGGCGCGTGTCGAGATCCGAGCGTGGCGACCCCTCCTCCTCCTCCTCCCTCCTCCTCCTCCTCCTCCTCCTTCTCCTGCTTTCCTCCTCCCCCCCCTCTCCTCTCCTCCTCCTCCTCCTCCTCCTCGTCCTCGTCCTCGTCCTCGTCCTCGTCCTCATCCTTCTCTCCTCATCCTCATCCTCATCCTCATCCTCATCCTCGTCCTCCTCCTCCTTCTCCTCCTCCTCCCTCGGGCACCCTCCTTCTCCTCCTCCTCCTCATCCTCCTCCTCTTACTCCTCCTCTTATCCTGATTTCTGATCATAATATACTCTTACTCCCCCCTCTGGCCGGCCGATAGCGGCCCCACCCGGGCCCTCCCATCCTTATTGTAAACAATCAATACAACGTCGCCGTTGTTTCTCTCAACATGGCCTTTCGTGTCGTCGACGATGTGAAACAATCAGCACAATGTCGTCATTTTTTTCTCTCAACATGGCCTTTCTTGTCGTCGACGATGCGAAATGCGTAGCAGGAATATGACGTGGCGCGCATCGCGCGTGGCCGTCAATGCGGGCCCTCCCATCCTAACTGTAAAAAACAATACAAAGTCATTGCTTTTTCTCGCAGCCTGCCTGTCTTGTTGTCGACGATGCGAAATGCGTGGCAGGAACGGGACGCGGCGCACATCGCGCGCGGACGTCAATCCGGGCCCTCCCATCCTGACTGATAAAAATCAATCAAAATGTTCCGTTGTTCCTCTCAACATGGCCTGTCTTGTCGTCGACAATGCGAAATGCGTAGCAGGAGCGGGACGCGGTGCACATCGCGCGCGGACATTTGGGGCAACCCCAAGCGGGAGCGGCCATCCTACCTATCATACAAAGTCGACATGTTTGCTATCAGCGAGGACTTTCTTGTCGTCGGGTTTGCGAAATGCGTGGCAGGAATGGGGCGCGGTGCACATCGCGCGCGACAGGGCAAAATGTCTCTCCCGCTTCGGCGCGTGCGCATGCTTTCTGACATTTGCACTCCCGTTAAGGTGCGGCGCGCATTTTTCGCTCGCCAATTCGTCGAGCGCCTAGGGCCCCCTGGGGCCTCCCGGGGTCTCCTAAAACATCCTGGGGCTTCCTGGGGCTTCCCCAGGGCCTCGTGGATCCTCCTGGGGCCTTCTGAGGCATCCTGGGGGTTCCTGGGAGTCCCCGGGGATTCCTGACACCTCAGAGGGCTAGGGCTTCCTGCAACCTCCTAGGGCCTCCTGAGGCCTCCTGGGGCCTCTTGGGGCTTCCTGGGGCCTCCTCGGCTCGTGCCGAGATGCCATCGCAGTCTTTGAGACACTAGCAAACCATTTTGCCGATCCGACTTCGGTCCCAGGTTGCGCCGGCACTGTTTCTTATGTTGTGGGAGGGCGTGTGGGGATGGGCATGCCATGCTTGACTCGCTCGAGCTGGCTAGCTTGATTCTTACTCCTACTCCTACTCCTTCTCATCTCCTCCTCCTCCTCCTCCTCCTCCTCCTCCTCCTCCTCTTCCTTCTCCTCTTACTCCTCCTCCTCCTCCTCTTACTCCTCCTCCTCCTCCTCCTCCTCCTCCTCGTTTTCCTCCTGTTTCTCCTCCTCCTCCTCCTTCGGGCACGCTCCTCCTCCTTTTCCTCCTCCTGTTCATCTCCTCCTGCTCCTCCTCATCATCATCATCCTCCTCATGCGCCTCGACCTCTTCTTCCTCTTCTTCCTCCTCCTCCTCCTCATCCATTCCTTTTCCTTGTGGATAAGTCCTCCCTGTCGCACCGCCAATTGTGTTCCTAGGCTGGGTTGGGCGTTCCGCCTGACGCTCCCTCGCAGACTTTGGCGCGTAAATTTGAAATTTGCATCAGTTTCACTGGCGGGGCCTGGGCCGTATTCAACATGTGGCTCTCGCTTTAGCGCACAGAAAATTCGCCTATACAAGTTGCAAGATTTGCAAGGTTGGCCGCCATCACCTTTTCAACATGTGGTGTTCGTCTTCGCGCCGCGCGCACTCGTCTCAAACAGTTGCAACACCTTCAAGGGTGGAGGCCGTCTCCTTTTCAAGCTGCGGCCCTTGCCTTAACGCCTTAGTGCCGCGCACCTCCATACGACCCAACCCTCACGATCCCACGCGAAGCATGATATTCGGTTCACATTCATGCGACCCTGGGTTTTTATCCTATGCAAAAGATTGTTCTACCCACACCCATGTAACCAATTATTCTTCGGAGCACATCCATACGACACAGCCCTGACCATTCTGCGCAACACATGTTTTAGTGCACATCAACCCGACCCAACCCTCACCATCCTATACAACATATTGTACTCGGTGTACATCCATACGACACAACGTGCATCACCCGATGCCCCACTAACGGTGCGCATGCATCTGGCCCAATCTTGAGCCCCAACCATCCGACGTAACAAATTGCATTCGGTGCGCGTCTGCTAATATGGAACATCGGCCCCATCCCTGGCCCCGAAAAGCCACTGGACATAAAAGATCCGCTGGCACCGAGGAGCCCTTGGCAACAAACAGTGGATAACACTTGAAATATACATGGATACGTTTCAGGCACCTCCAAGACGCTCCCAGGCGCTCGCAAATCCTACAATATCTTCCCAAACGCTCCCATGCTCGCCGTTGCCACCAGCAGCAACAGCATCCGCGCCCTCATCTTCATCGCCCTCGTCGCCGCAGGAGGCCTCACGGAGCGAATGGATTCGGTCGCGTTGACGTGCGTACCGCAAACGGTTTCCTCCGGGAGGCTCTCGTTTTGCTGGCGCCGCACACCATTGGCGACAGAACACACAGAGGGTGTCCCGATTTAGAAAAGGGGCTCTCGCCCTGGCGCCGTGCACTCTCGGCTTCCGAAGTGTCCGTGGCTGCGCGAGTGGGCGGCGAGTCCTGACCAAGACGGCGGGGGCAGTGGACATTGAACAGTCGGATGAGGAGCCCCGGGCACGGGCGCCGGTGGAGCTCCGATCGGGGACCAGCGATGGATATCGCCGCCGCCCCCGTCAGATAAGGATACCCCCAATGTCCGCAGCCTCGCGGGCCATTCCTGAAGGAGCGCCCCCGCCGCATTGGGCCACCTCGCGCGCGTTCGGATGCAAGATCTACCACTTGCGCTCGCATGGCCCTTCCTCGGCCTCCACGGCCCGGAGTTCCACGCCGCGCAAGAGCTATCGTGGATGGAGGGCGACCCGCCCCTCGAAACGGGGCCCTCGCGCGGCACTTCCGCGAAGCGTGCGCCCGCGGCTTTGGCATCTTGCAGCGCTTGGACTTGGGCGGATGGGGGGCGCGTGCCCCTCAACGCGGGGCCACCTGGGGCGTCTCTTCAGCGTGTGGTGGCGGGGGGGGGGGGCGTTGCAACGGGCGCCCCCGCCCGACCGTCGGGCCGACCAGCCGCTCGCAATGCAATTCCGCGGGGGGGGGGGGGGGGGCGCCCGCAGCGGAACGGGAGACTTGCGTGGAGTAAAGGGGAGCGGGCTCGGGGCTGGGGCGCGCGTCGCGGCTTCGGTTGATGCGTCTTGCATCTGCGTTGGTCCTCCTCGTGCTCTTCCCCTATCGTCCCGATCGCCATCGTCGTCGTCGTCGTCGTCGTCACCACTCAAAAGCAGAGTGTCGCAGGCTTCCCGGGCGCCCGCGCGCGCAGTCCGCTTGCCCTCGCGCAGGGCATTGCATGGGCGAGGAGCCCCCCGTTGCGCCCCCCTGCAGTTATGGCCAGACACGTTCCGCGCGCCGTTTTTTTGTCTGGGGCCGACGTAGAGGATCTGCGCGCAGCCTTCTCCGGTTGCGCAGCTGCCCCTGCCCAGCCGCCCCCCAGTGCCGAAGGCAACGCTGTCCTCGCAGTCATCGGCGCCAGCCTGAGTGCCGAGGCCGACGCTGCAGCTGCAAGCGTGAGCGGTTTTGCTGCTGACGTTCGCGCGAGACGCGGGGAGGCCGCTGCCTTCGCATCTACTGCCAGCAGTCGCTTCGACACGCGTAAAGTGGGCGTCCTCCGTGGGCGCTATGCTGGCGCCGGCGGTGGCGTTCGAGCCGGTGGCTATCTTTGTTGTGGGAATCTCGAAATCCACGCGCTGCGGTCGCTGGAGGGTTCAAGGCTGACGCGGGGCGAGGCGAGATTGCGAATGCGCCGTGCGCGATCGCCGCGGCGGCTGCCAACGCGGAGGGCGCATCCGCGCCCGGTCAGTACACGGGTCTAGGCGAGATCAAGTTCAGGTGCAGCCATGCGATGTGGAGGCGGCTGAAATATAGCAAAGAACAGCGGTTCCCGTGCACCAGCCCCGCCGCTGAGGTTACCCAGCTTCTGCGTGCAACTTGCAAGTCGGCGGGGTCACGCGAGGGCTCTGACTGGGTCTCGAGAGCGTTCAAGGCCGCGGAAGACAAGCTGCGAACGGGTGGGGTTCTCGCTCTTGGTCATGGCATCTCGGCGGAGGTTGCGCAGAAGATCCGCGTGCCCGACTGGGGCGGTGGTGCGCTGCGAGAATGGCGCTCCGTCTCCGTGAGCTGGGCAGGCCCACGCGTCTCTGGAGTATTTCAGATGGCGCTGCAGCTTCTGGTCTCAACGTGCGATGGGCCGAGGCGCCGCCAGCCGTCGAAATCGATTTCAAGTCGCTTCCGCGCCGACGAGGGCCCCGCGCCTCGTCGGCCATGCCGTGGAATGCGAGAACAATCGCGCGGCGCGATGGTTTGGGGCTTCTGGCTTCTCTGTCGGGGGCGGTTCCCTGGCATGGCGCGCGCGCGCGGGAGCTGTCGCAGCGTGGGCAGCGCCGACGCGCACTCCTCATTGATGCAGTCATATATGGTCCAGGGCTTGGGCCCCCCCCCCCCCGCCCAATGCTGATGCCATGCCCCCCCCCCCCCCCCGTGCGATGGTCCCGCCCGCCGCCCCCTGTGGGCGTGGCGTGGTGCTGCGCTGCGGTGCCCCCCCCCCCTGTGGATGTGGTGTGGTGCTGTGGTGGTTCAGAGGTCGTCGTCGTCGTCGTCGTCGTCGTCGTCTTCGTCGTCGTCGTCGTCCTCGTCGTCGTCGTCGTCATCGTCGTCGTCGTCATCGTCGTCGTCATCGTCGTCGTCGCCGTCGTCGTCGTCGTCATCGTCGTCGTCGCAGCCGCCGCCGCCGGCGTCGTCGCCGCCGCAGCCGTCGTCGTCGTCGACGTGGTCGTCGTCGTCGTAGTCGCCGTCGTCGTCGTCGTCGTCGTCGTCGTCGTCGTCGCCGTCGTCGTCGCCGTTTTTGGGACCATACCATCTGGGGGGGGGGCCCGAGGAATCCTGGGACCATACCATCTGGGGGGGGGGCCGTGGGCCCGGAGCCCAGGACCATATATGGGGGTATCGCGTGGTTCCTAGAAAGCGTTCGCATTAATGGCATGTTTCGTGGCAGGGTGAGGAGCTGGCCATCATCGACATCCACCTGTTTCCTCACCGCAATTTGCCATATTGTAACGCAGCACCTCAGTTTGCCATCGGCTTGCGAGAAGGAGCTGGCTGCCGCGCAACCTTGGGCGTCTTGATGCGAGCTCCACGGCGGCCTCGCTGGAGAGCGATGAGGACGGCGGGTCCCAGGGTGCCTCGCAGGCCGGCCCAGTTCGGAGCACGCGGCAGCAAGATGGAGCTTTTGCCCTTTGGTTGCGCTTTTTGCGCGGGAGGGGGGGGGGGGGGGGGGGGCGAATTTTGGTCGTTCGCGACGCTAGACTTCGAGTTGGGGCGAGAGCGGCGTCCGAGGAGGCATAGGGGCCTCCTGGAAGCCCGCCCGCATGTTTTCCGAGGCGTTTTCCCAGAGGCCGCCGGTCTCTGCCGAGAAGCTCCCACCCAATACATCCTGCGCTTCGTTTTCTTTGACACGTGAGTCTAGTTAGGCCTCCTGGATGAGGTCCGAGTAGATGGGGTCGGAGGATCGCGCAGCATCGCTGATACATCTGCGATGCATCGACGATGCGGCTCGATGTGGAGCCCGATTTTCTCCACGTCGCCGATGCATCGCTGACAGCGCCAGTGCATGGTCGACGCATCGCCGATGCGGCGCGATCCTCCGACCCCGTCTAGTGAGGCCCCCGGACCTCTCGGCACCTTCCCCTGGGCCGTTGTTTCTTCCCGAGCGGTTCTTGTCACAGCCCTGGGGCCAGGAAGACTCGCTTCCAGAGGCCAGACGTGATGACAATCTGGCCGCCTCGATTTTCACGAGGCGCCAGATGTCTGCTCTTGCCTTCGTCGAGGGCCGATCCTCCTCGCCCCACCCCCCTCTGGCGCGCCGCCATCAGGCGAAGGAACTCCGGCGGCTGTTGACCCAGGCCGGGGGCGCCCGCAACGGGGCGGGGTGGGCGCCTTGAGCCACCCTGATTTCGGATCCGCCGTAGCTTGGTAGATCCTCCAATTAAAGATATGTCTGACGTGCATCCCGAGCGATGCGAAAAAGTAGGGCGGGAACTCGCGTCTCAGAAAACGTAGCGCAGACATGTCCGCAAACATACAGCGGAAACAGCGACGGCAAAGTGAGGCGGGCATGGGCATCAAATGAGCTCGAAAGTACAGAGATCGGCTTGAATCAGGAACACTTACTTTTCGAAAGGGGCTCGGTCGTTCCTCAGGCTTGCACGCGTCATTTATCGTTCCTTGTGCGCTATCTATGATATCTCGTTCCTCGGGCGCTATTCCTTGGAATGCAAGGGGGTTCGCTTCCTATTGATCGTTTCTTAGGTCAGGCCGATGACTGCAGGGCGGGAAGTGCCGCCCTGCCTGCAGCATCGCCCGAAGCGCGCGGCGGAGCCCCCGATGTCAGGGCAGAGGGGCCCCGAGAGGGAGGAGCCGTCGGGTCTCTGTGCCCCGTGCTCGGCCACCCCGGCCGTGAGCCACGGGCCGCAGGGCTCTGGAGGCACAGGGGGGGCCTGGCGGAGGCCATGTTCGCCCCGTCGGCCTCCTCCTCCTCCTCCTCCTCCTCCTCCTCCTCCTATCCTCCTCCTCCTCCTCCTCCTCCTCCTCCTCCTCCTCCTCCTCCTCCTCCTCCTCCTCCTCCTCCTGTCTCACAACCTAATTTGTGTTCAGCTCGTTATGTTTCTGGTGATGGGGGGCTGGTGTTTTGATCGCCCCCCATCCTGTGCTGCCCTGGTCGGCCCTCCTGGCCAGGTTTCTCTGCCGCTCGGGGCCCACTGGGCCCGTGCCTGATGATGTAAGTACGGGCTGACCCATCTTATGTTATCACAATGTTCTGTGAGAGATTGTGCTTGCTCTCCTTTTTCATTCGTCCATGCCTGTCCTGAATCCTGACTCGGCGCGTCACCCTCATGCGCTCGCTCCTCCTCCTCCTCCTCCTCCTCCTCCTCCTCCTCCTCCTCCTCCTCCTCCCGGGAGGGCCTCCCCGGGCCCCCCCGGACCGTCCAGAGGACGGCTCGGGGCGGAGGGCCAATCCCAGGAGGCGCTCCTGGCCTTGCGGGCCCGATCGGGCGCAGGGGGCGCCAGCCCTCGAGGCACCTGCAGGTGGTACGTGCCGTCCGCCGTGGCCGGTGCGCGCCCAACTGGGGGCGGGGCCCGGGGTCCGTTTCCCTCGGGGTCCCTCCGGCTCACGGCAGCGAAGGTCGGGGGCGGCAAAGAGGGGGGTGATGACGAGGGGGGTGGATCTCATGGCGCGGGCCATGACATCTCCTCGGATCTCATGCCGCCTCTTCTTCTTTCATTGCGTTCCTGGCCCCCCCCCCGGGCCGCGCACAGGGGGAGAAGGAGGGAGGAGGGGGAGGAAGGAGGAGGAAAGGGAAGGAGGAGGAGGAGGGAGGAGGGGGAGGAGGGAGGAGGGAGGAGGGAGGAGGGAGGAGGAGGAGGAGGAGGAGGAGGAGGAGGAGGAGGAGGAGGAGGAGGAGGGCCGAACTCCCAGGGGTCTCCACGCCCCAGCGCCTCCAGAAGCCTGCCGCAGTTCCGCAGGCGCCAGCGCGCCACAGCGGAAGGAGGCGTGGCAACAAGAGGAGGAAAGATGTGGGGGGAAGGTCCTCCTCCTCCTCCTCCTCCTCCTCCTCCTCCTCCTGCTCCTCCTCCTCAACCTGCTCCCCCTGATTTTCTGATCGCACGGGTGTGCTCCGCACGCTGCCGCCCTGGGGAAGTAGAGCATGAAAGTAGAACGGCAAGTTTGAGTAGACAAACAGGAGGAAGGGGGAGGCAGGAGGGGCATCGCATTAAGAGCATCAAGCAGAACCTCCAGAGAACGGGGTATGGTGTGGCCGGCGTGTGTGTAGCAGCGTGGCTCGTGGTGCGCCCGCTGGGCCAGTCGTACAGGGCCCATCTCCCTGCGGGTCCCCTGGCCTCTCGGGGCCAGTGCCCCGGGGGCGCCCTGGGGTCCCCCATCCGCAGAGGTGCCCCGCTTTGTCAGAGGTAGAGCGGGTAGGGGCTGCAGCTGGCAGTGGAGGAGGAGGAGGAGGAGGAGGAGGAGGAGGAGGAGGAGGAGGAGGAGAGGAGGAGGAGTGGGATGGAGGAGGGGGCGGTGGATGGAGGAGGAGGAGGAGGAGAAGGAGGAGGACGAGGAGGAGGAAGCAGGCCGCCCCGCCCTGTGGGCGCGCGCCCGCGCAGGCGCCGGGGGCGGCGTCCGCGCCGAGAGTGCAGCGGGTGTCGGGCAGCCCAATCGATGCCACGTCCGTCCCGGCTTCTCCCTCCTGCTGCTCCTCCTCCTCGTCCTGCCATTCCCCTCTCCTCCTGCTCCTCCTCGTACCTCTCTTCCTCCTCCTCCTCCTCCTCCTCCTCCTCCTCCTCCTCCTCCTGACGTAACCATAGTGGGGCGGGGGGGCGCAAGCGAGATTCCATACCATTGAAAGGGGTGCTTACCCAGCCCCATTAAATTCATGCGTCTTCGTAGGGCACGCAAACGGTAACACTTTACCCGTGTCCTATTTGTACAGCCTCGACTATCCTCCTCCTGACCCTGCGGCGTGCTGGCACACGTCGCGGGGTGGCCGCTACCCCGTGGGGTGTCATCACTTGCGGATAGTTCAGCGGATAGTTCCTCTTTCTTGCTTCTCACCTCTCCTCCTCCTCCTCCTCCTCCTCCTCCTCCTCCTCCTCCTCCTCCTCCTCCTCTTCATCCTCATCCTCCTCCTCATCCTCTTCCCCATCTCCCTTTCTCTTGTAGATGGCCTCTCCTCGTTGTCTGACCACCAGACGGGTCAGTAGGACGGGCCGGTCGTTTTGTTTGAGACACCTTCGCATCGCATGATTCTGGAATTTGACATGTCCAACAGCTACAACGATGGGAGGGCGGGCCATCTTCAAACATCATTTTTCGCTTTAGCGCCGCGCACATCCGCTTCCAAGCCACAGCAGGCACGGGCATGGAGGGCGGCTGGTTTCCAAAATGGAGCTCTCGTCCTTGCAGCAGCTTCAAGGATGAACGGCGTGCGGTTTTCAAGATGGGACTCTCGCCTTGACGCCGTACACATTCGCTTTGTAAGTTTGCAACACTACACGGATGAGTGGCGGTTCCTTTTCACAGTGGGGTTTTCGCTTGGGTCTTCCCTGAACAGGAAGACCAGACATTTGAACATGCGTAACAGCTGCACGAGGGCGGTTCTTCTTCAAATGTTCAAATGGGGTGTTCGCTTCGTATTTCCTCGACGTGCCTGATTGGATGTGTAACTTTTGCAGCAGTTGCACAGATGGGGGGCGTCTTCTGCTGAAGACTAGTTGAACTGTATGGTCATGCCATCCGCATTACTTGTGCCGCTGGCAGGATGCAGGGCACTTTTTGTTTCGTACCGTCTGAACGGCAGGCTCTTCTCGTAGTGAGAGAGAAAGCGTTCTTCTTGTAGTGAAAGAGAATGCCAGTAGGGACTGAGGTGGAGTGAGCTTGGAACGGGAGGGTGCTTTCGTCGTCGTCGTCGTCGTCATCTCCCTCCTCCTCCTCCTCCTCCTCCTCCTCCTCCTCCTCCTCCTCCTCCTCCTCCCCTTCCTCCCCCTCCTCCTCCTCCTCCTCCTCCTCCTCCTCCTCCTCCTCCCCTCCTCCTCCTCCTCCTCCTCCTCCTCCTCCTCCTCCTCCTCCTCCTCCTCTCCTCCTCCTCCTCCTCCTCCTCCTCCTCCTCCTCCTCCTCCTCCTCCTCCTCTCCTCCTCTCCTCCTCCTCCCCCTCCCCCTCCTCCTCCTCCTCCTCCTCCTCCTCCTCCTCCTCCTCCTCCTCCTCCTCCTCCTCTCAAGCCACCTGGGCCCAAACCATTTTGGCAGGTGCCCCAGGCCTCGACCCCGCCACGTGGGGGCTTGAGGGGCAGATCGTCGCCCGCTTCCCATCAGATTCCCTTCAGTCTGATTGTGAGGTGGAAGATCGGTCTGGCTAAGATCGAGATGTCTCAACCTTGGTCCAAGTGCAAGGGCTGCGGAAGGGATGAGTACAATCATGTCCTCCTGCAGCACGACAGGCGCTGCCGCTGCGGGCGGCAGGTGAAGCTCTACCAGCCGAAGGCCAAGGGGGGGGATCAGACCTCGCAGGCCTTGCAGCTCAGCGTCGTCAAGGGAGCTACCAAGCAGAGCAACGACGGGGGCAAGGGCAGCAAAGCGCAGGATGAGATCTCGCTGATGGAGAAGACTCTGACCGCCACGGCTGACCCGCTCCTCAGGAAACTCCTCACCGACGAGCTGCAGAAGAAGCGCGAGGCTCTCCGCCCCATTATGTCCCCCGAGGAGCAGATCAAGCATGCCTCGGGGGCTTGGAAGGATGCTACGGTTCGCCACGACCAAGCAGTTCAGAGTGTTATCAAAGCACGCGAGAACTTAGAGAAGGCGGAAGCCAAGGAACGGGAGACGTCGCTCATCCTCGCCCGCGCCGAGGAGGCGAAGAGGGCGGCGGCGACCACCCTGGCCAAGCAGATGGGCCTGACCCAGCCTGCCGCCACACCAGCGGCGCCTGAGCAGAAGGTGCTGTTCAAGCTCGACATAGACGACCAGTTCTTCCAGGAGCTAGAGAAGCTCGACCTGGAAGGCGACGAGCTTGCCAAGCTCAGGGACCTCGAGCGGCAGCTCCGCGAGGCCCAGCAGCTCGTAGAGGGCAAGCACACGGAGGTGAAGGACTGGCAGGCTCGCACCGCCGAGCTCAAGGCGGCCATCACCGAGAGGATGGCCAAGAAGAGGAAGGGCTCCAGCGGGGCGCCCGCGGCGGCTCCGCCCCAGCAGGGCCAGGGCCAGGGCGCGACGGCCAATGGTCCTGCTGCCGAGGAGACGGCGCCCGCGGAGTCCGAGGAGGGCAAGCAGAAGAGGATCGAGGAGGCCGCGGCGCGCATCTCCGCGGCGAAGATGGAGGCGGCCAAGGCCGCCCGTGCGGCAGCCACGGCCGATGGCCCAGCGGCTGCCGCAGGGGGCGGAGGGCCCCAGTGAGGCCAGCAGCCGAGGCGCGCCGCCACGCCGAGTCCGTCGACTGGCACAGCGACGCCTGCCTCGGCTGAGGGCGCTGCCGACTCCGAGTCGGCTGGGGAAGAGACCAATGTATGTACTATGTTCTTTGCTAACATCACTGTTGCTGGGCCAAAGGCGTGGGACTACATTGTCTCTGATCAACATCCAGTGTTCAACTACGTGCAGCTGGTGGAGACTCATGTCGACTCCAACGGCATGGGCGAGTGGCAGAAGAAGGCCCGTCAGGCGGGCCTGAGGCTCCTTGGCAACCCAGCTCGCCCCAATGGTTTCCCTGTTCAAGCTGGCTTCGAACATCGCTCCAATGAGGGAGGTGAATGGACGCTGGCACAAGGGCATCGCAGTATTTCGTCATTAGCTAGCTCATGGTCCCAGCTATTCGTACCAGGTCATCAGATGCTCGATGGCTTCCATGCGACGGTGGTGGGCATGAAGGGTTTCTCTTTTGTTGCTGTGAGCTTCTACGGCTTCTCGGGGGAGGGCTGGTCCGCTCGCAACACTCAACGGTTCGCTAGACTCGGAGGGCTTCTCCGTAGTCTTCAACTTCCTTGGATTGTTCTGGCAGACTGGAACGTGGCTCCAGATGACATCCGCAAGCAAGGTTTTGTTTCGAAAGTCGATGGCGTTGTGTTGTCAGCATCCAACACCAGTGTCACCTGCACGGCCAGTTGTAAGAGTGCAGGCACCGTGCGCGATTTTGCGCTTGCCAGCACAAGCTTCATTCCATATGTGATAGATCTGGTGGCCATCACCGACGTGCCGTGGAAAACACATTGTGGTCTTCTTCTGAGGTTCCGAGGCCAGGGGGCCCAGTTGCTCACCCGCACTCTGGAGCTCCCGTCTAAGTTGCCCCAGGTCCCTCGTCCTTCCTCCCTCCCCTCCCCTGGCTCCAAGTCCTCTACGGCAAAGAAGAAACGCGCCTTTCAAGCAGCATCTGTTCGGGAGAAGGTCCGCGCAGAATGCGATGATCTTTTTGGGGATGTGGTAGGGGGGCCTGGCTCGGCGCCGCCTGGCGAGATAGGCTCGCAGGATTTTGGCGAGGAGCCGCCCTCCCATCCGAATACTGTAGGTGGCAGGGCCGAGCGTGGTCACGAAGTGGACCCGTTTGCAGATCCCTTTGAAGATTTCGACTGTTTTGAATTTCCCGGCGAAGAAGAGGACCCCTGGGCCAGCGAGAGCAACTTTGGGGCGCGTGACGGGGCCCAGGAGCTCTCTGCGCCTGGGAGTCTGGGCTCTGGATTTCAGCCTGTCAGTTTAGACTCCCCTGGCCCCAGGGCCTCATCTAGTTCGTTTTCTCTCCCCGTGGAGCGTGGGCAGTCTCAGCAGAATGATGTGGAGCGTGCTAGGGATACCCCAGACCCCTCGGCAACCCCTGTCAGTAATGCTGATGCTGCTGCTGATCCTCTCCCAACGTTCTCCATTCCGTCCTCATCTTGGCTCAAGCATCGTTCTGATGTTGGCTTCGTCTCAGCCCCCTGCACCTGGCCTGTGGCCAGGGACTCCCTTGCTTTTCGAGCGGGCGCACAACACATCGATGCGCTCAGTGGCAGATATGCAGCTTGGGTGTCAACGCTTGAGCTGACCATCAAGAGTCGCCGCGGACAGGACCTTCGTGGGCCGAGACGAGGGGATGGACCTCATTTTGTTGTGCGTGAAGTTCACATGCCTGAGAAGTCACGGGCCCAGCCGTTGATGGACCAGGCGACGTCGTGGTGGGGCCGCGTGTCCACGATCCTCGAGAGGGCGCTCAAGCACGTTGAGCGCCAGAACGGGGCCAAGCAGTGCCTTGCAATCGTGGACGCCTGCCAACGCCTCATCACCGACTACCCGACCACGGCACATATGTTTCTTTCTGAGAAGTGGGATTGGCATAGTTGGATCAGCCTGCTAGCACGACCAATGGATATTGACATCCCACGACTCAAGTCTATGATTGATGTTGCAAGCCGAGCAGCGAGAAGGGCCCGAGGCAAGGCGCTTCGTACATCGCTGCAGGAGTTTCGCACTTGGATGGCATCGGAGGCGGCTTTACCTGTTCTACATAAGGCTATCAAGTCACCTCCGCCCCCAGTCGAGGAGCTAGTGCTGCAAGGCGAAGTATTCCATCATCCCAAGGCTATCATCGACCGCAAGGTCACGCGATGGCATGATTTGTGGAGTAGTGGTACCAGTTTCGACGGCGAGAGATTGTTCCGAGTGTTGGACGATATCCGAGCTGAAGCTGACCTTCGAGCCCTACCAGCTTTGACAGGGCCCATGCTCCAGGAGGCAGCTCATTGTATGCGGCCCCGCGCGGGCCAAGGTGTTGATCGCCTATCTCCTTTAGACGTCGAACGTCTACCTGCCGAAGGGTTGGATGAGTTAGCTCAGCTCCTCAACGACGCCGAGGCTTGTCTGACTTGGCCGTGGCAACTACTACTTACCATCGGCAGGATGCTTGAGAAAAAATCAGGAGGAGATCGCATCATCGGACTTGTGGGCATGGTCCCACGGATATGGTCGAAGTCGAGAGAGCCGTGGATCCGTTCCTGGTCGACTGACTCGCAACCATTTTGGGATGCCGCGGTGACAGGCAATGCTGCACTCCGCGAGGGGGTTGCTAGAGCTCTAAGCGACGAGGTGCACAGCCTGCTCGGCATCGACTTTGCCAACGGTCTGCTTGACATACAGAGCTTCTATGACAGTATATGTTGGATCCGATTGGTATCCAAGGCCTTAGAGTTAGGATTTCCTCCAGCTGTACTTTATCTCGAACTCCAATTATGCCTCGCAGCACGCACTTTGGCAGCGCGTGACTGTTTTTCGGAAGCGTTCCAGCCCACGAGGAGCGTTATCCAAGGACTGCGCAGCGGGACACGTTTCGCCCGCTGCATGACGTATTTCGTGCTCGACCAGATGTCTCAGAGGCACCCCCTGGTCGACATGAGGCTGTGGATTGACGACCTGTCGCAGTCGCTGGCCAGTTCAAGGCGGACTATTCGGAAGGTCATGGTTCAGGTGCTGCACCAGACTGCCCAGCTACTGGACAAGGATGGCCTGGAGGTTGCTGCGAAGAGTGTCGTGTTGTGCTCCAAATTCCAGGATGCCAAGTTTATTTCTTCCAGGCTGAAGGTGAAGGGCATTGATGTGATCCCCGTCTTGCAGACGGCGTATTTAGGCCTCGACATGGGAGCGGGCCGCCAAGCCCGAGCCACAGCCCGCAAACGAGTGGCCAAGGCAGGCACCATGTCCTCCAAGATCGTTCGCTTCGCACGAGCATCCAGGAGGTATCGTCCAGCAGTTCGGCTCGAGCAGAGTGGAGCACAGCCAGCTGGACATTATGGTCACGAGGTGCTTGGTGTCTTTGGTTCGAGTATGATTAGTATGAGAAGGAAGCTGGGGCAGGTCGCAAGTTCGTCTCGCCGTGGTCGTTGCCTCACGACCGTCCTTGACGTGAGGTGCCCCGACATGGACCCAGGGTACAGGCTCCCAGTCAACATGGTTCGGTTGTGGCTGACGGCTTGGCAGTCAGAGCCCCGACTTCATGCAGGGATTGCTCGAGCATGGCCAACCGTTGTCGCCAAGCTCACCGCGATGCCTGCGCAGATGCGCTCCCGTCACGTCAGGGGACCTCTATCGGCGCTGGTGACATACCTGCTGCAATACAGGTGGGACCCAGTTTCGCCGTCGGAGTGGGGCACCAGACCAGCAGGGGAGCTCGACCGTGCAGCCTTCATTTTCAGTCAGCTGGGCCCGTCGGACGACATCTCGCCCTTAGTTGACGAATTTGAGAAGGCTATTCGTGCGCATCAGTGGGCCAGTGCGGCTCGCCACTTCTGTGGAGAAGGGCTCCAAGAGGGAGCTGACAATATGTCGTATCGTCACTTCGTACGCGTACTTGAGGGAGCCAGGAAAGGCAACCAGCTTGCAGAGACAATGGTGCGTGTGGCTGCAGGCGGCACATGGCCGCGGCAGCGCATCATGGACGAGGTGGGGGGCATCGACTCAGCGACCTGCCCGAGATGTGGGGAGGGGGCGGAGACGCCTCTACACAGATCGTGGTTGTGCAGTTGCAATGTCGGCTCCCGTGCATATGACCAGTCAGACAACCTGACTGCGGAGGCGGTGGCTCAACACGAGTCTCACGCCTGCTTTTGGCTCAGAGGGATCATCCCAGGGAGTTGGACCAATGTGCCCCCGCCTCCCTCTGAGCCATCGTGGATTTTCAGTGGTTCCAACGAGTTAGGCCCTCACACCCTCGGCCTAGGATCCCAGGAGAGCCCCAACTTCCTGGTTGGGGACTCCAGTGGGGGCGAGGACTCTAGGGACCCCCGTCTGCGCAGGGTAGGTGTAGGAGTCGTTTCGGTTTCGTGCTTTGAACCTTTCCAGGTCGATGTTTCGATCCGAGGCCCCCTCCACGGCCCCAAACAGACGGTGCCCAGGGGGGAATTAATGGCACTAATTCTTGCGATTCGTTTTAGTAGAGGCTTTACAATTTTTGTGACCGACAACGAGTCGGTGAGCGCAGGGTGGTATAGCAAACGCTTCCTTGACAGTAAGGGGGAGAATCAGGATTTGTGGCATGAGCTCGGCCAGCTTGCCGAGCAGCGTGAATTTTCTGAGGTTGTAGTTCTTCAAGTGCCATCGCACATCTCCGCAGCCCAGGCTGTCTCGGGTACCCATCCTCTCTGGCTTGTTCTCGGGAACACAGCAGCGGACGAGTTGGCGGGTACAGCCGCCAAGGAGTGCCGCGTCCCCGCCCCTGTCAGGTCTCGCATCGCCCAAGTTGAACACAAAGCGATTCTTGTCAGGAAGCGGCTCATCAGGTCCACCCTGGACGCCATGGTTGCTGAAAAACGGTCCCCAGTGGTAAAAAAAGCGCGCCTGCCCCCCCCCTCTCCTGCGGCCCTGTCCATTTTTGCGCCCCAGCATCAGCTCTCCGAGGACGGGAGAAGTTGTCTTAGATGTCGTGGGAGTGCTGCAAAATATGCCCTCACCAGCTGGCGGACCACTCCGTGCTTCGATTTGGTTCCGCAGCACTGTGGTGTTTTGCTTCGGGTGCCGAGGGGTCAGTCCATTCATATAGGGGGTGGTCTCACGCATGTCAGTCACAGTCTCCTCTTTCACAAGAGCCTCAAAGTGTGGTTCTGCAATGAGTGTGGATACTATGGGAGCGCCCAGCTCAGAGGTCTGGGCAGTGTTTGTTTGGCCTCCCCCACACCCAAGCGAATCGAATATCTTAAGAATATATACGACGGCAAGATGCCGAAGTAGTTTGCCCCATCAATGCCGAGTTGATCTCGGTGGCGGATTGGGTGACGTTTTCATCGCTTCGCGATAGGTCCATTCCATTCCATTCCATTCCTCCTCCTCCTCCTCCTCCTTATCCTCCTCCTCCTCCTCCCCCCTCCCCCCCCCTCCCCCCTCCCCCTTCCCTCCTCACTCCTCCCTCCTTCGTCGTGGAGGAGGAGGAGGGGGGGCACAGTAGGTGCATCCCAGGCTCACAGAGAGGCGTGCGCCGGTCTGCCGACCCCCAGAGGGCGACGGCGGTGGTGATGAGGAGGACGACGGCGCAGCACTGGACCAGGAAGCAGTCCACGGGTGGGGCTCTGTGGGGCCTCAGGTTGGGAGAGAACGTGCGTGTGTGTGTGTGTGTGTGTGTGTGTGTGTGTGTGTGTGTGTGTGTGTGTGTGTGTGTGTGTGTGCGTGTGTGTGGTGTGTTGCCTAGTTCCGCCGATGGGCTGGCTGGGGGCAGAGATCGTGGGCGAGCCGAGATGAGGACGACAACGAAGGCACCAGACGATGGAGAAGTTCACGGGTGGGGCCCCCCGTGGGGCCTCGGGTTGGGAGAGAACGCGTGTGTGTGTGTGTGTTGCCTGGTTCCGCCGATGGGCTGGCTGGGGGCAGAGATCGTGGGCGGCGAGCGAGGGGGGGAGGGAGAAGGAGAAGGGCTTCTCAGAAGGCGGCGGGACTTCTCAGAAGCCCTCGTGCCTTCTGAGAAGTTGTTTTGTGTCTTCGGGGAAGGCCTAGAAAACTTCTCAGGAGGCCGGGGGACTTCCGAGCCTTCTGAGAAGCCCCGCCCCTTCTTACTGCCCCCCCTCGCTCGCCGCCAAGATCGTGGGCGAGCCGAGACGAGGACGACGACGACGCACCGGATGATGGAGAAGTTTACGGGTGAGGCCTTGTGGGGCCGCAGGTTGGGAAAGAATGTGTGTGTGTGTTGCCTAGTTGGTGTCACTGTCCGCTTTTCGCTGCTCCCACCCCCGTACGGCTCGGTGCCGTGACTGCCCCTACCTAGCTGTTACGCTGGAGCGGACTTCGCCGCCTCGCCGCCGACGGAAAAAGTGTGCGTGTGTGTGCGTGTGCGTGTGCGTGTGCGTGCGTGCGTGCGTGTGCGTGCGTGTGCGTGCGTGTGCGTGCGTGTGCGTGCGTGTGCGTGCGTGTGCGTGCGTGCGTGCGTGCGTGTGTGCGTGTGCGTGTGCGTGTGCGTGTGCGTGTGCGTGTGCGTGTGCGTGTGCGTGTGCGTGTGCGTGTGCGTGTGCGTGTGCGTGTGTGCGTGTGCGTGTGTGTGTGCGTGTGTGTGTGTGTGTGTTGTGTGTGTGTGTGTGTGTGTGTGTGTGTGTGTGTGTGTGTGTGTGTGTGTGTGTGTGTGTGTGTGTGTGTGTGCGTGTGTGTGGTGTGTGTGTGTGTGTGCGTGTGCGTGTGCGTGTGCGTGTGCGTGTGTGCGTGTGCGTGTGCGTGTGCGTGTGCGTGTGCGTGTGCGTGTGCGTGTGCGTGTGCGTGTGCGTGTGCGTGTGCGTGTGCGTGTGCGTGTGCGTGTGCGTGTGCGTGTGCGTGTGCGTGTGCGTGTGCGTGTGCGTGTGCGTGTGCGTGTGTGTGTGCGTGTGTGTGTGTGTGTGTGTGTGCGTGCGTGTGTGTGTGTGTGTGTGTGTGTGTGTGTGTGTGTGTGTGTGTGTGTGTGTGTGTGTGTGTGTGTGTGTGTGTGTGTGTGTGTGTGTGTGTCGGGGCGGATGGCTCGAAATGTCAATTCGAGTTGCCTCCCGGGGGGCCCTGTTGGGCCATATTGGGCAACTCTTGGGCCGTCTTGGGGCCCTCTTGGGGGTTCCTTGGGCCGTCTTGGAGCGTTTCCCGGCGGCTTCTTGAGCAGTCTTGGACGCTGTTGAGACCGAAGGGGCGAGCATGTGACAGTATACGCTTTGCAAGGGGACTGGGACGATGGTTGCCTCTCGGGGCTTTCTTGTGGGGTCCTCTGGGAGCCCTCGTGGGGCGTCTTGGAGGCCGCTTGGGCCGTCTTGACGCCATCGTGGTTGTTTTGTGAGTTCGCCTCGACGTGCTGGGGCCCAGCTTGAGGAGGAGGAGGAGGAGGAGGAGGGGCATCTTGGAGGCCACGGGTTGTGGATTTGGCGGCTCCAGAGGCCCAGAGCGTGCGTTTGTGAAACACGATTCTGGACAGGTGATTGTTTTTGTTATTCATTGTTTTGCCGATCGGCGCGGGCCCTCGCACCCCCCCCCCTTCGCCCCCCCCCTGGAGTTGATCGTGGCTGGTTTGGGCGCCTGTTTCGAGCAGGTGGAGCCCCTCCCCCATATGACGCACAGTCGCAAACAGTCGCACTAAGCAGAGGTCCGGAGCCAGACCCCCCCTCCTTTTCCCCCCAATGTCGAAACGCCGAATCAAATAAAGCTCACCAGTTGGGAAGGGGGACGACGTCGACGATGTCGACGACGACGACGAGGATGACGACGGACGACCACAAAGACTTCGACGACGACGACGACGACGGCGACGAGGATGGCGACGGCGGCTTGGTGTGGAGCTGTTGGACGGTTCGAACGACGACGTGAGACAGCCAAATGTTTCACGCGCCTGGCCACTCCTAGCAAGCGGAGTCGGCAGAGCTAGTCTCAGTTTCTCTTCATCCTCCTCCTCTCGCGCCTCCTGCTCCTTTTCGCCCTCTTCCTCCTCAACCTCTTCCCTTTCCTCCCTCCCCCTGCAGTCAACCCGCATAGTGGGAGATGTTGGTTTTGATGGCGTTTTGCAGCAGAGGTGTAACGACGACCCAGCGAGAAAAACCGACAACACAACGAAAACGAAAACCACTGGACGAAAAGCCGGTCCCGTGGAAGAGGCCAAGACCTCCGGGGAGCCACGATGTGAGAAGCACACGACGCCAATCGCGGCCACGTCCGCTCTGGCCTTCGCCTCCCCAGTTTATTGTTTGTTGTTTTTTCTCTCTTTCTCTCTCTCTCTCTTTCTCTCTCTCTCTCTATGTCTCTCTCTCTCTCTCTCTCCCTTCTCCCTCCCTTCTCTCTCTCTCTCTCTCTTCCCTCCCCCTCCCCCTTCCCTTCCCTCTCTCTCTCTCCCCTCCCTCTCCCCTCCCTCTCCCCTCCCTCTCCCCGCCCTCTCCCCTCCCTTCCCCTCCCTCCCTCCCTCTTCCTCTCCCTTCCTCCCCTCGGCAGGATTCTCGTTATTTTTGTCGGCCTTTGGGGGCTCTTGCCGGCCCTCGGGACCGTTACAAAGACGACTCGGGAGGAAACTCCGGTCCAGGGGAATGGGTCGAGACCTCTGAGGATCGACGTTCGGAAGAACTCATGACGTCGGGGGTCTGGGTCCATCTCTCTCTCCCCCTCCCTGGAACGGAGGCGGGGAGGCGAGTGGGGATGGGTGGGGGCGGCGGGGCGGAGGGGAGGGACCTGGACGGGAGGAGAGGGGATGGGCTGGAGG
>CAUYUJ010021490.1:42500-45000 GCA_963575745.1 Prorocentrum cordatum
CCCCGTTGGTTCTTGCCACGGGGAGGCGGCTGGACAGGTCTGCATGGCCACAGGAGACCCACAACGGCCACGCGCGAGCGAGCGAGGAAAAACCCAAGACGCATCAACGATGTTGCTATAAACTTATGATGTTCCAACCTACTATAGCCTTGACCACCAGAAAGAATTTCGAGCACCAGAGAAGTGCCCAAACTCGAGGTTTTTCACGTGTTGGGCCCTGGGAGACACTCGTCCGACACTGTTTCGACACTCTTTCGACACTCTTCTGGGTGCTAGAAATTATTAATCGCTTCGCTCATGCCGCCGGCCCTGGAGCCCTCTTTAGGGCCTCTTGGGGGCCTCTTGGGGACCTCTTGGGAGTCTCTTGGGGCTCCTTGGCGGCGTTTTGGAGGCCCCCAGGGCCTCTTGGGGGGCTCTTGGGGGTAGTCGATTGCGGCTCCCCCCTCGGAGGCCACGATCCTCGTGAGGGGTGTCGAAAAATACCCTCCCCTGGAGTGGTCTGGTGGCTTCTCCCGGGCTTCTCTCGGGACCTTGCCGGGGTACTTTTCGTCCGGGGGCCCCCAGGGGCCGCTCCGCGCGCGCGAACTAGAAATATTGTTAACACGTTACCGGAGATCTTAGCACGCCTCTGGCCCGTTGGGCCGGCGAATTTCTGGGATGTGGTCCTTGAGTGCGAAGGGAGCAATATAATTGTAGGCCCTCCCTCCAAGTTCCCTCTTCACAGGTTCGTGCAAGGATGTATTCTCACTGCGGGAATTGCCCCGTTGGAAGACAACCGTCTGGAAGTCCTCAACCGTGCGAAAACACCGCTCCTGGGATTTCAGCGCCGCGAATCAACGTTACTGCTGCGTCCTGCGGTCCTGAATCGCGCCAGAACGCCATTCCTGGGAGTTCAACGCCGCGAATCAAATGGGCTGTTGCGCCCTGACGATCCTGAATCGGGCCAAAACGCCGCCCCTGGGACATCAACCGCAAGAACCCTTGAACCTGCTGTGATCTAGAATGTGCGCGGCGCCTAGACGAGAGCCACATTGTGAAAAGAAGCCGCCCTCCATCCTTGAGGCTCTCCTTAAGACGGAGGAGCGCGGTGCTGGGGCGAGAGCCACATTTTGAAATCGGCCCACCCTCCATCCGTGAAACCCCTCGCCAACTTTTTGGACGCATGTGCGCGGCGCTACGACGAGAGCGACACATTGAAAGCCGTGAAGTTTTTGTGGATCCTATGCTTCAGGACCACGCATCGTGAGGAACTCTCCGGCGAAACGGCGAAACGCCCGCTCCGCCCCACCGACACGTCTCGGGGTGCGACAGGGAGGAGATTGTGAAGGCCTGACGGCGGGCGTCGCCGACCCTGCAAAACATCGACGACGACCAGGAGGGGGAGGAGGAGGAGGAGGAGGAGGAGGCGAAGATAAGGAGGAGGAGGAGGCGAAGATAAGGAGGGGGATGAGGAGGAGAAGGAGGAGGAGGAGGCGAAGATAAGGAGGAGGAGGAGGCGGAGGAGGAGGGAGATTTTCATCAGGCGCAGGGATGGGGGCTCGGGCCCGGGCGGAGGAGGGGGGTCCGGCGGGGCGAAGGCGACTGCCCGGGGGGTCCGGGGCCAGGCGAGGGGGCCCGCGCGAGGCGGCGGGCAAGGTGGGAGGAGGTGAAGGCGAATGACAATGGGGGTGATGATGATGGTGATGCTGGTGATGGTGATGGTGATGGTGATGATGATGATGATGATGATGATGATGATGATGATGATGATGATGATGATGATGATGATAATGATGATGATGATGATGATGTGGATGATGATGCTGATGATGATGATGATGATGATGATGATGATGATGATGATGATGATGATGATGATGATGTGGATGATGATGATGATGATGATGATGATGATGATGATGATGATGATGATGATGATGATGATGATGATGATGATGATGATGATGATGATGATGATGATGATGATGATGATGATGATGATGATGATGATGATGATGATGATGATGATATGGTGGTGGTGGTGGTGGTGATGATGATGATGATGGTGGTGGTGGTGGTGGTGGTGGTGATGATGATGATGATGATGATGATGGTTGTGGTGGTGGTGATGATGTTGATGTTGATGCTGCTAGGGACGACGATGATAGTGATACTGTGATGTCGATGGTATGATGCCGTTGGTAATGACGATACTGATGATTTGGATGAGGATGACGACGATGATGTTGACGATTGGTATCACGATGGTGATGGTGATGTTGATGATGGTGGTGCTGATGAAGACGCAGGTGTTGATTTTGATGGTCATGATAGGTGTGAATGATAACAGCGATGATGACGTCGTTGATGAGCTTCAGGAGGAATGATGAGGAAGAGGGTGAGGATGATGTGTCCACATGCTTAGCTACTCATATTCTTGGCTGCTGGACAGGCCCCCCTTGCCATGGCAGTTCGTGGCTCGAGGGGGCCGTCGCGACGGCGTCCCTCGGGGGGGTTGCTG
>CAUYUJ010021490.1:50000-57500 GCA_963575745.1 Prorocentrum cordatum
TTTTTCGCACCAAAGAAAATAAAACAACAACCTGTAGGGGGACATGCCTGACCTAAAACGGCTCGTGGCTGAGGCTCGCCGCGGGCCAGAAAAAGCCTCCTCGTTCCTGATCTGGCGCTCCCCGTGGTAGCCGCGGCGTCCGCAGGGCAAAAGCCCGCCTCGGCGGCGGGCGGCAGCCGGGCCGCGGCTCCCCGCGGGTCGGCTCGGCGGCGCCCGGGGCCGGCCGGCGGCGGCACGGCCCCAGGCGCCGCGAGGGGCTGCAGACGCGCCGGCGGGGGGCGCGGCCAAGACCGAGCCAGGGGGCCGCGCCGCGCGGGGGGCGTGCCGGGGGCAACTAAGCCGGGGGGGGGGGGATAGGCAGAAGGGGGGGATGCAGCGTCCCTCAGTCGCCCGCTGATCGCCGCTGGGGGCCCGAGGGCCCCAGCCTGCCCAGGAAGGTGCGGAGTCGCTCTCGGAGGCCTATCGCCGATCTGTCAGCAAATGCATCGCCGATTCCAGGTCGATGTTTCCCCCCCCCCTGTGCCTATCCCCCCCTATCGTTGCCCCTTCAGCATGGCTCAAGCCTGTTTGGCCCTGTGGGCTGACAGGCCCCGCGGCCCGCACCTCTGATCGTCTCAGGGCTGCGCCTGCCAGGCAGTTCCGGGAGGCAGGGCCCAGGCTGCGGTAGGCCTTGGCATCGCACCGCAAAAGACGAGTGGTTGCAGTGCCCCGGGGGGGCGATCGCCGATGCCCCGGTCGGGTGCGCTGGGGGCACCTTGGGCCAGGGGCATTTGTGGCACCCTCCGACCCAGGTGGGGTCCGAGCAGATGGGGCCGGAGGAGCGCGCCGCATCGCATCGATGCATCGCCAATGTGGCTCCATGTGGAGCCCGATTTTCCCCACCGCCGATGCATCGCCGATGCATCGCGGCGCTATCCTGGGATGCCTCTGCCCAGGGCGCCCGCCAGGACCCCAGGGCCTGTGCTGGGCCTGTTTCCCACCACCACCACCATAAGTTGGAGGGGGAGGGGGTCCTCCTCTTCCTCCTCCTCCTCCTCCTCCTCCTCCTCCTCCTCCTCCTCCTCCTCCTCCACCCCCTTCCCCCCTCCAACTTATGGTGGTGGTGGTGGAAAAGAGGCCCATCAGCCTGGCCAGCCGCCAGAGTGCAGCCAGGCGAGCCCACGCCCGCTCCCCCCAGCGAAGGCGCGCCCAGGCACTGCGCTGCGCGGCTCTGCGTGCCGTCCCCTCGCGGGCCTGCTCGTCCCGCGCTGCCTCCTGTCGGGGACACGTAAGACTTAAGTCGGGCCTGTCCCTCTACAGTGGGGAAATTCAAAAATAGTTTAAACATAGTCTGGGGACTATTGTTTGAGTATGTTGGGGCATTTTTGGAGGATTTCTTGAGTAGTTCTATTTTTTCGTCCAAAATCCCCCTGTAGGGGGACACGCCCGACTTAACGTAAGACTCGAGTAAGCCGGAGCTCGGCTTTGCCGACATTTTGTGACGAGCGCGTCTCGTTTCCGTGGGATGTCTGCAGCAGGAGCCCGCGCCAAATTTCAGATTGTGTCTCGCCATTTTTAGGATGGCTCCGTCAGTCCAACCCGAGTCTCAGGAGGGAAGAAAACACACAGACACAATTCACCGTCGATTCTCCAGAAGATGTGGGAAAAGATGGGAAGTGGGGGGGGGAAGACACAAACCCAGAACATGTTGGAACATATCCGGAATCCTGTGATTTGTGTGTGTATTCATTTGTGTGTCCCAGGGCCCCTTCACCGAGTCTTGCGTCTCCCCGATCCTGCTCCCTCCTCGGTCTTGGGGGGCAGGCTCGGCGGCTCACGCCGGCCGCGGCGCCGCCGTGCCCGCTGTGCAGGGCCCCTCGTTGCGCCCTGCTCGCTGCGGCCTCCGCCTGGCCGGGTTGCCCGGCCCCGTGGCAGTCGCTGTTCGGCCCCTTTGGCCGCTCTTGTTTGTTGCTTCTCGTTGCGCTCTCCCTCCCTCTCTCTCTCATTCTCTCATTCTTGCCCCAGCGATGAGGGCTGTGCCGCTGCGCCAACGTCCTGCTCTTGCTCTTCCTCCCCCCCCCCCCTCCAGGGCCTCCAGTCTCGCGGGCTTGCGCGTTGCAGGTGTTTCCTCTCCCCCCCTCTCGTCGTCCCTCTCCAATCCTGCAGGGAAGCTCCACAAAGTGGTCCGGGCCAGCCCTTCCAGTCTTTCCTCCAGCCCTGACCAGCTCCCCTCCGCGAGCAAACGTCAAATTAACTCCCTGGCCCCCGTACACGCCAGTCGTTGACAGTAGGTATTTCTGGATTCCCAGATCCCAATCTACTTCAAGCGCCTTCCTACTTCAAGAAACGAACTGCTTTTGGTGTGTCTTGTTATCTTTGGGAGGGCCTGAGCCCAATCTACACTCTCCGTCTTCCCACTTCATGTTTTTACCTACTTCTTCCGATCGACCTGTATCTCGATGTGCTTGTTTTTGTTCCCAGCTCTGGCCACTTCAACCTGGACGGGATTGTCAACCTTCCCTCCCTTGCTTGCTTTTTTTATTTGTCATTTTCACACAAAAATGGGGTTCCCCTCACGCTGCGGTCGTGCATCGTGGATGCGCGCAGGAGGTGCTGATGCTGTCTGAACGCGTGGCTGTGAGGGCTGGCGCATGATTCCTGGCGGTGGTTTATGTCGGAGGTGACGATAGGGGCGAATAGCCTAAAGGGGGGAGCAATACATGCATCCAGGGGCGCTGATGACCCATGTCTTCGGCGAGGCTCCCGGGCGAATGCGTGTAATACCCGCCCCTGGGCTATTCGCCCTTACCTTCGCCGCCGATTATGACGACGTCGTGCTGTCCTGAATTTGCCTCTCAGACCTCTGGCTCCTCTGCGTGCTCTCCCTCGGCTCTCTCCCTCGGCTTCCTCTTCGTCGCCGCGTTGTTCGGCGTAGCGCCTCATCCGTGTTGCCTTCGTTGTCGCTCACTGCCCAGCGCGGGGTGGCGGAGCCTCCGAGCATGGAGGATTCAAAACACGCCGTGGCCCTGGGCCCGGGAAGCAATGAGCAAACAAGCAAGCACAACAGGACGACAAAAAGACAAAAACAGCATCGGCCTCTCAGAGAGGGCTTCGCCTTCGAGGATCGAAGGAGTTGGCATCTCTTCCGCGGCGGAAGGCCAGCGGAAGGCTTCGGGAGCAAGACGGGAGCGGCCACGCCCGCGGAGGCCGGCGGACGCCATAGATGCGCCTTGAGAGACGACATCGGCCATGCGTAAGAGTGGCCTTTCGCCGGGGTGTCCTGCGGCGCGGGCACACCGGGGTCCCCAGATGGCTGAAAACGATTCGATAGTTATCATTGGCTTGCGCGCTCCGAGTCGGCCTCCCCGCGGCCCCCGAACGTCGCGCACGCTCCTGCCCAGGGCCACTCTGACCTGTAGCCGGTGACAGCATTTTGGGGTGCAAGTTTCGGGAACCTGCCACGTACGCGCAGACACGCCAGCCACGCACCGCCTTGCTCCCCTGAGATCCGCCGTTGCAAAACAAATGCAACATCGCAGAAAGTCGCGATTGGAGCCCCGAACCCCATCGTTCTGCATCATTTGTGGAGCCGGATCGATCTCTCAGGGTCCCAGAGCCCGAAATCGAGCGAAAACGCCAGTGGCGACTGCGCTTACTCGCGAGGTCGGGCGTGCGCACCTCTCCCGCGAGGCGCATGTAGCTCTCGGGGGCAACAGAGGAGAAGGAGGAGGAGGGGGAGGAGGAGGAGGGGGAGGAGGGGGAGGAGGAGGAGGAGGAGGAGGAGGAGGAGGAGGAGGAGGAGGAGGAGGAGGAGGGAGGAGGAGGAGGAGGAGGAGGAGGAGGAGGAGGAGGAGACCCAGGTCGCAGAAATCAGGATGCGAGGGTCCGTCAATGGAGCATCCTGCTCCGCCGCCCCCGGGGGTGCCTTACAGGGCGAGGTGTCTCGCCCCTCGCCCGTCCCCCCCGGGGCCGGGCTGCCTGCCCTGCTGGCCCTGCCTGCGCCCGCCAGCAGCGCGGCAGCCTGCAGTCCGAGTCCGAGGCCTTTTCTCCTCCTCGCTGCTCCTTCCCATGGGCGGCGCGCCCAGGGGGGCAGGAGGGCTGAGAAGGCTCAGCCCATTGGCGGAGGAGGAGAAGGAGGAGGAGGAGGAGGATGCGGAGGAGGAGGAGGAGATGAAGGAGGAGGAGGAGGAGGAGGAGGCGGAGGAGGAGGAGGAGGAGGAGATGAAGGAGGAGGAGGAGGAGGAGAAGGAGGAGGAGGAGAGGAAGGAGGAGGAGGAGGAGGAGGCCAGCGCTGGCGGGCCGTTTCAGACGGATCAGAGGGCCTCTGACTTTCCAAGAAGCTTTGTGGGCCTTTTCTCCGAAACCCCGCCGCCTTCGGAGAAGAAAGCCCTGGCCCCTCCCACTTCCCCTCTCGGCGGCGCTCCGCCTGTCCAGCGCGTCCTCCCTCCTCCCTCCTCCCTCTGTCTCCTACCCGCCTCTGTCCTCCCATTGTTTGTTTCGCCTCCTCAGCCGGCCCTGGCCCCCGGCCATACAGGACCGGACTTGCGCAGATAACGCCGCCATGGTGCACCTCGACGACGCCAATATCCTCGAGAATCTGCGCAAGCGCTACGGCAAGGACGAGATCTACACCTACACGGCCAACGTGCTGCTCGCGGTGAACCCGTACAAGGACAAGGGGCCTGGGTGCACCGACGCACGTATCGACGCCCCCTCTTCGCCCCGCTTCATCCCCCTCCCAGCTCCCCGCCGCTCCTGCCCCCTACTCGTGTCTCTCCTCCTCCTCCCCTCCTCCTACTCCCGCTCCTCCTCCTCCTCCTCCTCCTCCTCCTCCTCCTCCTCCTCCTCCTCCTCCTCCTCATCCTCATCCCATCCTCTTCCTCCTCCTGCCTCCGCCTCCTCCTCTCCTCTCCTCCTCCTCCTCCTCCTCCTCCTCCTCCTCCCCCTCATCTCCTCTTCCCTCCTTCCCTCCTCCTCCTCCTCCCCTCCCTCCTCTTCCTCCTCTCCTCTCCTCTCCTCCTCCACCACCTCCTCCTCCTCTCCTCTCCTCCTAATCCTCCTGCTCCTCCTCCTCTTCCCTGAGGCGTGTTGGTAGGGCAGGCAGGCGTTTCCCTTGAGACGTCCTCACCGCTCATTATCCTCAAGCTGAGAATATGCCAAAACTTCAATGAAGGAGGGCGGGTCGTTTTCAAAATATGGTTGTCGTCTTTTCGCCGCGCACGTTCGTTTTGAATATTGGCTAGAGTTGCACCGATGGAGAGCGGGCCGTTTTCAAAATGTGGTTCTCGCATTAGCGCCGCGCCCATTCATGTTGAAAAATTGCAAGAGCTTTGCACATGGAAGGGGGAGGAGGAGGAGGAGGAGGAGGAGGAGGAGGAGGAGGAGGAGGAGGAGGAGGAGGAGGAGGAGGAGGAGGAGGAGGATGAGGAGGAGGAGGGAGGGGGAGGGAGGGGGAGGGGGGGTGGGAAGGGAGGAGGAGGAGGAGGAAGACCGGCTCCTGCTCCTGCTGCCGTCCAGGGGCCCAGGGGCACGGCGTCCCACATCTGATTCCAGAGGCCTCCTCCTTGTCCCCTGTTCCCCCTTCTCGTCCCCCCCTCCTCCTCGCCCTTTGCCGCCCCTCCCCTCCTCCCCCCCTCCGCCCTTTCGTCCCTCCCCCTCTCCCCCTCCTCCCCTCCCCTCCCCCCTCTTCCCCCTTCTCCCCCTCCTCCCCCTGCAATCCTCCACGTCTCTGAGGGCATGGGCCATCTCTACACCGCCGGCACGATTGGCACATACCGCAGAATCTATCCCTCCTTCCGCCCGTCCTTCCTCTTCCTCCTCCTCCCCTCCTCCCCCTTCCAATTGTCCACATCCCTGAGGACATGGGCCATCTGTACACCGCCGAACAGATTGATAAGTACCGCAACAAGAACTTGGGCGCGGCACCACCGCACCCTTATGCAGTTGCAGATACCGCGTACCGGCAGGTCTGGCATAATCGAGCCCTTCATTGTAAGCGACGAGCGAAGAAGAGCAGGAAGAGGAGGAGGCGGAGGAGGAGGAGGGGGTTCAGGGGAGGCGGGAGGGAGGAAGAGGAGCAGGAACAGCGGGAGGAAGGGCAAGAGGAGGATTGGGGATGAGCAGGAAGAGGAGAGGAGGAGGAGAAGGAGGAGGAGGAGGAGGAGGAGGGACGCAGCAATTTTGGTTCAAGGCTTGAAAATCACGTCGCAGGATTTCGAACTGAATTTTCTGTAGTCGTGCGACAAAAATCGAGGGAGCTCCCGACGTAGCTCGTTTTTGGGACCGAACTCGTGATCTGGTCTAACGGGGCTTAGGCCCCGAGATGGCGCAGCAAAGGTTTTAGCTGGATTGGTTGTGCAAATATTGTGCTAATTAATCATGTCGGGGAGCCTCTTTGGGATTGAGCGTCCAATGCGCAATGTCGGGGAGGGCGTCTTCACAAACGGTCACTGATCGGTGCGATCGGGACCAGCGTCTGGACTAGTCTGTCTGAAAGGCGCTTTCCAGATCACCTCCGAAAGGCGCTGGCTCAGATCGCCTCCCTCGAGGCGCAGCTTGTGGCTCCAAGGGGCGCGGGCGGCGCCACTGATGCTGGCACCATGGAAGTAGACGTTGGTGCCGGCAGTCCTTCTGGAGGCGCTGACGTTGTCGAGAGCGTCGAGCGGACCAAGGAGAGGCTTGCCATCATATCTCAGGAGTTGGTCGGACTCGAGAAGCTTAGCGGGGCCAGCACGTCAACCTGCCTGGAAGACTGTAAGCTATACGGCACAATATGTAAGTCTCCGACTGTGCTGTCCACATGCAAGTTATAGCCAGGCGCGCCATGCAGGCAAAGCACGCGCAGGAGCAGAAAGAAGGCTGGCTGGCAAACGTTACGGAACAGCTGGAAGACGCTACATCAGCCAAGGACGTGTTTGAGGAGGCTTGCAACACGGCGGGGCAGCAAGTTCTTTCATGCAAGGCGGAATTATGATATGGGCTGCAGCAGCGACATCCACTAGAAAGAAACACTCGATTGCGCAGGCGTTACGAGTGTCTCTGGAATCGCCCTCGTCGTGGACAGGTTTGGGGATTTACTGGCTGAGCTTGGTGCTGGTAATGAGCTTCGTGGCCAGTTGGCCGAGCAGATCAAAGCCAGGTCAAGCGAGTTATTCTCCATCAGGGTCGGACAACAAGGCGAAGTGGCAGGAGCAGGAACTGGTCCAAGTGAAGCGGCCCGTGTTGTTCAAGAAGCAGCTGACACATCCATCCAGGGTGCGCAGCAGCAGATCGCGGAACTCCAAGCGGAAGTGCGGGAACTCAGGAAAAGACAGCATGCACCCAAATCCAAAGCGATAGTTGAGGGGGCAAGTGGGCACCCAGTGCAGCTGGATACGTATGAAATGTCGAGTGAGGTGAGCTGGAGAAGCTCAAGAATGACATCACAGAAGTCTTCACGCTGGTTGATGGAGAAGCATAACGGAGAGAGTTTGAGATACTGGGGTGCGAAACTGCGGGACTGTGGTTACGTGCCTCTTTGTG
>CAUYUJ010021490.1:65000-138343 GCA_963575745.1 Prorocentrum cordatum
GTGGCTTACACACTGGCCCACGCCCTAGGAGGCAAGTGTGTGGTTTTGGCACGTTCCGCCCGGCAGTCGGTACTCCACCTGCGGGTCCGACCTGTTTGCGCCCGCCCCCCTTCTGCTGGCACGCGCTCAGCGGCTTTTGGGGTCCGCGTGGTGGCGCCTGGGCTTCAGCTGGTGCCTTCGCGGTTGCTTCTTTTGCTGGCACATGTCCAGCGGCGCTAATTATCTGCAGGTGCACTCTGCGCGGTGTCGCGCCAATTATCTGTCGCTGTGCCCCAGCCTCGGTCACTCCGCCCTCTGGACTTCTCCTTGCGGGCCGCGAATCAAAAAACAAAAAAAAAAAATCCCCACCAGACCTCCTCGCGGCCGCTTCGGGCGCCCCCGAGGTCCGCCAGCTTGCCCCTTCCCGTTCGGGGTGCCCCTGGGCTCCCCGGCCTGCGAGTCGTTCAGAATGGGCTGCCTCTGCCCGCATGGGGTCGACGGACGCTCGTCCTCCCCCACGTCGCCTCCCCCAGGGACGGCTATTTTCACTGGCTTTGGCTCTCGCCGCCTCCCGCGCAGGGCTGCGACCTTCTCCCGCTGGTTCCCCGCTCTACTGCTCCAGCGCCGCCCAGGCGTTGGCTCTCGTCGCCCCGCCGTGGTGATGCTCCCGTTGCTTCCACGCCCCCTTCTGGCGATCCGGAACTTCTCCGTCGAGCGCCTGCACGCCCTGTTCGACGTCCTCCTCGGCTGCGTCACGGTGGTCACCGAGTTCGTCGGCTTCTTGAAGTTCGCCATGTTGGCGCTGCACGTCGACCTGCGGATCATCCCAGTCCTCCGCGTTTCCTGAGCCGCAGCGCAGCCCGCTCCTGTGGCTCCCGTGCGTAATTTAGGACGTTGCTCTGTTGCTTCGATCTGACGGCGCCGCTTGCGCTCGCAACCAAAAGCGTATCCCCACCAGAGAATCGACGCTTCGTTCTGACGGCGCCTGGCGTCTTCCGGTGCGCTCGTGATCAAAATTATCCCCGCCAGCCCCCTCTGTGAGCGCCGCGCGGCCCGCCCCGGCTAGTCTCACCTCCCGCTGTTTTTTTGTTGTCTCTCTCTTCCTCTCTCTCTCTCTCTCTCTCTCTCTCTCTCTCTCTCTCTCTCTCTCTCGTATGCAATTTAGGCTCCTGCTTGTTAGCTGTAGCTTTGGACGGCGCGCGGCTCTTCCGCTTGCGCTCGCGATCAAATAAGTACCCCACCAGCCCAGTCAGAAACGCCGTCCATCAGAGCTGACAGGGAGTTCAAAAAAGAGGCACATCCAGCGAACCAAAGCGGGCAACCATGGTGAACTGCGAGATTTTTCGGAGCAAGGGGGTTGCCCTGGAGGGCCATTTCGGGTCCGGGTCCCCCTCTGAGACCCGTGCTGAGGCGAGGGAAGAAGAAGGAGGAGGAGGAGGAGGAGGAGGAGGAGGAGATAGAGGACGACGACAATGAGTGTCCTCTTTGGGCTCTGTTGTTGGGTTTTGGGTCTTAGGGCCCTCTTGGGGGCTTTTCGGCCTATCGTGGGCCTTGGAGGGCCTTTTGGGGCAATCTTGGGGAGCATCGGTCAAAGGTTTGGGGGTCCTCGATTTCAGCTCTTCCCTCAGGAACCCTCCAAATCGCCTCTTGGAGCCCTCCTGGGGTTCTTTTAAGGCTCTTTTGAATGCATGGGGCCCTCTTGAGGGCCCTTTTGGGGCCCTCTTGGGAACCCTGGCGGGACTGCTGGGGCCATTTTGGAGGGTCCCCGATCTAGCCCCCTCTGCAGGGTCCTCAGCATCGCCTTTTGGGACCCTCTTGCGGCCCTGTTGGGGCTCGCTTCGGGCTCTCTTGGGAGTCTTGGCGGGCCTCTTGGGGCCATATTGCAGGGCGTCGATCAAAGGATGGAGGGTTCCTACATGTGCCTACCCGGCCATCAGAGTCGCCTTGTGGGACCACCCTGGGGCTCTTGGAGCGCTCTGGGGCCGTTTTGGAGGCATCTTGGGCCCCGCTTGGGCCTCTCGTGGGCCATCTTGGGGCCAAAGCGCACCGCAAGCGAAACGGCGAGAAGGCACACATCTTTGATGTGCTCCAGGTGTTTGAAAGACTGTTGTCGCTTAGGGGTTCCCGAGGGGGCTCCGAGAGCACTTGGAACAGCCTTGTGGCTTTCTTGGGGCCATGATGGAGGTCATCTTGAACAATCTTGCACTACAGCGATCGGCTTGAATGAGGAACGCTTACTTTTCAAAAGGGACTCGGTCGTTCCGTAGGCGTGCATGCGTTATCTATCGTTCCTTATGCGTTATGTATTATTGATCGTTACTTATGCGGTATTCCTTGGAGAAAAAACGGGCTGCGTTCCTTACTTATCGTTCCTTATGTCAGGCCGATGGCTGTTTCTTGAGCCGTTTGGGAGGCCATCGTGGAGCATCGGAGGAGGCCCTCTTGTAGCCATCTTGGGCGAAGCAAGACCCTCGCGCACGTGATCGTGTTCTGATTCCTTGTTTTGCCGATCGGCGCGGGCCCTCGCACCCCCCCGCCTCCCCCCATGGAGTGGATCTTGGCTGTTTTTTAGCGCCTGTGTCGAGTAGGTGTAGTCTCCCCCATAGGCAGCACTCTTGCAAACAGTCGCACGGAGCAGAGGTCTGGAGCCAGACCCCCCCTCTCCACCCCCCTTTCCGCCCAACGTCGAAACGCCGAATAAAAAAACGCTCACCAGACACCTCGGGCACCCTGCCAAAAACCCTCAGGGAGGGGAGGGGGGGGGTACCCCTCCCCGAAGGGAAGAGGGCTTTGGAAGAGGAAAGAGCGAATTCGTTCGACCACCTGGGCCCAAACGGCTGGTGGGATTCGGGTCCGTAGCCATTTTGGCTCAAGCTGTTGTGGTTCAAGGCGTCCTGTGTCCAGTCCCTCATGCGCTGCGCTGGGCAAGGGCGGTCATAACTCCCCTGTTGTGCGAAGGCTGGTTGTGAACGCCTTGCACAATGGAGCGGGACCAGCTACGGATTACCAGCATGCAAATACGTCAGCACCTGGGTGCACAGAACAGCACGTTCGGCATCGTGCTGACACAGTTTACTTGCTGGCCATGGCTGGCCGAATTATCTCTATGCAGACTGGTTTTGCGATGCTGGAGTCGGCCTACACTCGGCCCATGAACTCAGCGAACATCATGATGAAGAATATATTCGATCTACTCCCGGGGGCAATTGTTTTCTATCTTTTCGGCTACGAGATAGCCTTCGGGGATCAAACCCAACTTGTTGAGGAATTCACTTTGACTTTGCGCTCAGGTTCCTCCAGCTTTCATACGCAGCAACCGCTGCAACAATCACCAGCGGTGCTCTAGCAGGCGGGGTTGCCTTCATACCGTATCTGTTATTGTCTATCGTGACAACGGGTATCATCTATCCAGTGGTTGTTCAGTGGACTTGGGCTAGAGGATGGCTGGGTCAATGGGGCTTCATTGATTCTGCAGGTTCCTCAATTGTGCACCTAGTGTGTGCAGTCAGCGCCCTCGTTGCAGTTTGCATATGTGGCCCCCGAATAGGAAAGTATCCTGAGTACCAGCCTTGGAAGGGAATTCTGCGGAGGATATGCGTCGAGCGCAACGGGAGAGAGTATTATGAGGTTCCACAGTCTGGCACCGAGCGAGTCATTACGCCAAAATCAAAGCTGTCAGTAACCCAGTGCAGCTCCTCTTTGGAGTCTTCCTTTTGCTCACGGGGTTTCTTGCGTTCAATCCAGCGTCCACTTTTTCCACCATCGGCAGCAGTGATTTATTGGCTGCAAGGAGCACAGTGCTCACACTTCTCACTACTACTGGGGGCTCACTGGCATGTTTCGTGGCATCTCTGGTCCGGACGCGTTCACTTGTCGCCAGCGTGCCAGACATGACCAATGCAGTGTTGGGCGCCATGGTGGCAAGCTGTGCATGCTGTAACGTTTAACGTTTTGAATCCGCTGGTAGGGGTCTTTGTGGGATTTGTGGCCCCTGTTGGCGCTTTGGTGCCAGTGGTGGCTCAACGAGCGCCAGATCGACGACGTCGTGGGCGCGGTAGCAGCCCATGGCTTACCTGCTGTATGGGAAGTCGTCAGCGTTGCGCTCTGGGCGCAGCCCCACTGCAACAGCTCGCTACGCGGCTTGGCCTTGGGCGGTGGCATGGATGCTCTAGAGTTGCTGAGTATACAGGTAGCGGGCCTCATGGCAATCAGCGCGTTTGTGGCAGTTTCTCTTTAATTTGTCCTGGTTAGCATCGAGGTGATGATCGGCTTCCGTTCCAGCCGCGCTGCAGAGCTCAATGGGCTTGACTTCATGGAGCACCGCTACGACGATGGCAGCCTTGGCACAGACCCAAACGTTGTCACGGTGATCACCGAGTCGGCGATGCGCGATTGCTTGGCGCAGCGCATGGTACGACATTTGTCCCCCACGAAAAGGTACAGTTACAATTCCCCAGCAGAGACTTGTTTAGTGGCGGACTCGGCGGGCAGCAATCTGCCGAACGCGCCCTGTGATGCGAGGGCCAGCTCGTCCGGTGAGGCCTCCACGGAGCTGGGAGCACAACGTGCTCGCGAGAGTGCTCCCGACGAACGTGGAGTTCGCCAGCCGAGTGGGGCGCCCGCTTCCAGAGCCTCCACCGCTCCCAGCAGCACGTCGGAGGCGCCTGGCAACGGCCAGCTGCCTTCCCAAGAGGAGCTGGCGCGCGAGGTCGCGGCCCTGCGTGCCGCAGTGAAGCCTCTGGGAGAGCAGAGGGCTGTCCAGACAGCAGCTGCTGGCGCAGAGCAGACCGACGGCGCAGCGCTCGGCGCGCTCCGCGGTAGTTCGTTAGCCGGGATGGGCCGTGCAGGCGCCTTGCGGCAACTGCTGCATGAGACAGAGAAGGTGATGGCAGTGGCTCGGGCAAGTCGCCCGAACGAGGGGCATGCCGGCCGCAGGGTGTGAGCCTGGACCCTGCCTTCAGTCGTCTTCCTGCTGACCGAGGAAGGGTAAGACGAGGAGGAGGAGGAGGAGGAGGAGGAGGAGGAGGAGGAGGGCGTGGGGTTTGGTGGGGGTGGGTGGGGGCGCGTGGGGGGGGGGGGGAACGGCAGTGCATCGGTGCCGCTGGAACCATCGGACGCCCCAGCGGGAATCAGGTTTTTGCATTTTCTCGGCTGATTTGCGCCTCTTCGTGCTGAAGCGCACGCTGGCGCTCCAGGCGAACGACCACGAGCCAGAGGCATCCCGCTCTGTGCCCAGACGGCACCATCTTCGGACCATAAAAAACAAGAAAACATAGGCTGGTGGGATGCAGGCGCCAGACAGAGCCATAGGCGGCCGGGAAGTCTCCGGAGAACCGCTCGGCCCACCCTACCGACACGTCTGGTAGGGCGACGACGACGAGCTATTTGTAATGGGTGAGTTCCGAGGGGGTGGGTAGTGGAGCTTGCTGACACTCAAGTAATAAGATTTCTTGTTCTTCACCGAATCGTTCCAGCCCTCTCGAGCCTGGCTGGGGAGGGTGATGTGAGAGCCGCTGGAGCAAAGAATGGAGGAGGAGGAGGAGGAGGAGGAGGAGGAAGCACGGAGACGACTGAAGGTGGAGGGCTTGGTGGCCGGGGGGAAGAAGGCAAGGCGAGCTGGGAAGGCGAGAGGACATGGGCAAGCTGGACGCGCTCGCGCCAAGTCTGACATACGGCCCCTGCCACTCGTTCCCTAATTTTTTCGCTGAGGTTTCTCGCTCCGCTGACGTGTGCTATAGCGGACTGGAACTCCCAGACGGACCCCATCCGGTCATGCGCAGTCGGAAAAAAGGGGGGAGCTGCGTACGTGAAACGAGGAGGAAGAGGAGGATGAGCAGGAGAAGGTGGCAGATGAGCAGGAGGAAGAACAGGATGATAATGAGGAAGGAGGGCGAGGACGAGCGACAGCAGCAGCATGAGCAGGAGTGGGCGAAGCGGGAGGCACAGCATGACCAAGGGAAGGCGGGGGAGGGGAGAGGAGCGGGGCGACAACGACGAGGAAGCACTCGGATCCAGAGATGTGCCCCGCGCTGTGGCGAGTGCGCCACTCTCTGAACGACGGGAGCAAAGCGCCGATCCTGAACTGTGGCCAGCGTTGCAGCGGGATTGCCATTTCGGAAGGACCGCAAACGCAAAGGCTTGGAGCGAATCAACACACGAGATCGTCCAATTCGGACCAATCCTGTGTTCAAAAAACTATGCGCGAAGGGGAGCGCGCCACTCTCAGGGCGTCTTCGGGGGAGAGAGGCGAGTACGGTGGGGCGTTGACTAAGGAATGTGCCCAGGAGGCTTTAGACCCTGGAGGGTTCCTGATCTGATGAGGGTGGCGGTGATATCCATGGCTGGTCCACGATTGGAGTTCAACCAGCCTCCAGATCCTGGATTCCCTATGCAAGGGTTCCTTATCCAATGCCCCCACCGTAGCAGTCATGTTGTGCCATCGTGGAGGAAAGTGAGGGCCAGGAGAGGGGAAGAGGGCGGGGAGCCGGGAAGGCAGGAGGGAGGGAGGGTGGAATCAACTGGGGGGGGCAAGCTAGGCGCGCTCGCGCCACATCTGACATCCGATCCATCCCTTACGTCCCTTCCCGTTGCGCTGGTAAGTTCTCTATCCGCGGGCGCGTGCCAGAACCGACCTGACATTCCATTACCCCAGCAAAGCACCCTAGTAGCAGAAGAGGTGACCTGTGCGACCTGTGGGGCAGGTGGGAACTGTGGGACTTGTTCGATGTGTGGAACTTGTGGAACCTTTGGGGCTTTTGTGTCCTGGGGGGCAGGTGGGGACTGTGGACCTGTGGGACCTTTGGGACCTCTGGGCCCTGCGGGACTTGTGGGATCTGTGCGACCTGCGGGACCTTTGTGGCTTGTGGGGTCCTGTCAGATCTGCGACACCTGTGGGGCGTGCGGTTCTTGTGGGACCTGCGAGATTTGTGGGGCGTGTGGGGCCCGCAGGACTCGTGGGACCTGAGGGACCTGGGGGACCTCCTTGGGAACTGTAAGACTTGCGACGCCTGTGGGACTTGCAGGACCTGCTGGACATGTGACATGTGGGACCTCTGGGACCTGCGACACCTGCGACACTTGTGGGATATGTCAGACATGTGGTGCCTGTGGGACCTGTGAGACCTGCGGGACGACCTGCAACACCTGTGGGCTCTGTAGGACTAGTGGAGCCTGCGAGACCTGCCACACTTGTGGGAGCTGCGAGGCCCGTGGGATCCAGAAAAGTGGCTCACGCGGGTGCGACAGCGCCAGTCTGAACGACGGGAGCAAAGCGCTGATCCGAAAATGACCTCCACGCTGCAGTGGGAACACCATGTTTTTAACACCGAAAGCAGTCAGAGTGCAAAAACACAGGGAAAAAACTCGGACCAATATTTTGTGTAAAGAAGCGGGAAGAGCGGAGCATCTTCCGGACAGAGTCAGGGGAGTCGAGCGACACGAATTCATATTGCGTGATTGTGGAGCGGGAGGAGGGGGGATGAGGGAGGGGAAGAAGGGACGGGGGGAAGGGGCAGGGGTGGGGGCAGGCTGGGCTGAGATGGGCCAAGGGCCTCCTGGCCGGCCCCCTCCCGTCCCCACCTCTCCCCTCTCCCTGTCCCCCTCCATTCTTCCCTTCCCCCTCCCCGCCCCCGCCCCCTCTTCTCCTCCCAGCAGGATGAGGACGAGGTGGAGCCCAGCAAAAGCAGGAGGGAATGTGTGCTGGTTGTGCGCTGAAGCTGTGCGTGCTTCGGCTTTTGCGGGGTGCGAAGAACGCTGGTGCTACGGGCGTCGCCTCCTCCTCCTCCTCCTCCTCCTCCTCCTCCTCCTCCTCCTTCCCAGCCATGTTCCCACTGCTGCTTCTGCTTATCCTTGCTCGTCCCCCCTCCTCCTTGCTGAGTTTCCTCCGCGCTCGCTGCGTCCTACCAGTGGACAGCTTGAGTCGTGAGCGCCGCCTCTGCTGAGCCGTCGTGCCAGAGCGCCACTGCAGGAGAAGATCATCAACTCTAGCCCGATCCTCGAGTCCTTCGGCAACGCGAGCACGGTCCGGAACATCAATTCGTCGCGATTCGGGAAGTACAACGAGATGGATTTCAACCGGGTCGCAGCTTGGGAGTGGGCGGGGAAGGAATGCAGGATGGGAGGGTGGGTTTTGAAGGACGGCCATTGACTTGGGTCGTTATCCCCCCGTCTCCGGATTAGGCCTTCCTGAAACCGGCTGCATGTGGGCCTTTGACATTGGTTGGACGACAGTTTCTGCTAATTTATGTTTAATGGATACGCGTGCAAAGCACTCATTTTCGTGCCAATCTCAAGGCTAGGCTTGGGGCCCGAGTGCGTCGCGTACGCAAGGCTGTACACCACGCGTGTTTCAATACAGTTGGCAGCCGCGAATGGCTGACCAGTCTTCAGTCGCCTCGAAGACCATCTGACCAATAGGTGCCGCTCCTACAACCAGCAGCGGCCGAACATTGGCCACCGTTGGTGGCCTCAGAGCAACCGGCGACACCGCAGTTGAGCGCTCGGCCCCCTGTGGGGGTGGGGCGTTCTTGTTTGATTGCCATCGCTGCATCCGTGGTCGCAAACCTCCACGTCCCGTGTTGGCGCCAGCTCCGCGACACGTTCAGGCCTCCTGCAGTGGCTTCCGCGGAGCGCTGCGCCGTCGCGACAGAGGGAGTACTTCTCTGGGTGCGGGCAGGGTCTTTGGGTCTTGCGGGTGCTTGCGCGAGAGGGGCGTATTCCATCATGTCTTGCCTTTCGGCGTTACCCGCGTCATCCGCACCATGTCCTGAGGTACGGAGGGACTTGTGGCGCCACCACGGACACTTTGGCTTCTCGCGCTCGGCCCCACTCTCACAGAGATTTGTTTTGTTTCTCTCTCTCTCTCTCTCTCTCTCACTCTCGCTGTCTTTCCCAAGCCTTTACCTCGGCCACCGCCCCCACCTACGTAGCCTCGGCCATCATTGCTTCTCCCATGTGTGAACCCAGCGCCAACTTCAGAACAGGTCTGGGACCCAGTTCCCTGTAGAAGACGATGACTCCAGTGCACCGTGCTTGAAACGGGCTCCCTGCGATCCCTCAGCTTGTTCCAGCAAAGCTCATCCAGAACAGCACTTCAGCTTCTTTTGAAAAACAGGTGAATGCTCGCATGCTCACTACAAGGAGGAGTCTAACGGCCTTCGGCCCATCCCGCCACCGGGCCTGGGTTGTGGGGATAAAGCTTAGTGGATGTTCGTTAGGATCTCGTGGGAGGCTTCTCGGGGGCCTCTTGGAGGCAGTTTGGTCGCCTCTTGGGGGCCGCTTGGGGACCTTTAAGGCCCTTTTTGGGCCTCTTGGGGGCCTCTTCGGGCCCGTTGGGGCCTCCTGGGCGCCTCTTGGGGCCAATTGGGGGCCTCTTGGAGCGGAAAGGTCGGATTTTCGGTTCGTGATCCCTCTTTGGGGCCCCCTTTGGAGCCGTCTTGGGGCCCTCTTTAGCCGCTTTGGGCGCCTCTTGAGCTGCCTTGGGGCCCTCTTGGGCTGTTTTGGGGCCCTCTTGGAGGCCTCTTGGGCCGTTTGAGGGCGGTCTTGGGCGCCTCTAGGGCGGTTTGGCAGCGCAGAAGCTTAAGGACCATCAGTAATTTTGGCCTCTTGGGGCCCTCTCGGGAGGCCTCTTTGGGAGTCTTGGAGGCCTCTTGGGCCGTCTGGGGGCCATCTTGGGCGTCCTGAGGTGATCGTTCGGCGACTCGGGGCCCTCTTGGACCGTCTCGGAGGCCTCTGGGAGCCCTCCGTGCTCGTTTTGGGGCCCTCTTGGCTTGAAAAAGTCACGCGACAGGCTGCGGTAAGCCCCAGGGTGCACGCGCCAGGCCCAAGAAGATTTGAGAATTTGCGGTCCGGGCCCCTAGTTGACCCCTCAGGACTGAGGACTGAGGCTAAGGGATTGGGCACAGGACCTGAGGACGCGCCCACTCCGTGCCCAGAGGCATGTCTGCAAGGAGGTACTTGTTCCCGTCCCAGTCTTCTCTAGATGTTAGGTGGCGGCATCGGGTGCTCGTGTACTGAACCCTCCGCTCGAACCCGGCCCTGGTCGTCGATCCAACTGGATCTTCGCATGCTTTTTCGGTTCGACCTTCACCAGATTTTTGACAGTCCGCGTTGATTCAATGGCACCGTCGTTGGTGTCGGATCACTTCGGATTTCAGGCAGATCTTTTTAGTAGCCATCTCAAGCAAGTCCCAGTCAGCTCGAACTCCCAGCTGGTCCTTAGTTTATGTCTTATTTAATCGCAACGGCTGGGTCAGCATGCTCGCGTAGAACTGTCCTGTGTCCTTTCCACATGAGTCGTCCTTCCTAGGCCTTCCGGCTATCGGTCAGACGTTCGTGGTACCCTAGCGCCCGCGTGGGCCAGGCACATTATTTCGACGACAGCAAATATCTCTGAACATTCATTGTGCCGGCCTGTCTGTGCGCACTGCATGCAGTTCCGTACGAGCTCCACGGCTTGGGCTTTGTACCACATTGGGCCGCGTGTGCAGCGTGGTGCAGTGCGCGTGCCATGCGACAGGCATGTCGATTGTGGTGGACGGCCTGTGGCCTTCCAGATGGACTCCCGCAGTGCAGGGGAAGGGGGAAGGGGGGGATGCAAGCTGGGGGCGGGCGCGCGTGGTCTATTTAGTATCTCACCCCTCCCACACATACCGTCCCACTGCGCTGAGTTGTCTCTATCCGCCGACGCGCGTCACAGCGGACCTGGAACCCACAGAAGGATTTCATCGTGCTGTGTGCAACATGAAGAAACATGAAGAATGGGGCCTTTGTACATGTGAGGGGGAGGAGGAGGAGGAGGAGGAGGAGGAGGAGGAGGAGAAGGAGGAGGAGGAGAAGGAAGTGGCAGATGAGCAGGAGGAAGAAGAGGATGAAGACGAGGATGAGGAAGGGGGGGGGACGAAGAGGAACTGCAGCAACGGATGAGCAGGAGGAGCAGGTGGCGGGGAGGGGAAAGGAAGAGGGCGACAACGACAACGAGGTACACTCGGATCCAGCAGCGTGGCCCGCGCTGGGGCGAGAGCCATTCTGAACGACGGGAGTGAACCGCCGATCCTTAAATGGGGCCCACGCTGCAGCGGGAACACAACGTTGAACCTCCGATGACACTCATGTTAAGCAGCAGCATCTGAAAGATCAACTCGGAAACCCGTGTGTGTAACTGCATGGAGAGGGCGGGATGCTTCCAGGACGCAGTCGGGGGGGAAGAGATGAGTCGTACGCCTATTCCGAAGCAGTGCTTGTACTTATGGTGTTCTTGCTTCGGTTGGTTGAGCATGCTGACGGATCTCCGGGTTGTTTGCCACGCTTCCGCTCATGTGCGCCTCGTGAGCGCCCCGTGCTCTGGGTGGGTTTTGCCATCTTACCGCTCGTGGGCGCCTGGGCGCCTCGTGGGCGTTGGGTGGGTTTCTCGAGGATTCGCCACGCTCCCGCTCGACATAACTGACACCACTTAGCGCACATCACATAGCTTACGCCGCATGAGCTCATACCACATCGCTTACACCGCATGAGCTCACGGCATACTGCTTGCATCGCATATGTTTCACAACATCGCTCACACCCCATGAGCTCACACCTCAGAGTTAATTCTGCATGGCTTTCACCTCCATAGTGCACTAACTCATTGTTTGGGGTTCAGGCTGGCTAAAATTGAGCAGCTGTGGAAGGGAAGGGGGAGAGGGGAGAGGGGGTAGGGAGGGTGGGAGGGGGAGGGCGGATCGGTAGGGGCGGGCAGTGAAGGGAAGGTCGGCTCGCTGGTCGGCGCGTCGATCAAGACCTACCTGCTGGAGAGCTCGCGCGTGGTCTCGCAGCAGGACGGCGAGAGGAACTACCACGTGTTCTACCAGATGCTCGAGGGGCTCGACGATGCGGAGCTCGACCACCTCAGGCTCGCCCGCTCCGCCAAGTACCGCCTCCTGTACATGGGGGGCGACGGGGCCCACAGCAGGAGGGGCGAGGCCCGCAGGTTCCAGGAGCTGCGCAGGGCCCTGGAGACCTTCGTGGACTCCAGGGCGGAGGGCGAGATCCTGGAGGTCCTCGCCGCGCTCATACACCTCGGCGAGGTGGAGTGCCTGGATCAGGCGAGCGCAGACATGGACCAAGGGGGCGTGGATGAGCGACGGGCCCCGTTTCCAGGGGAATCGCGGATGTCCGCCGCCGAGCGGGGCGGCACCAGCCGCACATGGGGGAGGGCGCCTCCCCCGATCCATGGATCTGGCGACCGCGCGCCAAGTCCATGGATCGCTGATCCATGTTTGCGCCCCCCCGACTGGAGGCGACGGGGGCGGCGGCCCCCAGGGATCTGGGCGCCGACGCCGAGGGGCCGTCCAGCCAGGAGGCCCGGGTGCGCTTCGACGCCGGCGGGGAGGAGGCCCTCGCCAGGGCGGCTCGCCTCCTCGGCCTGCCGCTGGCCAGGCTGGAGCGCGTGCTGACGATGAGAGAGGTGCTCAGATCTAGGCCTCCTGGATGGGGTCGGAGCAGATGGGGTCGGAGGGTCGCACCGCATCGCCGATGCATCGCCGATGCGGCTCGATGTGCAGCGCGATTTGCTTCACGTCGACGTCGCCGATGCATCGCCGATGCATCGGCGACGCGGCGCGATCCTCCGACTCCATCTGCTCCGACCCCATCCAGGAAGCCTCTATCAGAGGAGGGAGAGGTACCGGTACGGCTACCCTTCCCTTGCCGCCACGGCCAGATTTGCTCCGAAGTCCAGGTCAGGCGGCCCTCCATGAGGCCCGTGGCGTAGCGGTATGGTTGCTCTTCGGCTCCCCCAGGTGCACGTGAGACGCGGGGGGAGCAGCCGGACGTCGCACATCAGCTGCCCCCGCACGCGGGCGCAGGCGAGCCAGACGCTGCAGAACGTCACCAAGGTGATATACAAGCGCCTCTTCGATCAGGTCGTGGAGCGGATCAACATGTCCAGCGCCGGCGGGGCCCACCGGGGCGGTGCCGACGGCATCCACAGCATCGGCACGCTGGACATCTATGGCTTTGAGCGGCTCGCCACCAACAGCTTCGAGCAGCTCTGCATCAACCTGGCGAACGAGCGCCTGCAGCAGTTTTTCGTCGAGGAGGTGCTGGGGGCTGAGCAGGACACATACTCCGAGGAGGGCTTGAACGTCGGCAGCTGCCAGCTTCCCGACTCGAAGCCGGTGGTGAACAGCATTGGTGGCATCATGTCGATCTTGAACGAGCACAGCCTCCGTGCGATGAAGAACCTGTCAGTCGGCGACGAGAAGGACGTCAAGTTCTGCGAGCACGTCCACAGGGACCACATCGCGAACCCGCGGAGCAGTGGCCCCGTGATGGCGCTGAAGCTGAAGGCCAATCGCAGCGGCGCGGGCCTGTCCCTGCACGACGGGTTCCAGGTCAAGCATTACGCGGGCGAGGTGGCCTACTCGACCAAGGTCGAGTGAGAAAGATCGGCGTAAACAAACCTTCGGAGCTCCGCGCGGATTTCTTTGATCTGTCTCCGACGCCGCCCCTGGCGCGCGGTGGTGGGGGCGAGCGCCGATCCAAGAAATCCGCGCGGAGCTCCACAAGCTTCTGTTCATGCAGTCAACCCCTCCTCTACCAGGGCTGGATTGACAAAAACAACGATGCGCTCGTGCCAGAGCTCGAGGCGCTGTTGGGCGATTCCGAGAAGGACATCGTTCGCGACATGGCCGACTTGAGGGACACAGCCGTCCAGGCGGGAGAGAAGCTGCACTCAGTGAGCGAGAAGTATCTGAAGAACCTGGACAACTTGCTCAAAACTCTCAGCAACTGCTCCGTCCATTACATTCGGTGCTTCAATCCGAACCAGAACCGTCAGCCTGTCGAGTTCGATACGAAGTACGTTCTCGAACAGGTCATCCAATGCGGCACCGTTGAGCTGGTGAAGATCATGCACGATGGGTACCCCCATCGATGCTTCTTGCAGGACTTGCGGGAACGCTTCCAGAAACTGTTGCCCGCCGAGTTCAACAACTACTCGAATCGTGATTTCGTCCACGCCATCATGCTCGCTTTTGAAATGGACGAGACCCAGTGGACCTTGGGGACGAAACGATTGTTTCTCAAGGCAGGGAACCTGCGCGTGCTAGAGGAGCTGCGAGATACTGGCTGTGTTGCTTCAGGGGGCATGCTTCGCAAGATACGGGCGAAGTTCGCGCGAAAGAAGTTCCGTGCTGCACTCGTCGTCATCCGCTTAATGATTTGGTGGCCGAAACGGCGGCGAGAGGTCGTCATTGGCAAGCTGCGCTCCGCCGTCTTCATCGCAGTGAGGCTGCACAGGTGGTTGAACAAGGCCCGCTTCAATCTCTACGCGGTGGGGCCGAACTCCGATAGCCCTCATATCGATTTGGCCATGCACAAGCACGGCCTTACCTACGCTCTGCCAGGGCAGAGTATGTCCCTACGAAGCTCAGCATCTGGTCACCCGCAAGTCTTTGTAACGCTGAATTCATACGAGGCGCAGCAGTACGCCTCCGACCTGCAAAATGACGTGGACATGCGCAATGACGTGCAGAAGAACGTGTTGAGGACATGGCAGATGAATGCCACGGAGTCCATTCTACACTACGACGGGCGCTCGGTGTTGAGTGCGACACTTTGCCCGAGGGCGTTCATGCATGAGGACGTCTCTCTGCCTGAGTCGGAGCGTCTTCCTGCCGGTTCGTTCGACGACCGCAGTTTGGAGGACGTTCGCCAGGTCGACGTGCATGGATCTGGACTCGCAGTTGCGGTTTCCGAGAGCAGGTGGGAAGGCAACATCACGTGCATGTGCCAACACAGGCAGCATAGGCATACCTTCGCGACTTGCGATGTGGACAACAATGTGCTGATTTGGAAGTGGCTTGGCACCGAGAAGGGCAGCCCTGAGCGTCCGGCGGTGAAGCCTCTCGGCACCTTCTCTTTCGCCGCGTACGAGGCGGTGTACCAGATGTGCTTTCGCTCCGACGTGCCCCAGGACGTTTCAGAGAGGGGTGGCCTTCAGCTGGTCGTCCTGAGCAGCGAGATGGGCCGCCACTGGTTTTCCATATCCATCGTTTCGGTCTTCCAGGCCAGCCACAAGATCGAACACATCCAGCCCATCGGTGTCTACGCAGACTTGATGCCCCGCCTGCGGCAGGCCGGCGCGCAGATCAACTTCTTCGCGATGTCCCATTCCGAGCAGATCTTGGTGCTGGGCGGTCAGGGCCTGCTTCAGTTCTACGCCATTCAGGACCTCGTGCGGCCGTCTCCAGCCGGGGATGGCTTCCACGCGGCGGAGGACAGAGGAGAGACGAGGGTCACGCGGGTAGCACAGATCGCGGACGTCTCGCAGATGTACGCCGACATAAAGCAGAGCTCAATGGTGTCTTGCCTGAGCCTGCCGCCTCCGATCCGGTCTGGGGGCATACTGGACTGGATCGTCATCGGCGCCAGCAATGGGAAGCTGTACGGTTTTCGAAGAAGAAAGGGCCACATAAAACATAAAACGTTTGGCGCTCCGCGCGGACTGCTTGGATCTGCGCCTGGGCCCCACTGGCCGAGGCTCCGGCACCGCCCCTGGCGAGCTCCGCGCGCCAGGGAGGGGGGTCCAGCGCGAATCCAAGAACTGCGCGCGGAGCGCCAAAAGTTATGTTTATGTTTTTTTGTGCTTCTTCTAGGTTTCCGCCTAGATGCCACGGCTGGCGGAAAGATCACGGTGAATACGGACGTGAGCGGGCGGTTTCGTTCAAATACGCACACGTTGGGAGTGCCCATCAAGTCTCTCATCGCGTCCTATGGTGATTCAGCCTTCTCGCATCACAAGGCGGTTCAAGCCACGGGATTGCCATACAGCTTGTTCCTCAGACGAGCGCCGCGGGAGGAGGAGAAGATTTTCTACTCGATGGGCGCGGATGGGAAGTTGTTGACGTGGAGGCTTCTGGACAAGAGAGGTTGGACGGTAGCCGAAGAGAAGACAGTCCAGGATCTCGCCATCATTGGTCATCCAGAGCCTGATGAAAACGGCACGGACTTCGCAGACTGCGTGGTGGGCAGGACATCGAACACCTGCCAACTGTCGCGCGGCCCTTAACAGTTCCAAGTCAGCCCTTCTCGGGAGGAGGGGGATTGGTGGTGATGATGATGAGGTCCATGAGGACGAGGAGGAGGAGGAGGAGGAGGAGGAGAAGGGGGCAGAGATAGAGAGATCAAGAGAGGGAGGGAGAGAGACGGAAGCGGAGGCGGATGAGGACACGACGAGGAGGAGGAGGAGGAGAAGGACAGGAGGAGGAGGAGGTATAGGAGACAGAGAGGGATGTAGGTGGCGGAGGGAGAAGGATGTGGGCGAGGAACACGAGGAATAGGAGGATGAGGAGGAGGAGGAACAGGAGGAATAGGAACGTGAGGAGAGAAGCGGAGGCGAGGAGGGGGTGATCAAAAGATGAAGAGGAGGAGTTTGAGTAGGAGGAGGAGGACCAGGAGGAGGAGGAGGAGGAGGAGGAGGAGGAGGAGGAGGGAGAGGCGGTGGGTGGGTGGTTCGTTGTGGGGTGGATGGGAACGGTGAAGTGGAAGAGGGGGCGGAAAGGAGGAAGAGGAGGAAGAGACGGAGTCAAGGACGAATGAGACGAGGAGGAGGAGGAGGAGGTCGACGGAGAGGAGGAGGTGGAGGAGGAGGAGGTGGAAGAAGAAGAGGAGACGGAATAAAGGACGAAGGAAAGGGCATAGGAAAGTACGAAGGAAAGGGGTAATGAGGATGAGGCGGTTGAGGAAGAGGGGGATTGGGATGGGCAGGGCAAACAACGTAATAACAATACGGGTAGCAGGCACAGGTGGCGAAGGAAACACTGGATGAGGAAGAGAGGGGGGTAAGGGAGGGAAGCCGGTCAGGGTGAAGGGAGGGAGAGGAGGAGGAGGAGAAGGAGGAGGAGGAGGAGGAGGAGGAGGAGCGGGAGGAGGAGAGCGAGGAGAAGTAAACCACTGTCCACACACGCACACTCATTGTCCCTTTCTTATTGAAAACACTGTTCTCTTTTTGGCAGCCAGCCGCCTTCCATTCCTGTAGCAGTTGAGAGCTTTGGCGACGAAAGTGCACGGCGATAGAGCGATATTTTGAAAGCGTGCCGCCCTCCATCCGCGTCACGGTTGGAGTCCCAGGATGCATCAGGATGTCTCTAGCAGATCGCCTACATCGCCCAGCCACCGCTTCTGCTGATGCGACAAGGAGTTAGTGACGAAGAAAAATATTGAATGAGGAGGGAGGACGAGGGATGGTCCTGAGTTGCGGGTGAAGGGGGAAGCGTAAGATGTTTCGAGTATGGGTACATGTATGAAGGTGAGGATGACGACTGGTATGAGGACAGCTAGAGTGGTGTCGATCGAGCCTAGAACGTAGTGCTCTTGCCGGCTTCACTCAATGTAAACCTGACGGGCCCTGGCATGAGGTATTGAAGAGCTGCCTGAGTCTCGAAATTCGACCCAGTCGTCGAGACACAAGTCGCTCCTGCCCGCGACGGAAGTCTTGGCAACCCCATGTCCCCAACATCTGGCCCCAGCCCGAGAAATTGTTCCCCGGGTCCCACAGGCGCTCTGGCACACGGCCAGAGACGCGCCACATGATCGACGCGGGAATACGGGGTCGTCTGCGCCGACAGTGGCGCATAAGCTGCCCGCGTAAGGCCGCGCGTAAGCGCCCTCGTTACAAATGTGGCGTGCAGCGCTGGCGGCTTGCGTAAGCCGCGGCGCAAGGTCGCTATGTTATCTCGCGTAAGACCCGTTTCTTTTCGTCGCCCACGTGGGAGAACACCGTGGTATGGCACGGGCGATACCATAGGGTTGTACCAGCCCTGCGCCAAGCGCGGGTGCTCACCGGTAGATGTGGCGAGAGCGTAGGCATATCGCGGCGAGGGCGCTGGGCGAGCGCATCCACGGAGCAGGCCCCAACAAGTCGGCCGCACCAGGCCATGCTCTGCCAAATTCGTCCCTCTGCACCGCGATGAGGTCGGGAGCTCTGCCTCAGCGTGCCGCCCCGACGGGTCTGGCCCACCACGCTTCGGCGCGGCACGCTTCAGTGAGCGGCTTGAACAAGGAACGCTGACTGTTCAAAAGGGGCGCGGTCGTTCCTTAGGCTTGCATGCGTTATTCTCGCTCCTTATGCGTTATGTATTATCTATCGCTCCTTATGCGTTCTTCCTTGGAAAGAAAGGGCTTCGTTCCTGGTTCATCGTTCCGCAGGTCAGACCGATGATTGTATCTGATTCGCATTCCGGAGGCGTCAGCGTCCCGAGCGGTTTCCCGCCTCCCCCACCCTCCGAGCGGAGCGACACGGCTGTCCGCTCGCAGGGCACAGCGTGGCGCTGGGGCCGCCGCCGCGGCACGTCGTCCCAAAGTGCCTGGCCGTAAGCGTGCAAATGTCACAGCGACGAGCGCGCCAGGCGAGTGTTCGTAGCGCGGGCCCCGCAGTTTGGCCGCACCATGTCGTGCCATGCCCAGTTCACCCCTCGGTGCCCCTCGTACGGTGGATTCGGGTCGTGTCGATGCGGTGGCGACCCCAGCGCGGGCTTCAAGGCTGAACGCCACCCTTGGCCCAGAATCGGCCGACATCGAACGATCCGCGCTGTTGCAAAGCCGCGATCCTTTAGGGCTGAACGGTCCACGCGGTGTCAGAAACCAACGCGCAAGTCGTCATGGCACGAATTTGCAGCGCATCAGCCCTCGTTCCTCACTCCATCCCCATCCCAGTATCCCTCAATGGCAGCTCCCCGCTCACCATGCCTCACGCGTCGCCCGCCCTCGCTCCCGACCCCTCCCCCCCTCCTCCCTCCCAGCTCCTGCTGCCCTCGCCCACCCCTCCCCATCCCCTCCCTCCCCTCCCTCCCCTCCTCTCCTCCTCCCCTCCCCTGCCGCTGTGAGCGCTGACTGGTGGCTACGCCGCGAGGCCGCCCGCACCTCGCAGTTCCGAAGGGCCCTCTGCGCCACGCCCCCCCACGGGCGCGGGCGGGCTCCCCCCACGGGGAGAGCGCGCACGCTTCCGGCGGTCGATCCGCTCCCCGCGGGAGGGGCGGGCGCGGCACGGGTCGCCCGAGCACGACCGGCGTGCCGACGGCAGCAGGCGGCGGCGGCTTGGGGGGCGCCGGGCGGGGCGGGCCGGGAAGGGGTAGGAAGGGACAGAGGGGGTAAGAGGGCCAAGAGGGGGGGGAAGAGAGGGGGGAGGAGGGGGAAGAGGGGTATAGGGGGAGGGGGGGGAGAGGGGGCAGAGGGAAAAGAGGGGGGAAGAGGGGTTCAGAGGGGGAAGAGTGGTAAGAGGGTGGGGGGGGGAAGCGGGAGGAAGGGGCGCAAGAGGGGTGGGGAGGGGAGGGGGAAGGGGGGGGGAAGGGGGGGGAAGAGAGGGGGAGCGGGGGCTGAAGGGGCCACGGGGGAGGGGAGGCGGAAGGATTGCAAGCGGATGGGTGCGGATGGGGCGAGGGGCGGCAGGGTAGGGGAGATGGGGAGGGCGGGGGCGAAGGTAGAAGGGGAGGGGGCAAAGGAAGGGAGGAGGGGAGGGAAGGGGCAGGGGGGTTGAGGGGGGGGGGAGCAGCAGAGGGGGCAGGAGTGGAGGGGGCAGGAGGGGCGGAAGGCGCGGCGAGGGGCCGCAGGAGCGCTGAGGAGGGCGCGAGAGGGGGACAGGGCCGGGGCCCGCCCGGGGCAGACCGCGCTGGAAGGTCGGGGCACTCCTCGCTCCTCGTCCCCAGCGTCATCGTTCTCGCCGACCAGGAGAAGAAGCTGCTCGTGTGCTACGACCGCGCCAGGCCGGAGGAGGTCCGGGGGAGCGGGGGGCGGGGGCGAGGGGCAGGGGAGCCAATGCAGGGGACAGTGAAGGTGATGATTACGAGGATGATTGCTATGGCAAGGACACTGATGGTTATGGTGGTGATGATGATCGTGACGATGGTGGCCATGATAGCGGGACGACGACGACGATGATGATGATGATGAAGATGATGATGATGATGATGATGATGATGATGATGATGATGATGATGATGGTGGTTATGCTGTTGCTGATGATGATGGTTATGTTGATGAGGATGATGACGACGCAGACGTTAATGATGTTGATGATCATGATCATGATGATCATCCTGATGACTGTCTTTGTGGTGGTGATGATGAAGATGATGGAGATGAAGATGATGATGATAATGATGATGAGTGGTGATGATGATGACGACGAGCGATGATGACGATGATAATGATGGTGCGGTGGTGGTGGTGTTGATGCAGATGCTGCTGATGCCGCTGATGATGATAATGCTGGTAATGTGGATGCTGGTTGTGGTGGTATTGGTGATAGTGGTGATGGTGATGGTGACGGTGAGGGTGATGATGGCGATGGTGATTATAGTGCTGATGTGATAGTGGTAATGAGGAGGACGACGAGGAGGAGCCGGACGGGAAGTCGAGAATGAGGGGCAGGACGACGAGGCAGGGTGGGAGGAGGAGGAGGTATTTTTTGTCAGGCCATTGTGCCTGGCAGGAGATGCGCTGTTGCAGAACTGTGACGTTATTTCTAGGCGCCTTTGAATATAACATGCCACGCCGCGGGCGTTTGGCTCAAGTTCTATTCGCCTTCAAGGAAAAGGTTCATACCATATTTTCATCGCATCGGAGTCCGTGGTTCGCCCAACGGGTTCCAGTGCGCGTGGTTAACTCCGCGACGCATTTCCCTTACAGCAGTGGCCGGAGCGGGACCGGCGCCATCGACCCAGTCTTCGATGTAACCTTACCCGAAGTCCGAGTGGCATGGCACACCTTGAGCACGAACCGATTCGCGGAGTTGTGCAATGTTGGATACGAAAACGGAGACGTCAGGTATGTTAACGCGGCGCTCAAGGCAAACCACGAACACATGAAGTTATTCTCCGAGCGCAATGTTACACAGGGCACCAGTACTGTTGGCAACGGTGCAGCATTCACCACGATGCAGATGAACTGCCACATGAATGTTTCTTTGATCTCAGATGTCAGCCGCAACATATATTGCGAGGGTCATATATATTCAGATATATATATATATATATATATATATATATATTCAAAGAACGCGCAAGGAAATTGTCCCAAGATCCTGCCAACACCTCGGAGTATGTTATCTTGATCGCCGGGGTAGCAGAGCCTGCAAGAAACGCCAGGGCATGTGCGCGAACCCAGGGCTGTTCAACAGCTAAAGATGTTGTCGGGTGGCAGAACCCACTTCATGGAATGGGGTGAACAGATGTTGCATGCCCTCGCCGATGTGAAGCACTGTTTTCAGACAACCCTAAAGAATTTAAGCCACAAGTTCGAAACGATCTATGGGGGGCATCACTCGATGATGAAGAGGGCGATCTGATCAAGATCGTAAACAGCAGGGTAGCACTGGGCGAGTGCCTTAAGGGGTCGGAAATCAAGAACAAGGAAATTACGAAAGAGGGTAAGGTCAGTTAGACGAAGACGACGATGTCAAGTTGGACGTGGACCTCTGGTATCCGTTCGATGCCAATTTGGACATTCAAGGATGTCCTCTGCTGTCACCAGAGTTACACTTTCACACCAGACGAATCTAGTTATCAACCCCGAGTAGCAAAACCTGTGAATGTCGTGGCTGCGTTATTAGAATCCATGGGCAAGCATGGGTCTGTCTATTCGTTACCATTGCCATTCGTGGTTACAGCCTTGTGGATTATGATGGTCCATACAGGTGATTGGTTCGACGGCTGGCGACAAGATTGCTTCAATTCTCCAGAGGCGTTGAACATCGTCACTTACCAAAAGCTCTTCTTTGAGTGCCAGGATTGGGCAAGGAAGAACATGCCAGGCGTCGAAACGAAAGACGCCGTCGCAATGGACATTGGCCAGGTCAACGATGACAACTGTGGAAATTAGGACGCCAATGCAGACAGTGCTGATTATTCCAGCGAGGTAGGCAACGTGCGGTCCTGCAGCGTGGGAGACGCGGCCGGGGACGGCAACGCGGACGGAGTTAGCCGAGGAAAATGCAAGCGCAAAAGGCCCATGTGTGGCAAGTGCGGAAGGCACGGGTACATAGCTAAGAACTGCACCACCGAAGAAATCAAAAGGAAAAGGAGGCGGATAAGGGTGCGCAAAGGAGTTGAGGGCTGCCAGGATGCGCAGGCAAGCGGATATAGAAGGGATATCAAGGCACCGAGGTTGCCCGCGGCAAGGGGGGCCACCATGGGGGCCCATGGGGAGGCGGCCAAGGTGGCCGAGCCCCGGGCTGGGAAGGAGGAGGAGGCAAGGGAGGGCATGTGCCGATCGTTGAGAAAGAGCGTCACAAATGCGGCGAACTGGGTGGCATCGCAGACCGCTCTCACAAGAACGCCAACGAGGTTACCTTGGGTCGAGGGGGGTGGGCGGGAGGCCCAGGAGAGCCAACGCAGCTGCCGGGGCAAACTCCACGAGGCCCGGGATGCTACAGCGTCAAAATTGGCGAAGCTTTTGACGCATCTGTAGCCTTAGACGACCCAAAATCAGAGGGGCCGGCTAAAAGGGCACAGGTTTGGAGGACGCAGCGCCGCGCGACGAAGCGGAGGAACAGGGCGGCAAGGCCAGGAGTCAAGAGGAAGTATGTATCACATGAGAGCGGTTTTAATTGCGACGTTGGCACCAACTGGGGCAACCGAATCGCGGAGTGCATCGGGAAGGAGACGCACCGAACGCAAATGTGCGCCGAGTTAGTCGCGATGGAAGGACCCAAACAGGAAGCCAATAAACCGCCAGCATTTGGACCAGGAAACCAGCTTGGAAACCGCAGCTGTCGCCGTGGACGCAGGGGCCCTCAACTGATGGACCTCCAAACGCGGGCGCCCTCTTCCGCGTCGAACTCAGGGAGGCCTCCATGAGCGGCGAACACTACGGCGCAGCTAGTGGGTCAGTCATCTGGAATCATGGACAACGGGCCAACGGGTCATTGTCGGGATTGCGAGAAGGGTTCCATGGTGAGCGTGCCCATCCGGGCATGAGGTTTCAGAAAATGCACACGGGTCTGCTCGCGAGATGGTCGAGGCGGGGAATCGTTCGGCGCAAGATCGAGGCAACGACAGTCGATCCCGCAGTTGCCTCGAGCACGAGGCAACTGGACAAGAGGCGAGGATCCACGGGGGCACGGCAACTTCCAGTTATCCATCCGGGCCCCCCCAAAGGGGGCTGCGAGTCAGCGGGGGCGCGGAATGTAGAAGACGTCGGCGAGGAGAGATGCGAGGTTTTTCCTGGGCAGGCAACTGCCGCGGCGGACCTGTTCCACAGAGCCCGACTGCGCCCGCGGGCCCCAGTCGCAATCGGGCCATCATGAATTTGGAAGGTGACCAAGAGGGCGAGGGCGGGGGCAGCGAGATAAGCGACGTCAGATATTCCGGCGATCTCAGCAGGCCACGCCCGGCACGCAGGAATGGGGGGGGACAGCGGGGGGGGGGGGGCAGAGGACATTCGACTTTCGTCGCGCGCAGCCGGGGCGCCAGATTACACAGGGATTGAGCTTCATTTCAAGAGGTCCCGGATCCACGCGCGGCCCAGGTGTTTTGCCAGCTGAGTCCGTTCATTGGACGCCAAAGGGTGATCTTCAGAAGCGATGGGGCAGCATCCATCGCGGCACTCGAGGAGGCCGTCAATGCCTCGCGCCACCTCAACATCAGGGGAGTAAAAGTTAGTCCGGTCGGAGATCCCCACGCAGATGCGAAGTCGAGAGGGCAATCAGGACGGAACAAATGCCATTGACAACAAGGATTTACTTGAGTTCGGAGATGGGCGCGCTCTCGTACCTTGGCTAGTGGCTAATGCATCTTCCCCCATCATTATTATTCCCATCTTTGCCACGAAAGGGGCGAAGGCGGAAATTCAACAAACCGTTACCCGAGTCTGGGAGAAACATAATGCATCTGAAGACCCCGCCTAAAAACAGAGGCAAGACCCCGGTGCAGGGTGGGGGAGCGGCGTCTTTCTGGGATCGCATGAAACTTGCCAACATGAAATTGCCCGAGGCTAACAAGGTGAAAAACGCTGCCCTGGCCATCTGGTTCTAACGCACTTGGAATGGATGTTGGACCCAGAACGACATGCCTGGCGGCCGCGCCCCATCGAGGCGCAGCTCTCGGCGCCTGGCCGTTAGTTGCTCAAGGGGCCGCTGTAAAGAAGTCGAAGCGCGGCAACGGGGCCCGCGCCGGGGCGCCGCGGGCGCGGGCCGGTCGCCGGGGGAGACGCCGCTAATAGACTGCGCAGCGCGGAGTGCCGCGAACGCGTCGCCAAGTGGCTTAAAGACAGGATGAACATAACATCCGAGGAAGGACAGCATCGGCTCGGATGGGGGCGCAGCCCGACCGTTCCAGGCAGAACATGGATCGAGAGGACCCTTCTTCATAAGACGGGTAAGCCGTTCGACGACACCGCGAAACCAGAGCCGCAATTTCTGCGCCTTGAGACGCGCGGGGTTGCAGCCCCATGAGCAACTGGGCAATGGCATGCATCGCGAAACTGGCGACATGGAAGATAGAATTGACGATTGGAAAGATGGCGGTGACAGGGAGCTACGAGGACCCTGGGCGGGATGGGCCGGGGTCCGCATGTTCTCTGGCAGCGATGACGACGAGCGGCCGGCTAACGTCATTCCGCCGAGGTCAGCGGCAGTAGAAGGAGATGAGCTGGGGATCCGCGAGACGATGGGAGCCAGAGAAGTTAGCAATGGCTGGGGCGATGTCGCAGAGATGCAGCAAGAGCACGCAGAAGCTGGGGGGGCAAGGGGCCCGATGACGAAACGTAGAAGTACCCCGAGCGCGCGGGCGAAGAACAGGACACTGCGAGCACCGACGAGGTACGCGCCGCGATTGGCGCGGAGGGTGTTGACGCCGATGTAGCGGAGTGGTCGCTCAGCGCAAATTTGGATGTCACCCAGCAGGTCACTGAGGTCAGGGGAGTTGGGAGGCTACGCGGCAAAGTCCAGCATGGCGCTCACTTGCGCGTTTCCGGGGCTTGCTCGCCAGAGGAGTGGCGGAGAAGGTGGGAGTCATGCCTGGGTTTAGCTATGGAGTCGATGACTACGCGCAATGCAAATGGGAACCTTTGGGCATTCAAAAGCGAAGGAATTGCATGCCAAAGCCAAGGACATGATTGTGTGTAGAGCAGCCCGACTGTCAACTGCGAGCCCAACGCGCGCGGCCGCCAGTGGGTTACAAGCTGTCAACTCGGGGGGGCTCGGGCCAGAAAACATCACATGGTTGACTATGGGATGGAGAACTTCAGATTTGCTTTTGAACTGCGTGACAACCATGGGTCATGCACTATCTTTGAACACCCCGCAGGATCCTACAGCTGGGCCGCGACGCCCTTGCAGATCATGTTACGACGTGAAGGAGCGCAGACATGCGACGCAGACCCATGCTACTACGACCTGATGCGAACCGCATTGGGAGAGGAGCTTCTTACTGAGAACTCAACCAGACTAATGACCAACAGCCCCTACATCGTTTGGCGCCCCAGCATGATGCGCCAAGGGCAGCGTCGACGCATTGACTTACTGGGGGGGGCCGATCGACAAGATCAGGAGCACACCCGGACCGATTCTGTCGAGCTATACAAGAGCTGGTTAACTAAATAACGGTTGACGACCGACCAAGGAGCTTCTTAAGGTCGCGCGACCCAGAGTTACTTGTAGCGAACCTGGCGAGGAATTGAAAACTAGCGAAGCCACGCGCAGGAAAAATGCACGGGAACATGGGCCAGCGTTGACCTGGGCCAGAAGACCGCGGCACTTCTCGCCCGATGTTCCCGGGGAGTTCAGGGCCACTGCGGAGATCATGCCTGCGCCGGGCAACTCGCTGCACGGGCGCCGGCCAGGTTATTCAGATCGGCGGGGGTGGCAAGAGGGGGAAAGGGGCGGAGGAAAGAGGTCAGAGGCTCGCAATGTCGCCGCTAGCTCCACCTACCACACTACGCGGGACGCCCAGCCTCATCAGTGGATATGCGGAGCGCGTCGACACGAGGGGCGATCGCGATTTCCATTTGCGCGCGAGGCATGCGAGAGCATTGCAGCGGCGCGCTCAGCCACCGGGGAGGCCACATGCGCAGCCTACATTGAAGACGGCAAAGCACAGCCTTGGGACGTCGTGCCAGGAAGTGACCTTGATCCAAAATTCAAGTTTCAGTTTGGGGAGAAGAAGATTGAGCAGTTTATGAGATGGGAGGTCCATGGGAAAGTGGAGGAGAAGGAATGCTGAACTCTTGCCTGCAAAGCTCCCGCAGGTACGAGGTGTATCCATACCAACAAGGGGGGCGAGGCCAATGCTGAGTTCTGATCTCGTTTCGCGGCTGAGCAAGTGAAATATACCCCAGAGAAAGACGACATTTGCGCCCCCCCCCCCCCCCCATGGATGGCCGTCACCGAGGGAATCAGACATGCCTGAGAGGGGCGCGAGAAAGGACTCAAAGTTGGGCTCGTGAATCTTAAGCGCGTACTTTTGCGCCCAGGCAAGAAATAACATCTTCATCAGGTTGCCCGAAGGTGCTCATGGGCCAGACGCGTGGGAGACGGTTGAAGTCATGCGCGGCCCCAGAGGCGCAGCCAGCAACAGGGGGACTCTTGCGTGGACTTCGCGCGCGACGTCGGATTAGAAAACGGAAGAAAGCCACCGGGTGCGTTTTATCGTGGCGAGGCGGACCAGGCGAACCGTTCATGGAGATGGTCCTACTTCATTGGGCAATGACGTTGGTCTTGACTGGCCCGAATGAAGAATCCAGCGCGAACTCGAAATTGACGACCGCGAAAGACCCGGACAAGGATCGAGAGTTTTTTTGGAAGCCAATCAGGGTTCTTAATCGGAGTCTGGACAGGAACCGGGATGGTTCATGGCATGAGGCGGATCACAGGCGCGCGGACATAGTCGTCAGACAGTTGAGCCCGGAGAAGCACAAAGCGAGACGCGGAATGCCGGGCGGAAAGGTACCTCGCGAAGAAGACGAGGGGCGGATGCCAAGTCGCGAAGTTAAGAAATGTCCAGCTGTAGTCGCTAAGGCAAGATACTTATGACAGGACCGCCCGCTCGGATGCGCAATTTTCAGGACGGAAGCTGGCGTGTTCCACGTCGGCCGCAAGTCGATGGGGCATGAAACATGTTTCCAGATTGGGCAGCACCTCGGCAATCAGACCAGATGCGGGCAGTTCGTTCGCATCAAGAACGTCCTGGGGAGTGGACTGCATAGGTGGACGCTGGCCATGCAGCATGCAACTGGGCATGTAAATTTACAAGTGTGGGAGCAGCTATCTGTGGATCACACCCGATATAGACGCGGAACTCAGTTCATAATGTAGTAGCATCGTCTTCTGGTGAAGCAGGGTACTACGGAATGGTTAGACGTGCCCCAGTAGCGCGAGGACAGCAAGCACTTCTCGAGGACTCGTTTAAGAGCGATGCCAGCGCAGCCATTGCCATGGCGAGCATGCGCGGGTGTGGAAAGGTCAGGCACATCGGAGTTCGTCAGCTTCGGCTGCAAGAGAAGGTACGACGAAGAGACACCACATCGAACAACAAGGAACACTTGGGGATCTAACATATGCTCTTATATATGTACGTGAGCAGCGACACCATGTCCATGCACATGCGATGTACCAATCAACATCGCGCGAACTACCTCAGCGCTATCATCGCGAGATGCTCTACCTGTGATATGAGCTCAGGACCAGATGAGATCGAGGTGCTCGTCTGTACGATTTGAGCCTGTACAACTGAACATAAGTTTGCGTTGTGCAAAGTATAGCTTGCGCTGTAGACAGGCACATCCATGTAACAGCAATGTTTGCCCGCCTTTGGCGACCGAGCCGCGGCCGAGGGGGTGCGTTAATTCCTTGGTCCCTGCGCTTGGCAGGGGATGCAGTGTAGCAGGACTACAATGTTTCTCGTAGGTTGCTTTGGAATAACATGCCATGCCGCGGGCGTTTGGCTCAAGTTCCGCTCGCCTTCGTGGAAACAGGTTCTTACCATACATTCGGGAGGAGGAGGAACATCGGGATCGCAGGGATGACGAGGCAGGGGGGGAACATGTGGTAATGTGGTGGCACGGGAGGAGGAGGAGGATGGGGAAACGCAAATGCGGAGAGTGAGCTGGAGGAGGACGGGGGAGGAGGAGGAGGAGGAGGAGGAGGAGGAGGAGGAGGAGGAGGAGGAGGAGGAGGAGGAGGAGGAGAGGAGGCGGGAGGAGGAGGAGGAGGAGGAGGAAGAGGAAGAGGAGGAGGAGGAGGAGAAGGAGGAGGAGGAGGAGGAAGAGGAGGAGAAGGGCGAGGATGACGATGAGGAGGAGGAGGAGGAGGAGGAGGAGGAGGAGGAGGAAGAGGAGGAGGACGGCGAGGCAAAGGAGAAACAGGACGAAAAAGAGGAGGGGGAGGAGGAGGGGGGGGAACGGCAGCAGCTTGAAGAAGGCCTGTTTGCGCAGGCGCGGTGGGCGGGGAGCGGCAAAATCACGCGGTTTGGCCTCGCCGTTGCCTGCGTTTGGCGTTTCCGTGCTCGCGTCCCTCCCATTCCTGCTCGGGTCCCGGCGCTCCTCCTCCTTATCATCCTCCTCGTGGTTTTCCGCGGTTCTCATCGTATTCTCCCGAGGTTCGATGTGAAATGGGGTGTGTGCAGGGACGGGAAGGGCGTTGCGTGTCGATCCACATGTGTTTCTCACCGTTCGTGCCCGCTGGCGCAGCGTGGCCCTTTTCGCCATGGGTGCCTTGCATATAGAATTGTACATGTGCATAGATGTGTATATGCATGTGTTATGCATGGACACACATATATATATATGTATATATACGTATACGTATGTATATATATATATATATATATATATATATATATATATACATATATGTGTGTGTATTGTACATGTACATGCATATGCTTGTGTAGGTGCATGCACATATATATATATATATGCACAAACGGATATAGCTCTGTATATTCATATTTACATATACATGTATATGTATATGCACATGCCTATTTTTGCGGTGAAGCTGTGATTGTGTACATCGTGCATGTATGTACATGCGTTGGTGTATGTAAATGTAGATGCACAAGCATATGTATCTTACGTACACGTATATGTATTGTCTACGCATACGCTTATGTATATGCAGACGCACATTCATTGGGTTATGCATATGTACTTGTATATGTACATATATATAAACATATGTATATACACAGTTGTACATTTTTACGATGTGACATCTATGTTGGCAGTATCGTTTCGGCAACGTTTGTGGAGCAACTGGCGTGGCGCAGTTGATGTGATGCAACTGACTTTGAAAAACTTGGAATTGTCAACTCCATTGCTCGCAACTTGGTTTGCAAAACCCATGCAACGAAAATTGTGATGAGCGTTTGGTTTTGGCTGGTGCATCTCTGCGGCCGAGCTGGCCCGCGCACGCTCGCTCGCACAGCGGCCAGTTCGTTTGGCGCGACCGACGCGGCCGCGGTGGCGCTGACCGCTGGGCCTTTCTCGGCGGGCCCTTCAATGCGAGTCGGCGAGTTTGCGGGCGCGGCATCATGGCGACAACGGCAACGATTGACACCCAATATTATTTGCGATGATGGGGGAAATTATGACGCTGACGACGGCAAGACCGAGGACGACGCCGATGCAGACGACGCCGGTGACGATGACGGTGTCCTCGCGTCGGTGATGGAGGTTTTGGATGGAGTTCGGACATAGGCACGCGGTCGACGCGCGCGAGTGGCCCGCATTGTGTTATTTGACAGGTATCGCGCCTTGCCCCCCAGCACGTACGAACTGGCGTTCGAATGGTTTTGACATGCGGCGCGAGAGGCCCAGTTGGTCGCATGTGATGAACATGTGGGAAACATATGATGAATTCGCAGATTCGCGCGAACCCTTCTTTGTTTGAAAACTGGTGTTGCAAAACCACATGGAGTTTTTTACATATTTTCGGGGCGGTTGATCTTGATATCCTCACGACAAATGCGGTTTTCCAAGGATTCCGGCATGCGCGCGCGACGACGCGCGCGTGCGCATGCCGTTTCATGTTTGCAAAGAGTTCGGGTCTGGATGATTTTGATACGAGTGCGCGCGTACATAATTTGTTGCAAGGATGGGGGGTGTCGATGAGCGTCTGCTTGGGATGGTGTGGGATCATACTTGCATGGGCGGGTGCGCAGAATCATATGCGAAACAGCCCTACAATGTGGTGCGATATGTCTGGTGCGTAATCTATGTGGTGCAGCCGACGTGGTGCAATTCATGTTGGGTACTCCACTCTGCTGAACTTGAAGTCGTCATCCCCACCGCTCGCGCAAACATCCCACCCACCCACCCGCAATTTGGTTTGCAAAACCTCTTCAGACCGACTACGACGACACCGACGACAACAATTACGACGACACCGACGACGACTTCGACGACGACAACGACGCCGACGACGACGAAGACGAAAACGACGACGACGACGCCAACGAAGGCGACGACGAGGGAGGAGGAAGGCCGACCACGGCGACAACGACGACAACGACGACAATCACGAGGGAGGAGGGAGGACGGCGACGACGCGAACGACGAAGAAGGAGGAAGGACGGCGACGCCGACGACGACAACGACGAGGGAGGAGGGAAGACGACGACGACAACGACGACGACGACGACGGCGACGAAATAGGAGGGACGACGACGAGACGCCGACGACGGACGACGACGACGACGAGGGAGGAGGAGGAAGGACGACCACGGCGACAACGACGACGGAAACGACCACGACGCCAAAGAGGACGATGACGACGAACACGAGGAAAGACAGAGGACGACGTAGGCGACGACGACGACGACGCGGGAGGAGGGAGGACGGCGACGACGACGACGACGACGACGACGACGCAAGAGCGCGCGCGCACGCTTTTGTTGAAAACCCGTGTTGCGAAACTTTGGGTTTTTGTAGGTTTTTTGGACACACGATTTGAAATCCTTCCGAAACCGATGGGTTTTGAAGGATTTCGGCATACGCGCGCGACGACGCGCGCGTCTGCACTTCGTCCCCGTTTTTTGCAGACGATTCTCGCGACGGCACACGCGCAAGGGCGTTCGATAGATTTCGACATGCGCGCGCGAAGCCCGTTTGGTGGCATGTTGTGGAAATCTTGAAAAACCAATGGTTTTCTTAAGATTTCGCAAGAGCTCGCGCAAAAGCTTTTTTAGCAAATCAGTGTTGCGAAACCCTGTGTTTTTGTATGCTTTTTGGAGACTCGATTGCGAAATCCTTCCGGCACCGCAGGTTTTTGAAGGATCTCGGCATGCGCGCGCGACGACGCGCGCGTGTGCACTTTGTTTTTTTTTGCAAGGGATCCGTGAACAAGTGCTATGTTAGAACAAAACATGTCACCGCATAGTGTTTTTTTAACAAGGGACCCTCAGGGGGGGGATACCGGCCCCCCGGGGATAGTGTAAATTCAGATTTCGGATGGACATGTGGTCAGAATCATATATGATTTACAAACCCGAAAAGGGGGACCGATAACGCCGGGGGCGGGGGGTAGACCCCATCCTGTTTTTAGAAAGGATAATTAATCTTGACAGGAGTGGAGTTGCCAACCCAACGGCTCGCGCAATCATCCCACCCACCCGCCCGCAATTTGGTTGGCAAAACCCATGCAGCGGCGAGCACGATGAGTGCTTGGAGTTGGCTGGTGCATCTCTGCGGCCGAGCTAGCCCGCGCATGCTCGCCCGCACAGCGGCCAGCTAGTTTGGCTGGACCGATGCGGCCGCGGTGGCGCTGACCGCTGGGCCTTTCACGGCGGGCCCTTCAGCGCGAGTCGATGACTTGGGCGGGCGCGGTATCATGGCCACGTCGACAACGGTACACTCGATGATGGTAGTAGTGATGATGGCGACGATGATGACGATGACGGCGGCAAGACCAAAAACGGCGTCGATGCTAATCATACCGATGACAATGACGGTGTCGTCGCGCCATTGATGAAGGCTTTGGACGGACTTTGACATGCGTGCGCGGCCGACGCGTGCGAATGGCCCAAATGGTATAAGTTGACAAGGGTCGGGCCCCCCCAAATAGTTCGACATGCGGAGCGGGAGGTCCGTCTGGTCGAACTTGGTGAGAAGATGGGAACAACTTATGGGTTTCAGCAGAATTTGCAACAGTGCGAGCGCAGACCTTCTCTTTGGAAAACGGATGTTGCAAAACCATGTGTTTGCACATGTTTTCGGGGCATTCGATGTTGACATCCTTACGGGACCTAGGGTTCTTGAATCATTCCAACATGCGCGCGCGACGACGCGAGCGCGTGCAGTTTGTCGTTTTTGTTGCCATGGGTTCTTTCGGCAGCACTCGCGCAGCAAAAAGTGTTCGAACGATTTCGACATGCGCGCGAGAGGGGCACGTTTGGTAGCATGTGATGGACACGTGTCAAACCGACGGTTTCTCATACATCAAAGAAGTTATAATTCCCGAGCGCACGCTTTCTTGAAAGTGCTTGGTGCGAAACCATTGGTTTTCCATCTGTGCTCGAAACACTCGATTCTGAAATCCTGACGAGGCGAAGGTTTTTGAATGATTTCGGCGTGCGCCCGCGACGGCGCGCGGGTGTGTACTTCACTCGTTTTTGTTGTTTGCTTTTGTTTCTTTAAGAAAATTGCGATGTTTGATAAAACTGTGCACGCGCACATTTGTTCCAAATGATGGGGGGTGGTCGACGAGTGCCTGCGATGGTACAAATTCATATTCAGGATGGACGAGTGCGCAGAATCATTTGCACAGTGCAATACGAAAGAAGTGGCCCGTTGACTCTGGATGCGGGGGTGGATCTATTCTCTGAGAACAGGAGGATACACGTGGTGCAATCTATGCGGCCCCACCGACGTAGTGCAATTTTTGTGGTGCGATATAAATCTTTGAGGGGTAATATACGTGGTGCGATATGTTACTAAGGTGCAGCCGGCGTGGTACAATCTGTCTGGCGGGTGGTTACTTTTCAGAATATGGATTTCGCCTTAACGCCGCGCGCAGTCGTCTTCAAGGATTCATATGGTATGCGGCCGAAGCCCCAGGAATGGAGTTCTGACGCGGTTCTCGACTGTCAAGGCGCCACGGTCACCCTGATTCGTGGTGTTGGCATCCCAACAATGGTACTCTGGCACGATTTAGGATAGTCCGGACGCACCAATAACGTTAATCCTCGGCGTCGAAGTCCCTTGAATGGTTTTGGCACGACTGAGGAGAGGGAGCGCCATTGCAACGTCGTTGACGCGTCTCGGGCTTGCGCTGGTCCTCCTCCTCCTCCTCCTCCTCCTCCGCCTCCTCCTCCTCGCCTCCTTCCCCCTCGCCCTCCCTCCCCGTCCCCCCCTCCCCCCCCCCGCCCTCCCCGCAGCCTGCGCCCCCCCCTCCCCCCCGCCAGGTCTCCAGCGGCGCCGTGTGCTGCTACGCCTGACCCTCTGGGCGCGGCCAGCCCGGGCCGTCGAGATGGCCGCCTGGGGGGAGGGGAGGAGAGGACGGAGGTGCTCCTGGACTGGAGCGATGGGCGCGACGCCAAGGGGGGAGCGCTGGGAGGTGCAATAACTGTTCGATTGCGCGGACTCTTGCGCGAGCTGCTGCTGGGGGGCGCGAACTGCTGCAAGGGGCGCGAACTGTTGCATTTGAGACGAACGCACACGATGCATCCGCGCGCAGCTACTGCGTCCAGATTCAAGACTGCTGCATCCATGCAAAAACTAGTACTGCCGCGCCTGCTCCGGCCCCCCATCTGTGCTGACCCCACTGCCCAAGCTTCAAGGTGCGCATGGCGGGGAGCACGGCCTGGTAGCAGGGCACGGGCGGAGGAAAGGTAGCAGGAGGAGGGCGAGGGTGAGGGCTGCGAGGATGGTGAGGAGCAGGAGACGGGCGAGGGCGAGGAAGGGGAAGAGGGCGAGGAGGAGGAGGAGGAGAAGGAGGAGGAGGAGGAGGGGACGAACATAAGGACGAACATAGGGAGGAGGGGACGAAAGTAAGGACGAACATAAAGACGGAAAAAGCGAAGAGGTTGAATAGGACCAAAATAAGGAGGATGCGACGGTGGAGGCGAGCGCGACGACGAGGCGGTGACCGGGTTGGACGAGGCGGGAAGGAATGCGAGGAAGAGAAAAGAACGAGGAGGAGGAGGAGGAGGAGGAGGAGGGGACGAGGGCGAGGATGAGGAGTAGGGCATGTTGCGGGGGGCGGGGAGGAGGAGGAGGAGGAGGAGGAGGAGGAGGAGGAGAGGAACTGGAGGAACTGGAGGAACTGGAGGAGGGGGAGCTGGGGAGGAGGAGGAGGAGGAGGAGAAGGAGGAGAAGGAGGAGTAGAAGGAGAAGGAGGAGGAGGAGGAGGAGGAGGGGGAGGAGGAGGAGCAGGAGGAGAGCAAGGAGGCGGAGGATGAATGGGAGGAGGACAAGCCAGGTGCGATTTCTCTACATCTGACATCTTACCCCTCCCGCCCATCCCTTCTCATTTCGCTGAAGTCTCTTTTGTCCGCCGACCGACGTGTCCTAGAGGACCTGGATCCCCAGAGTGACCCCATCGGTTGATGCGCAATCAGACATGGTGGCTTTGGAGGATGGGGAGGATGGGGCAGGAGGGGGAGGAGGGTCAGCCACTTCTGTCATACCGGGAAACGTGTTGCTATTGCCAGCATGCTGGCCTGATTGCGGTCGGATCTGTTATCGGACCTGGTACTTGTTCTACAGATCTTGATCGACGAGTCGTGGTCGAGCTCTCCGCCAGCCGTCTGCGACTCGAGGGCCCACTTTTACACAGCAGACAAGGGGTTGTGGATGCTGAGGGCTGAGGAGGCGAAGGCCGGTCTGAAACCCAAGCCACAAAGCGCAGGGAAGGGGCCATGGGAGGAGAGGGGGGCGGGAGCAAGCAAGGTGTGCGCGCGGGGCACGCAGCACGGGCCTGTATCGTGCACACGACACGAGGACGGCCCCACACCCTGCTCCCGGGAGGGCCCTGCTGCCCGGCGAGGGGGGGGAGAGGAGGGACAGGGATACCGGAGCCGATCTGGAGCTCGGCAGCGAGGAGGGGGGGGAGAGGGAGGGGGGGGAGAGGAGGCGAGGGGGGGGGAGGGAAGGGGAGAAGCGGGCAGGCAAGGGACGGGGATTGACCGGAGCCGATCTGGAGCTCGGCAGCGAGGAGGCGGCGCGGAGCACCCGTGGCCCGGGCGGTGGCCCTCCGCCAGCCGAGAGGCGGAACCCGAGGCCCTCGACCGCTGCGGGCGGGCGTCGGCCCGGCCTGCCAAGGAGGAGCCCTGCCGGGCTCTGCCGTGCCGGCCGCTGCACGGCGCACTCAATTAAGACGCTCGTGGGGGGGGCTGATCAGCCGCGAGGCAGACGGGTCCCGAGGAGAACGCCCCGAGTCGAAGAAGAGGAAACGCCGAGCTTTCGGCGCTCCGCGCGGGTTTCTTGGATCCGCGCTGGGAATCCCCCCCCCCCCCGCGGCGCCTCCGGCGCCGCCTCTGGCGCTCCGCGCGCCAGGGACTCCGCGCGCCAGGGAGGGGGGGGTCCAGCGCAGGTCCAAGAATTCCGCGCGGAGCGCCACAGGGTTGTGTTTGTGGCGTTGTTGTTGTTATTATTATTCTTCTTCTGGTAATCATTAATCTTTTAATTACAATTGTTGTTGTTGTTGATATTATTATTATTATTATCATTATTATTGTTATTATTATTATTATTGTTAGTATTATAATTATTATTAATAATAATAGTATTGTTGTTGTTGTTGTTGTTATGATAATTATTAGTATTATTAGTAGTAGTAGAAGTAATAGTATAGTAGTAGTAGTAGTAGTAGTAGTAGTAGTAGTAGTAGTAGTAGTAGTAGTAGTAGTACGAGTATGAGTATGAGTATGATTATTTTTCTTATCATTATCATCATCATCATCATTCTTATTATTACTATTATTATTCTTATTATTATTATCATTATTATTATTATTATCATCATGATTAATCTTATTACTATTCGTCTGCTTCTTCTACTCAGGTGTTTCGCCGCTCTCCGCCTCCTCGGGGCCTCCCGCGCCCCTGGCGGGCTGCCAGAGGAAGCGGCTCTGGCCGGAGGCTTCTGGTGCCGGGGGGCGGTCCGCGGGGTCCAAGCAGCGGCGCCATGGAGTCGGGGAAGTGATCCTGGCCCCCGCCATGCACTGCCCCAGGACTGAGCCGCAATTCTGGGGGGGCGGGGCAGGTGTCTTAGCTCTGGGGGGGCCCCTGATCTCATTGTAGACGAATGCGGCGCATTACATGGTCTTAGTTCTGGGGGGGACCCTGATTTCATGTCCCTTAGTTGTGGTGCAGTATACCCAGACCCCCGACGTCATGATTTTTTCATGACGCGACCCCCAGAGGTCCCGACCCATTCCCCCGGACCGGTTTTTCGTCCTGAATCGTTTCTTGACGGTCCCGAGGCCCGGCGAGGGCCCCCGGAGGCCGAAAATAGCGAAAAACCTCCCGTCGTGATTTTTTCACGACGCGAGGAGGTCTGGGTACGCGGCGCCATCCGCCACAGTGCCTCTGCAGGGCCCGCGTCCGCCAGGGCCCGCCTGCCTCGTGCCGCCTGAAGCCTCGGCGGCGCGCGCGCTGGCGGCCCACGGCCGTGCACGTGCCTCGCCGGCTGCGGCGCTCCGTGGCTGCGCCGTCGGGGGCTCGAGAGGCGGGGGGTCCGTGCGAGCGGGGGTCGGCGTCGGAGCGCCAGAGCGTGCATCAGAGCCCCGAATCATCAGGGGTAACTCGGGTCAGGGATAACTCGGGTTCGTTTTTCGGGAATCCAAACCCGAGTTACCCCGGACCCGAGTTACCCCGGATAACTCGGGCGTCCAGAGCCCCGAATCATCAGGGGTAACTCGGGTCAGGGCTAACTCGGGTTCCTTTTTCGGGAATCCAAACCCGACTTACCCCGGACCCGAGTTACCCCGGATAACTCGGGCGCCCAAGTGCAGGATCCTGGCGGGCCAGGGTCGCACTTCTGGAGGTCGGGGAGGGGGCGTGGCAGAAAGGGGGCGTGGTGCCAAGCGTGGACATGGCGATGCCATCTGCGACCGATGATGTCTCGCCAGGGCCCCCTCCCCACAGACTTGGCACTGCGCCTCTTTCTACCATACCCCTTTCCTGCCTCCAGGGCGCTGACCCGGGTCTGGGTGCCGGATCTTCCAGGCCCCTGCAGGCTCTTGCTGGATCCTGCCAGGCCCGACCGACCCGTGTCTGGGTTTAAGTCGGGCGTGTCCCCCTACAGGGGGATTTTCTACGAAAAATAAACAATACCCCCAAAATAGTCAAAAAGTGGTCCCAAAAAAGCCTGGGCATTATTTTTGGGGGTATGTTTTGTCCTTCTTGGGGCATTTTGGGGATATTTTGAATTTTTCGTCGAAAATCCCCCTGTAGGGGGACACGCCCGACATAAGTCTGGGTCGGCCCGGGTCCGCAGGTCCCCGAGGCGCGCGGGGCGCTCGCGCGGCTCGGCGGCGGCGGCGGGGGCGAGTGGCCCAGCGGCGGGCCCGGCACGCATGCGCCCGCGGAGCTCGGCCGAGGGCGAGGGCCTCAGAGGCTGGGCGAGGGCTGGCAGATCCGTGGAAGAAAAAAAAAACTCCCCGGAGTAAAGCTCAGCGCACTAAATTCGGGGGCGCAAAAGAGGGGGGTGATGACTAGGGACTAGGGGGAAGAGGATATATCATGGCGTGGGCCATGATATTTCCCCAGATCTCATGGCGCCTCTTCTTATTTCATTACGTCCCTGGCCCCCCGGCTGGGCCGCGCACATGCCGCCGGTCATGATTTGCACCCCCCCTTCCTGGACACCCCCCCCCCTTTGCCGCTCCCGAAGAAAGCTCAGCGCACTAAATGGTAGACGGGCTGCGCCCCGGAAGCCAAACAGCAAGTTCACGGAGCTCCTTTGTGGCAGCTGCCGCGGATCTGCCAGCCTTCGCCAGGCTTCTGAGGGCTACCGGCGCCCCGGGGACGCGGTCGGGCCGAGGTGCGAGATCGAGGCCGCTTCGGGGACGGTGCCCCGATGTTCTTCGTGCCTGTGGCGTGTCGTCGTGCATCCTTGGGGGAGGGTGCCCTCGAAGGATCTTACGCCTGGCCGGCGGATGGCCCCCTGTTCCTGACGGATGTCCTTCTGTTCGGGGCCCCCCAGAGAGTAGATGGGGTATACTAGGAGGATCGCGCCGTATTGCCCGGCGATTCCGCCGATACGGCTCGATGCGGAGCCCGATTTTCTCCACGCCGACGTTGCCGATGCAACGCCGACGTCGCCGATGCAGCGGCGATGCATCGCCCATGCGTCACCGATGCGGCGCCATCCTCCGACCCCATGTACTTTCGGCGACGATCGAGGGAGGGAAATGAGCAGTGGCGAGCCTACTCAGACGGCTCGGAAGTCCCCGAACCTTCAGAGAAGTTTTCCAAGGCTTCCCCGAAGACACAGAAAACCTCTCAGAAGGCGCGAGGGCTTCTGAGAAGTCCCGCCGCCTTCTGACAAGGCCTTCTCCTTTTCACTGCCTAGGGAAACGAAGAATGACATAAACATAAAAACTCGGAGGTCCGCGCGGAGCGCGCCAGAGACGGCGCCGGAGGCGCCGCCAGGGGGCCCGAGCGCCGATCTGAGAAATCTGCGCGGACCTCCGAGTTTTGATGTTTGTGCCATGATTCGTTCCCCTGGGACCTCTAGGAAGTGAGAAGGAGAAGGCCCCCATGTGCTCGGGCCTCCTCTGGGAGGCCTCTGTCAGGAGGGAAAGAAACACACAGACACAATTAATCGTCGATTCCCCAGAAAATGTGGGAAAATATGGGAAGTGGGGGGGAAGACAAGAACCCAGAAAATATGGGAAAGTATGAGGGATATGTTTATTTGTGTGTATTTATTTGTGTGTCCCAGGGCCCCTTCAAAGGAGAAGGCCCCCATGTGCTCGGACCTCATCTGGGAGGCCCCTGTCTGTCCCAGGACAGGGGCCGTGCACGCGAGGCTCTCCCCTCGGCGGCTCGCCCCCCGGCGTCGCCCCCGAGCGGCGGGGGAGCGGGCCGCTGCTGCCGCGTCGCGCGCCGCGGCCCGCAGGCCGCGCCAGCCGAGGGTCGCTCCCAGACCTCCTCGCGTCGTGAAAAAATCACGACGGGAGGTTTTTCGCTATTTTAGGCCTCCGGGGGCCCTCGCCGGGCCTCGGGACCGTCAAGAAACGATTCAGGACGAAAAACCGGTCCGGGGGAATGGGTCGGGACCTCTGGGGGTCGCGTCATGAAAAAATCATGACGTCGGGGGTCTGGGCTCCTTGCAAGCAGTGGCGAAGCGTCCTGGCCTGCCCACATTCAGGAGGGGAGAAAATAACACACAGACACAATGAAGCGTCCACTCCCAAGAAACTATGGGGAACTCTGGGAAGTGGGGGGGGGGGGGAAGACAGAAATCGAGAAACTATGGGAAAAGATATAGGGGAATCCTTTGACTCGTGTGCATTTATCTGCGTGTCCCGGGGCCCCTTCACACATCCGGGCCTCCCAGGTGGGGTCCGAGGAGATGGGGTCGGAGGCCCGCGCCTGCGTCGCCGGTGCAGCGGCGGTGCGGCTCGCAGCGGAGCCCGCTCTGTTTCACGCCGACGTCGCCGAGGCATTGCCCACGCCGACGATGCGTTGCTCACGCCGACGTCGCCGATGCATTGCCCACGCCGACGTCGCCGATGCATTGCCCACGTCGACGATGCATTGCCAATGCATCGCCGAGACATCGCCGATGCATCACCGATGTATCGGCGGTGCGGCGCGATCCTCCGATCCCATCTGCTCCGACCCCATCTAGGAGGCCTCGGCCAGAGGCCCACCACAGAATGCTCCAAGGACCTTTGTTGTGGTTTGCACGCAAGGCTCTCAGAACAGGTCCGGCTGAGACCGTGCTGCTTTAGCACATCGGGCCTATGTTCATGTCGGGCGTGTCCCCCTACAGGGGAATTTTCGACGAAAATTGAAAATACCACAAAAATACCCAAAGAAGGTCAAAAAATACTCAAAGAATAGTGCCCAGACTATTTTTGGATTATTTTTAAATTATTTCTGGGGTATTTCTTATTTTCGTCGAAAATCCCCCTGTAGGGGGACAGGCCCGACTTAAGCCTATGTTCCAAGAACATCGTGCTTGCCCGAGGAACACTTCTGGGGTTCTAGGAGCATGTCGCTGCAGGCCCATGGGAATGCCGGGACGGTCGCTCCCTGCTCAATCGTTGCCTCGAGGAGGCCGCTCGCCCCGCGTGCGGCCGGCGCGGCCCGCAGCGCGCGCTCCCGAATTCGAGAGGCCAGCCGCGGCGGCGGACAGGTACAGGCGGGCGGGTGGTGATCCCGGGGGGGTGGCCGGCACGCGAGGGGTGCCTCCTCCTTCTTCTCCTCCTCCTCCTCCTCCTCCTCCTCCTCCTCCTCCTCCTCCTCCTCCTCCTACTCCTCCTCTCTCTCCTCCTCCTCCTCCTCCTCCTCCGGACCCTCAAGGGGCCCTGTGGGGCCCCTCTGGGGCCTCCTGCTGGCTGCTCCCAGAGGGGCCCCTCGAGGGCCACTCTTCCTGCCCCCCCTCGAAGTAGTTCCCCCCCCCCCGTCGCCACCCGCCCGGCAGCGCTGCCCACGGCGGCGCCAGGGCGTGCAAAAGGCGGGCGGGAGCCCGCGCTCTCCTCCGCGCCGCGTGCGCTTCGTTTTGCATCAGAGGCGAAGCGAAGGCGAAACGAGGAGCAAGGAAGAACAACGCGAAGACGAAACACGCCGTTGAGGTTCAGTCATGGTGCACAGGGCAACTCGCCCGATGATGGTGCAGTGTTTGCGCAAGGTGCTGACCGAAAGCTGACCCAGGTCTCAGAGGGTTTCAGCTTCTTCGCTGCAGTGGCCCTCTGCGCATCCCGCCGCCTTGCCAGTCGTGGACAAGAGGTCCCTTGGATGCCTCTTCGGGGCCCTGGAGGACTCCTGGAACTAGGAGTCGCGGTTGCAGTCTCGCTGGGATTCCAGATGCGAGCGTACTCCCGCATGGTGCATGCTGGAGCGTTACATGGAACCGAGCTTCCACCGAGCCATCACAACTCTTACTACAGCGCCTACCACAGCGCCTATCGCAGCTCCAACTGCAGCTGTTGCAGCTCCTGCTAGAGCTCGTACTACAGCTCCCGTTGCAGCTCTTATTACGGCTCCAACTAGAGCTCGTACAACCGCTCCCCTCTAGAGCTCTTACCATAATCAAAACAGGACCTTGTAGGAGGCCTAGGGGGTCTCATTAGGAGCGTGTAGGGGCTGCAGGGAACATTTACCAGTAGTAGCCTGCAGCAGACGTAGGGATCCCCTGCAGGAGCTTACAATTGCTGAAGGGAGTGCCAGTGGGATCCTGTAGGAGCTACATGGTGTCCCAGTAGGATCCTCTGGGACCTCGGCGAGCCGTTGCCGGTGTGCGAGCAGGCTCTGCGCCCCCTTTCCCCCCTCCCCCCGCAACGCAACCCAGCGCAACACGGCAGCGAAGACGATACCTACCACCGTGCTGCGCCATTGCGTTGCGCGGTGGGAGGAGGAAGAGGAGGAGGTAGAGGAGGCGGAGGAGGAGGAGGAGGAGGAGGAGGAGGAGGAGGAGGAGGAGGAGGAGGAGGAGGAGGAGGAGGGGGGGGTAGGCTTGGTACACCCCTGGGGGGTGTCGCTACATTTGGCGACAGGGCGATGTGAAGGGCCTGGCCTGGGTCCACCGCTTTGCCGCGCGGCCCCCATGCGCCAGGGGGCCTCGAAATCCTCATCCAACGGACACTACACGCGGGCCAGCGAGGCGAGCCAAGTCCTGGGCGACCCGGGCGACCCGAAGGGGCGGAGGCGGAAAGAGGGAGATAGAAGCGGCGCACGAGAAGAGAGGGTCCCCATGGCGAGGACGAGGGGTAGGAGACGGGCGGGGGCTGGAGGAGGGGGGTGAGGTCGGGAGAGGATCTCGGCGCCGGGGAGGGGGAGGAAAAGGGAGGTGGAGGGGGCCAGGGGGGGCAGGAGGGGCGTGGAAGGTGGGGAGGGGGTGGCGGAGGAGGGGGGCAGGAGGAGCGAAGAAGGAGGCAAGCAGGAAGACGAACAGGAGCTCGGTGAGGATCGGTCCGGCCTGGGCGAGGAGCGACGAAGAGAGAGTTCTGGCTCCTGCTGCTGAGAAGCACGTGTCGAACATGGCCTCGGACCTCATGCTCGGTGGCCCGTGGCCCCTTGTGGCCCGTGGCCCTTTGGGAGGGGTCTCCTCCTCCTCCCTTCCCCCCATCCTCCTCCTCCTCCTCCTCCTCCCTCCTCCACCTCCTCCTCCTCCTCCTCCTTCCTCCTCCTCCTCCTCCGCCACCTCCTCCTCCTCCTTGCGCCTCACCCCCCGCCGCCCTCGCATCCCTCCTCCTCCTCCTCCTCCTCCTCCTCCTCCTCCTCCTCCTCCTCCTCCTCCTCCTCCTCCTCCCCCGCGCGCCGCGGTTTGTCTGCCCGTGCGAAGCGTCTGCGGGGCGGCCGCTGGCCACAGGGGGTGGCGAGCTGCCTGGCCATGGCCTCCCGCCTCGGGGGGGCGCTGCCTGGGTAGCCTGCCGTTCGGGGTGCCCTCGAGCTCCTCGTCGCCGCCTCGGCGTGCCGTGCCGCGCACGCGCTCGCGGGGAACCAACTGGCTTCAGGCCGTTGTCTTATCTGATCTTCCCTCCCCCCAAGCGCTGGCCCCGCCAGCCAGCCTTCTCCTCCATGTCCTTCCTTATCAATGACTCCTCCCCCTGTCGCACCCTGAGGCCAGTCGGAAGGGTGAGCTGGGCGTTTCGTGTGAGACATCCTTACCGTTCTGAGCCTCACGCTTACCACCTGACAGCAGTTTCACACATGGAGGGCGGGTCGCTTCCAAAATGCGGCTCTCGCTTTAGCGCCGCGCGCATTCGTTTCAAACAAATGCAAGATTCTCGCGCGTTGAGGGCGGCTCGTCTTCAACATGTGGCTCTCGCATTGACGTGACAGGAATCAAGATTTTGTCCCGACCTGGTTCCATTTATTGTACTGTGTTGCGCCTCTTCGTAGTGGAGTTGTGCGATGCTTCATTATATGAATGGTCGCCAGGATCATGGGGGAATGCATCCACAACGTTTAACTACTTCCTCCCCATCTCCCTCTGCGTTCCCATGATACGGTGTTGGATTTACGGCTGCGCCCATTTTGGCCAGGCGGTAGGGGTCAGGGAACAGCGCTTGCAACAGCGGCCCAACACATTTTTGGGTCAATTTCGTATCAGTCGCCGTTTGGTCTCTTGCCCGCGCTTCCCTCGAGACCGGAGTTTTTCCAAGTTTTTGTTTTCACTGTGTTGTCGTCGAGTTCGCCTGGGTGCGCCTCTTGGATAGCCCTCCTCAAGGGCAGCGGATTCCTCGTTCTCCTCCTCCTCCTCCTCCTCCTCCTCCTCCTCCTTGGCGTCACTCCCCTGCAACAAAACATATATATATATATATATATATATGTATGTGTGTGTATGGCTCTCGCCTTAGCGCCACGCATGTTCGTTTCAACAATCTGCAACAGTTTTACTGTTTGATGGCGGTTCATTTTCAATATGTGGCCGTCGCCTTAGCGCCGTGTGCATTCGGTTTAAGAATTTGCAAGAGCTTCACGGATTGAGGACGGCTCCTTTTCAAGCTGTGGTTCTCGCCTTATCGCCGCGTAGATTTGTTTAAGCAAATTGCAAGGGTTTCATCCAGTTCAATGAGTAGCGTACCAGAAGTGGTGTTCTCGAACGCTTCAGGATTGCCAGGGCGCAAGAATTAAGTTAATTTGCGGTCTTGACGTCCCAGGGATAGCGTTCTGGCACGATTCAGGATCGTCGAGATGCATCAGTCCGGTTGACCCGTGGCGTTAAAATCTTGAGAATGGTGTTTTGGCGCGCTTCTGGATTTTCACACAGTTGTCCCCCAACGGGACACTACCCTTAGTGGAAATTAAGTTTTGTAGGGCCCTATGAAGATGGAGCTTGGAGGGAGGGTGTATTGTAACATCGCTGCTGAGTCTTGTGTGTTACACTGGTCCTCGTCCTCCTCCTCCTCCTCCTCCTCCTCCTCCTCCTCCTCCTCCTCCTCCTCCTCCTCCTCCTCCTCCCCTCCTTTTCCACCCTCGTACGCTCGTCTCCTCCTCCCCTCCTTTTCTTCCACCCTCCTTGTCCCCTCCTCTTCCTCCTCCACCCTCGTATGCTCGTCTCCTCCTCTTCCTCCTCCCTTTCTTACTCCTCGTGCTTGGCTCGCCCTCGTCGTCCTCATCCTCATCCTCCTCATCATCATCATCATCATCATCATCATCATCATCATCAGCATCAGCATCATCATCATCACCATCACCATCACCATTACCATCACCATCACCAGCATCATCATCATCAGCATCATCATCATAATCATCATCAGCATCATCATCATCATCATCATCATTCAATCATCACTATCGTCATCTTTCCACCATCATCATCAGCATCAGCATCATCATCATCAGTATCATCATCATCATCATCATCATCATCATCATCATCATCATCATCATCATCATCATCATCATCATCATCATTCCATCATCCTCACCATCATCAGCATCAGCATCAGCATCAGCATCATCGTCATCACCAGCATCTGCATCAGCATCATCACCATCATCACCACCATCATCGGCATCCTCCTCCACCTCCACCTCCTCCTCCTCCCCCTCGTCTTACCTCCCCCCCGCCAGCAGCACGACCCCGCGCCTCGCCACGGGGCCCACCCCGGGGGGGGGCCCGCCATGGGGCAGGCGCGCCCATGCCGCCCGCCGCGCCGCGCCTCGGGCGCTGCTGCGCGGGGCTCTGCGAGCCGCGGCGGAGGCTGGCGCCCGGCGCCGGGCTCGGCGCGGTCGGCGAGGGCGCGGCGGAGACGGCCAGGCCCGCCGAGGTCGGCGGGCTCCGCCTCGGCGTTTTTGTGTGCCACGTCCCCCCCCCATTCCCCTTCGAAGACATACACAGCCATGGCAAGAAACAGCGCGACCTCCTCCTCCTCCTCCTCCTCCTCCTCCTCCTCCTCCTCCTCCTCCTCTCCTCCTCTCCTCCTCATCCTCATTACCTCCTCCTCCTCTCCTCCTCCTCCTCCTCCCCTTACCTTGTCCTCCTCCCCTTGCCTTCTCCTGCTTACCTCCTCCTCCCCTTACCTTATCCTCCCCTTACCTCCTCTCCTCCTCCTCCTCCTCCTCCCTCCTCCTCCTCCTCCTCCTCCTCCTCCCCCCTTTTGTCGCGGGGGAGTCGAAGGGGAGAGACAGGAGGAGGAGGAGGAGGAGGAGGAGGAGGAGGAGGAGGACAGGGGCGGGATGAGAGGGAGAAACGAGGGGAGGGTGGACGCGGGAAGGGGGGTGAGGAGGGAGGAGGAGGGAAGAGGGAGGAGGGAGGAGGGAGGAGGGAGGAGGCAGGAGGGAGGAGGCAGGAGGCAGGAGGCAGGAGGCAGGAGGCAGGAGGCAGGAGGCAGGAGGGAGGAGGGAGGAGGGAGGAGGGAGGAGGCAGGAGGGAGGGAGGAGGGAGGAGTAAGGATGTGATAGGATGGGACGGCGCCTCAAGGGTCGAGACGGATGGGCCTTGCCCGCTGAACAAAAGCTGTGGGACCACACTCGTGGCAGGCCGCACCTCTCGCGCGGTCGCCACGCTGAGCCCGAGAGGCAGGAGCACCTGCCTCGGCAGCACGCTGACCCTAGCCAGCAGGCTGCACCGTGTCCCAAGAGAGGGCACCAGGCAGGAGCAAACGCCATCCGAGACCCCGGGAGGGGATCTCAGAGGGCGCACGCCCCACCCCCGCGGGGACGGCCCGACCCCAAGAGACCCGAGGCCAGAGGGCCCGAAGCCCAGGACCGACCCAAGGACCCCCGCAGACAACCGAGCCCCCGGAGCCCCAGACCCAGGAGACCAGGAACCAGAGCCCCAGGGCCGCAGGCGCGCAGGCCCGTGCGGACAGGCAGCCACACCCAAACGCGAGCCCCGCGCACGCGCCTGCACTGGGCTCCGAGCCCTCACTCAGAGCCCGAAAACTATCAACACACAACCTGCAGAGCGTCGACGGCAACGTCGACGACGCGGCCCTTGGGCTCGCCCTTGCCTTCGGCGTCGAGGCGCACGCCTGCAAACCGGGTGCCGACTCGGGCGACGACGCCCCTACATTCGGCCCACGGGCCGTCAGCAATGCGCACGCGCTCACCCTTCTTGACGTCGCTCTTGGTGCCGTCCACGTCCTCGAGAAAACCCTCGTCCTTCTCGTCCACGTCCAGGCCGTGCACCTTCAGCACGCCACTCGCGTCCTCGAGAATCTGAGCCTGGGACGCCATCGCGGCCTCAGCCTCATCCTCGAAAGGCTTCTGGTCCCCCTCGGGGGCCTCGGTCACGACGCCAACCACGTTCTCGTCCACGTTTTTGCCGTGCGGGCCCACGACGTCCAGCAGCTGCACGAGCAGGCCTTGGTAGTCCTCATCGTGCTTGCCGTGCGAGTCACGCGCCTCCCGCTCTTCGAAAGGCTCGCGCTGCTTCTCGGTCTCGCTCACCATGCCCAGCGCCTTCGCAAGCACGGAGTGCGCATCCCCCGAGGCGCGCTCCTCCCGATTCTCGAACGACTCCCGCTGCGTCTCGTTCACCATGCTCAGCGCCTCCCGCTCCTCGAACGGCTCACGCTTGATCTCGCTCACCATGCACAGCGCCGCCTTCTCTTCGAACGGCTCGCGCTTCATCACGTTCACCCTGCCAAGCGACTCCCGCTCCTCGAACGGCTCACGCTTGAACTCGCTCACCATGCCCAGCGCCTCCCGCTCCTCGAACGGCTCCCGCGGCATGTCCACGAAGTGCCCCTTGGTGTCTTCCGCACCCCCAGTCGGGCTCTTGTCGTCCACGTCCACGTCCTTGCCGTGCGCGTCCGCGACCGGCTTCACGAGCAGGCGCTCGCAGCCCGCCTCGTGCATGTCCTGGCCGGGAGGCAGCCCCGCCTGCGGCACCGCCATGCCCCCCTTCTGCAGCACGTCCGCCCGAGCCTGCATAATCAGCTCCTGGATGTCGGTCAGGCGCTCCTCCATGCACTCCTTGAAGGAGCCGAAGGAGCCCTCAGTCATAACCTCCTCCGAGTCGCCAGACTCCTCGAAAGGGAAACCCTCGATGCCACGAGCTTCCGCGGAGACCTCCGTCGCCGCCGACTGCTGCTCGAAGCACTTTTCGACCGCCAGCGGATCCTCCTCCTCATCGCCGATGTCGAAATGCTGCACGGCCGTGGCCTCAACCTCCAACGCATGCATCTTGCCGACCTCCTTGGTGTCAGCGGCCGCGTCCAGCGCCGCGAAGACCTCGGGGATGAGGCCCGTGTCGGGGTGGGCTGCCCAGCGCCGGCCAGCGCGAAGCGTCTCCCAACGCTTCGCTACGGCTGGCTGCTCCTTGGCGAGCGCCCGCCTCACCTCCTCAGAGGTGGCCTTGCGGCCCAGCCCGAGCCGCCGCCCAGCGCCGTGCAAGCTCTGCTCGTGGCTTACCAGGGCACCGTCCGCGCCGATCTTTTCAGCGTCGCCGCCGCTCGATAGGCGCTTCATGAGCTCCGCGGCGTCCGCAATCGTGTCGCAGTGCGCGACACACAGCCCGTGGCGCACCACTGGGCCTCGCAAGCGTGGAGCGCGCCCCATCGCGCGCCCGCCCTCTCGCCCGCGCCCAGCAAGGGGGGGCCCGCCGCGCCTTGAGCCCAAATGGCTACGGGGGGAGGAGGAAGGAGCAGAAGGAGCAGGAGGAGGAGGAGGAGGAGGAGGAGGAGGAGGAGGAGAAGACGAAGGAGGAGGAGAAGACGAAGGAGGAGGAGGAGGAGGAGGAGGAGGAGGAGGAGGAGGAGGAGGAGGAGGAGGAGGAGGGGGAGGGAGGAGGGAGGGAGGGAGGGAGGGTGAGAGAGAGGGAGGGAGGGAGAGCAAGGGGGGGGACGCTGCAGAGCGCAGCGCAGGGAGGTGGAGGGGAACGGATGGGTTAGGAAAGGGGAGGGAAGGGAGGGAGGAGGGGAGGGGAGGGGAGGGGAGGGGCGGGGAGGGGAGCAATCTAGGTGCGCTCGCGTCATATCTGACGTCCTACCCCTCTCTCCCAGCCCTTACCATGGCGTAGATATCCTCTCTACTCGCACAGTCGGATCTCGAGCAGGCCAATAATCCCGAGAGGGTGCGCGATGCATCGTAGAGTACGGCATAGCAGGGCGTAGAAGAGCACGGCAGAGCGTAGTATGTCATAGCATGGCAGGGCGTTGCGTAGTGAAGAATTGCATCACAAAGCATTGCAACGCAAAGCATGGCATCGCACAGCGGCACAGAACAGAACATGGCATAGCATGGCGCTGAAGATCAATGCGTAGCATGGCATAGCATGGCGTGGGACTGCGTAATCAAGCACTGCATATCCTAGCATTGCAGCTGAAGGCATGACATCGCACAGCGGAACACCACATAGCATTGCATTGCATGCCGTGGCATGGCACTGGAAATAATGACACCAGCGCTGCAGCAAGAGCATGATTCGGAACGAGCGGAAGCGCGGAAATGAGCCCAGCGTTGCAGCGGGAACACGATTCGGAACGAGCGCAAGCCCGAAAATGAGGCCATCGCTTCAGCGGGAGCAACATTTTGAAACAAGCCAAGCGAAAACCCAACTCCCGGGAATCCTGTGTGTAAGGAACAGTACGTGGAGGGGGGCCGAATGTCTTCCGGACGTCATCAGGGGAGGGAGGAGAGGAGCATTCATTATGCAATTGTTGAGGATGGGAGGGAGGAGGAGCAGGGAGGAGGGGAGGGAGGAGGGGAGAGGGCACGGAGACAAGGAGGTTGGCAGGGACTGGCACCCCAAGATCGGCTGCAAGGGAGGTCGTGGACGCCACTGGGAGGGCCGCAGGTTCTCCGTGGGCGGCCCTCGCCGAGGGGCCCCAGCGCCGACGGGGCCGAGCGGAGCCCGTCGCCGAGGAGTGCGGCATCGTCCCGGACCTTGGGGGGGAACGCTGTAGCCACCGTCCATGCAGGCTGGCCCACGTTCTCTCCAGAGCCTCCCTGCTCTTCGTGGCAGCCCGGCCGTCCTCGGCCTCCGGGCCTCGGGGCCTCCGGGGCCGTCTCCACCTCCACCTCCACCTCCATCCCCTCCTTGGTCCACATCCTCGTGTCAGTCCTCGCCCCCCTTCTCCTTCTCCTCGTCTCCATTCCTCTCCTCCTCCGCCTGGAGGGTTCCTCCGAAGGGCTTAGGCGACCCATCCTCCTCTCTATTCCTCCTCCTCCCCCTCCTCGTCCTCCTCCTCCTCCTCCTCCTCCTCCTCCTCCTCCTCCTCTTTCCTCCTCCTCTTTCCTCCGCCTCCTCCTCCTCCTCCTCTTTCCTCCTCCTCCTCCTCCTCCTGACGAGTGTTGCTATCCTTGGATCCTGCCAGAGCATTGGTTCCGCAGTATTTTAAATGCCAAGGTGGATTCAGCGCCTGGTCCAGATGGCTCACCGTACTCAGCTTGGATTGCCTCTGGGAAGGTGGGATGGGGTTGTCTTTACAGAGTATATGTACACATAATGGAGGAGGGGGATGCGCTAATGAATTTTAACGTGTCCAATGCCGCTTTCATCGCCAAGAGCGACACGAATGACAATGCGATAGTGGCGCGGACTCCTGCCCAGACCAGACCCCTCTCTTTGTCCAGCACTGACAACACGTTGATTCGTCGGTGCATCGCAGTACCACTCGGGATATCTGCTGGTGGCAAGGCTCACCCCTCGCAGCATGGGTTCCTGAAGGGCCGGTTGGTTGACACTGTTATTGAGATGGATGCCGACTTGATGATTTGGCAAGGTATGTACGATCAGAAAAAATGGTGCTGCGCTGTTCGGCCTCAAGGTCGCATTCCCGAGCATATGTAAGCAGTTTATTGCTTTGTGGCTTCCTCGTCATGTCGCTCGTGCTACTGAATCCTGATGTTGCAGCTGTAAGATGTATGTCGTGTTTGCGGGGCCAAAAAAGTACACTATTATGTGTGACCGTGGGGTGGAACAAGGGTGCCCGCTAAGCGGGATTATTGTCTATCTCTGCTTCGACACGGTCATGAGAAAGTTTTGCGAACACTCCAGCTGCCAATTGTGCTCGGTGTTTTCGCCGACGATTTAAGCGCCTGCAGCTCGAACTTCGTCTCCGCCCTGCCGTTGCTTTGCAAGACCCTGTGCCGCACGGGAATGGCCACGAGGCTGATCCTCGATCTTTCCAAGTGCCAGTTGGTATTCCCAGATCGGGTGACCCTCGAGGAGGCTGCCCCACTATGCAGAGACGCAGGGATTCGGAATCATCAATTTGTTGTGTCTCATCGTGAGTGGTACCTGGGAGTGGGCGTGGGGCTAGGAAGTCTGGATAGGAGTTGGGCACCCGCTCTGACCAATTTGCGTTCCAGGAGCCTACGCGTGAAGAGCATGAAACAGGGCCTTTCGGTCAGCATAAACGGGGCACATCATGTACGCACTTCCTGTCGTTTCGCACGTCGCACAATTTCATGTACCTCTTCATAAAGTACTCACGTGTGCACCGAGGCATTCTTTCCCCCCGGCGGTTGCTGTTGCTCTCGACGGGCCTGGCCACGGAATATGCGCACGACGGCGTGACGTACTAGCGCGTGCGAGTATGATCAGAGCTGCAACTTGCAGCCAGGTGTGTGAGCAGTATGATGATTGGATGAGGAGAGAGGCGGAGGAGGACAACACGCGTATTTGCTGGAGGCGGCAACCGATCGCCACCGATTCGATCATAGTTGCCATGAGCGAAGCGTTCCACTCCTTCTCATGCTGTGTACGAGCTCCCCGACAACACTGCTAACAAGAGCATGCAGTCCGTCAATAGCAAGACCCTGCCTCGTGCTAAACCGTCTCCGAGGCGTTTTGAAATAGTTAAACCACGGGTGAAGAAATGTATTGGTGAGCCCCCTGACCGCATGCTGGATATATGTGCTTGCGTGTAAATATCTGTGCTGAACACCCTCATGCGTGTCGATTCGGCTGTGGGAAATCCGATGGTGACGAGTTGCTCCATTATGGTGTGTGTCCTGTTAGCTGCGTTGTGTGTCCTGTTAGCTGCGATCTCCTCAAAAGCAAGGTGGGGTTCCTTAGTGATGAATATGGTAGTGACCCTTTTCTCGTGATTTATCCTTCATCTTGCCCCTGCATACTTAGAAGCAACGTTGAGCTTGTATAGCACTCGATGTTGGCTCACCATGTATTTCAGGTGTTGCGAGCTCGTGCATCCGCCCACCTCCTGTCTGCTGTCGTGCCTTGATCCACTCCCGCCTGCGAACGGCGGCACCACGTTCACAACGGGCAGCTGCGCTTCTGCGCGGTCGGCCACAGGCGCCGCCCCCGTCTAGTGGATGGGTGGATGGATCGGACCTCTCCGTCCCCTCCCTCCTCGGTGCGTGCGTTCCTCCTCCTCCTCCTTCTCCTCCTCCTCCCCCTCCTCCTCCTCCTCCATATCCTCCTCCCCCTCCCCGTCATCCACCTGCTCCTCCTCCTCCTCCTCTTCCCCCCCGTCCTCCTCCTCCTCCTCCTCCTCCTCCTCCTCCTCCTCCTCCTCCTCCTCCTCCTCCTCCTCGGGTCGCCTGCGGGCCCGGGGGAAACCGCGCACCTCCGCCGCCATTCCTCTGTCTCCTTGCAGATATGTCCATCTCGTCTGACCACCAGACGTGTCCGTAGGGCGGGCAGGGTGGTTCGCCTTCTCTGTGTATGGTTAAGTCGGGCGTGTCCCTCTACAGGAAGAATATTCAAAAATGGTTCCCAACCATCCTGTGGCGTTGGGTCCTCGTTTTGAAGAGACGGTCCCCGCGCTCCTCTTTCCTCCCTCCCCCCCTCCCCCCTCCTCCTTCCTCCCTGCTTCTCACCCGCCCTGTGCAGCATTTCGTGGGCCCATAGGGAGCTTCCCCGAAGGCCCCAGTGGCAGGGTTCGCACGGCGGCCTCGGGTCATTTCGGCGCGGCGCACCCCTCACGAGGATCGTGGCCCCATAGGGAGCTCCACCGAAAGCGCCAGTGACAGGGTTCGCATGGCGGCCTCGGGCCATGTCGGCACACCCTTCACGAGGATCGTGGCCCCACAGGGAGCTCCACCAAAGGCGCCAGCGGCAGGGTTCGCATGGCGGCCTCGGGCCATTTCGGCACACCGCTCACGAGGATCGTGGCCCCACATGAGCTCCACCGAAGGCGCCAGTGGCAGGGTTTGCATGGCGGCCTCGGGCCATTTCGGCACATCCTTCACGAAGATCGTGGCCCCATGGGGAGCTCCGCCGAAGGCGCCAGTGGTGGGGTTTGCGTGGCGGCGACGGGCCATTTTGGCACACCTCTTATGAGGATCGTGGTCCCATAGGGAACTCCACCGAAGGTGTCATTGGCAGTGTTTGCATGGCGGCCTCGGGCCATTTCGGCACACCCACTCTGAGGGCTTTGGCCCCGCATGAGCTCCACCGAAGGCGTCAGTGGCAAGGTTCGCATGGAGGCCCCGGCCCCTGTCGGGGCACCCCTCGCGAGGATCGTGGCCCCATAGGGAGCTCCACCAAAGGCGCCAGTGGCAGGGTTCGCGTGGCGGCCTCGGGCCATTTCGGTACACCGCTCAAGATGATCGTGGCCCCAGATGAGCTCCACCGAAGGCGCCATTGGGAAGGTTCGCGCGGCGGCCAGACCTTCTCCTGGCCCTGTGGACTCTCACCCTGGGCCGTCGGCTGTCCGGCGCGCTGCCCCCTCGGCCGACATCGCCCAGACGGGAACCTGGACTGCGGCCGCCACGAGGTTGGGAGCGGCAAGAACGAGGACGACGACCGGCGGCTGGAGCTCTACGCGCTGCTCTTGCGCGCCACGCGCCGCGAAGACCTGCTCACGCGGGCGCCGCGCATCGAGTTCTTCTTGGCAGGACCGCCGGAGGCCTTGCGGAAGCAGCTGGAGCAGTTTGCTGCGCGCGCGAATCGGTGCTGGAGGGAGGCGACGGGCGACGGCCCTCGTCAGGGAGCTGGGCTTCACGGGGTTTATCCGCGAGGCTTGACCTGAGGAGAGGCCCGCCCGAACCTCGCCGTCTTTCGACGGCTTGACTGCTTGGCCTTGCGCCGCGGACGACCCGCGCGCGTCGCTGGGGCCCTCTCGGGGCGACCGGCGCGCGTCGCGGGAACTCCATGCTGCGCTGTGCCCGGCGCCTCGCTCGCCCACGTCGTCGGTCTTCCCTGCGGCCAGAGCCTTGCCCGTTATCAGCCAACCAGCTAGCCAGCTAGCTCCCCCTGCTCCGCGCAGCGGACCCGCGCGCGTCGCCGGGGCCCCATCGGGGCGACCGGCGCGCGTCGCGGGGGCTCCGCGCGGCGCCGCCCGCGGCCTTGGACATTTGCGCGCGCGGGCAAAGAGGGAGGAAACTGACGGGAAGGAAGCGGGCACGACCCCTGCCAGGGGCGCGCCAACGTTGGTGTCGACATTCATGCGCGTAGACTCACGCGCGCGCAGGTTCTTTCACAATCGGACTCACTCGCGCTCAGACTCACCCGCTCTCAGTCTCTCGCGCGCAGACCTATCGTTTTCGTTCGCGTTGTGTACCCCGCCGCGCATTTCGGCGCGGCCCTCGCGCAGTTCGTGGCCACGCGGGGGGCGCGGGCGAAGTGGCGTTCACAATTACGGTATTCACAAATGCACATGGTTGGGTCCTTCGCCTGGCGAATTAACAAAAGTATTGGGACAATTCTTTGAATATGTTTGAGCATGTTTTGGCGTATGTTTATGTTTTTCTTCCAATGCCCGCCTGTAGGGGGACATGCCCGACCTATGCTTATGGCTTGGAAGTCTGACGTTTTCAACTGTTACACGGACGGACGGGTGGCTGACTTCCTCGCGCTGGGGGGTTCCTGTTCGAGATGTCGGCTGCTTTGTCCTCTGAGCGAGATCACACGGGAAGATTCTTCCGAATGGTTTAGGCGACCCGTCCTCATCCGCCCCTTTCTTCTCCTCCTCCTCTTCCTCCTCCTCCTCCTCCTCCTCCTCCTCATCATCATCATCATCGTCATCGTCATCATCATCATCATCATCATCATCATCATCATCATCATCATCATCATCATCATCTCATCGTCCTTCTGCTTTTCCTCCCTCCTCCCTCCTCCTCCTCCTCCTCCTCTTCCCCATCCTCCTTCTCCTCCCCTCCTCCCCTCCTCTCCTCCTCCTCCTCCTCCTCCTCTCCTCTCCTCCTCCTCCTCCTCCTCCTCCTTCCTCCTCCTCCATATCCTCCTCCCCGTCCCCCTCCTCCACCTTCTCTTCCTCCTCCTCTTCCTGCTCCTCCTCCTCATTTTCGTCGGGTCGCCTACGGTCCCAGGGGGAATCGTGCAGATCACACGGCTTGCTTCGCCACGATCGTCGTTTGTAGTTTTTTTTTCCGTGCTTGGTCTTAGCGCAGATGATGCAGTCCAAGGCCGCGGTGAGCTTGTCCTTCAGCAACAGGTTGCATGCTTCGGTGTCCAGGATCGCTGTGTCGTCCATGAAGGCAACGTCGGTGGCAAACTGGGCACCGTGGCTTTCCCCGAAGGTTCCTCGAGTTCTGGCGGTACCGTCGTTGCGAGGCTGCCTTCGGTAAGCAGGCTGTGGAGATACTGCGGCATCCTTACGGCCGCAGCGCTGAAAAACAGGTCGGACATGTTTTCCCCAGGCCGTCACGCCGTCTACCCCAGTGGAGACGCAAACCGCGTCCAACCCAGGTGGGACAACATGCTGCTGGTCGAAGCGACTGCAGAGATGCTGAGATCGCAGGCCATGGTCCATGCCGTGGCGGAGCGATGCCTCTCAGACCGGCGGAGCGGAGCAGCCGCCTGAGCGGAACCCTCGGTGGGGAGCGCCATGTCTTCCGCCGGCTTGGCCTTGGGCCAGCAGTCTCTGCGCGCCTCTCTACCCCCTCCTCTTTCTCCTCCTCCTCCTCCTCCCCCTCCTCCTCCTCCTCCGTCCCCTCCCCCTCCTCTTCCTCCTCCTCCTCTCCTCCCTCTCCTCCTCTCCACGCCACTCCTCGAGCCTCGTCCCCCTCCTGTCCCCCTTACCCCCCCCCCCTCATCTCATCCTCCCCCTACTCTCCTCCTCCCCCTTCTCTCTCCTCCTGCTCCTCGGCTCCCTCCGTCTCCTCAACTAGGCAGTAGGCGCGGTTCTCCAAGGCCACGCGCACGGCTTTCGCGATCGACAGGGCCTTTGCCTCTACCGCTGAGCACACTCTTCTTTTACACATCGAACTATCCGTCGAGATTCACCGAGAGGCAGCTGTGCTTTCCGACGCTCATCTCAGTGATCATGCTCTCGTCGTCCTCCGGCCCAATGAAGCCACGATCAAGCCAGACGACGAGCGCGCCATCCAACCTTTCATCGTCAAGATGCCAGGCAACCAGCACAACTACACGATGCTCTACAACTTGTCCTCGGTCTCGCTCATGGGTATGGAACGCCGATTGAGAGCTACAGAGCTTCTGATGGGGAAGACGCCCGGCTTACCCGCGACAATGCCCAGCAGTGCCACAAGGACAACATCTCCGATTTCGCGCGGCAGGGTCGTCTCATTACCGCCCGGGCTATCTCCTTCGCGGTCTGGCAGAAGAATGTCGCTATTGCCGAACGTTTGGTCGCAACCACGACTTTGGGCAATGAGCACTTGATGTTCCATGACGCCATGGTCGCCCTGCAGGACCCTTGGGCGTTCGCGATTCGATCTCGTTGCTTCCACCAAGAGAGAGCCGACAAGCGCCAGGCGATGGCCAGGGTCCAGGCTACCCGAAGTTCCCAGGCAAAAATAAGAAGGCGTCTTTCAAGGACGAGCGCAATTATGGATCTCTACTCGCCCCCATCTCATCTCGAAAAGTATCCTGTTTCGCCTCGAAGGCCCTCGCGGCCTTGAGATCGCTCGATCCCTTGCGGCGGTGACGCGTGCTCTTGAGGAACTCTGGAAGCCCATCTTCACAGGATCACCTGTGTTCGAGGAGGCGGTCAAGGCATACAGTCAAAATCCACAGTAAGGACGCACGGGTGTCCCTAGGGTTGGTACCATTGCGTCCTTGCCTCTGCGGCCCGTCCTTCGCGACTTTCACTGGCCAGCCCTTCATAGTCGCGGCGGTCCGCCGCCCCAGAAGTGCCAACCTCGGCGTCCAAGGCCCTCGCGTCTCCTTACCGCCCGTCCTTACCATAGGTTTCGACTGTACCCGCGCGAGCACCTCCCTCGCTTCGACGCCTCGGGTCTGCCCGCCCCCGCGGAACGTCCGCCGCGGCGCGCGCTGGAGCGCGCCGGCCCGGCGGCACCCGGCCCAGGCCAGCTGCCCTCTGTGCTGCTTGGGCGGCCACCCAAGTCGGGCATGTCCCTCCACGGGAGGAGTACGGAAAAATAGTCAAAGTAGTCGGGGGATTTTTTTTTGAGTGTGTTTGGATATGTTTGAATCGTTTTTTCCGTATTTCTCATTCTTCGTCCAGAATCCGTTTGCAGGAGGACACGCTCGACCTAGCCATGATGCTCTCTCTCCTCTACACGGCACTCTGCCGTGTTACAGGTGTTTTCGGCTGGCCACGCTCCGCTTGGCTTTTCCTCCTCGGATCTCTGCTTCCTCCCCCAGAGGTCCTGAGTGTCGGATGGCGTTGATCATCTTCAGGGCGCAGGCTGTGCCCGCCCCCAGAGTTAGACACATGCGGGTTGCAAGATGGCGGCAGCAGCTGCCAGTCGACCGCCGACTCCCTTGGTCAAGGAGCGCACGGACCCCACTCAGCAGGATTTCGTCCCTGGGCGCCAGCTCACGACCAGTGTCGTCGCCATTGACCCTGAAGCCCACCGAGTCTCAGAATTCAACTCACGGATCGCCGGCCGATGCTTTTATCTGTCGACGTGCGGGCCGCATTCCCCAGCCTCTCCCAGGTGTTCCTTTTTCTCTCCCTTCTTGCCCATGGCCTCCCTCAGGGTTCCATTCAGGAGGAAAAGAAACACACAGACACAATTAATCCTCGATTCCTTCGAAAATATGGGAAAATATGGGAATTGGGGGGGGAAGACAAAAACACAGAAAATATGGGAAAATATGGGGACTATTTTTATTTGTGTGTATTTATTTGTGTGTCCTAATTTCCCTTTATTTTTCTCTCCCTTCTTGCCCATGGCCTCCCTCAGGGTCCCATGAGTGTCGTGCGCGCTTGGCGCGGGCTCCCACCAGGGTCCGCGAGATGGGGGCCCCATCAGGCATCCGCTTGGCCTCATCAGCCCCGGAGCCCTGCAGGGATCCGGGATGCCCGCTGAGTGGATCTCTCCTCCTCCTCCTCCTCCTCCTCCTCCTCCTCCTCCTCCTCCTCCTCCTCCTCCTCCTCCTCCTGTGCATTCGCGTTCGACGCCCCGCTTCGTCACCCCCGCGCGCCGCTTCCCAGAGGCTCCCCTGCAGCAGCGCGCGCTGATGCGCCTGAAGCGCTGTTGATGGAGGCACACCTGCTCGGCAGTGCTCTGGCGCCCTTCAGGGCCATGCCTTCGCTTGCCAATCTCTCGCGCTCCAGGGGAGGAACAGCAGCCTTGTGTTAAGTCGGGCACGTCCCTCTACGGGAGAGACATTCAAGAATGACACCAAAATAGTCTGGGGACGATGTTGGGACCATGTTTTACCTTTTCGGATTATTTGGCGACTACTTTTTTAATTTTTCCTCCAAAAGCCGCCTGTAAGAGGACATGCCCGACCTGAGCCTTGTACCATCATGCGGGCCGTGCTCGCCCCAGGTCGAGGACGCAGCGCGCGCCATTCTCGCCCCCCTGGCCCCGAAATGGCCTGCGTCTGCGATTGCCGGCGCCTGCAAGCAGCTCTGGGTTTACACTTGTGAAGCTCAAAACCCGGATAGCAGGGCGCCCGAAGGGCGTGGAAGGGCCTGGCGAAGAACTCTGGAAGGACCTGCAGAGGGCTTCGGAAGGACCTTCTGGAGAGCTTCTGGGCACGCGTATTGGGAAACGCTTAGGAAAGGCCCCTCGGGACACGCTGCGAGTTCAAGCAAGGTCTGCTGCCCAGAAGTGGCAGACGCGCGTTCAGCTACAGGCTGCTGCTGGCGCTTCGATGGCAATCAATGTGTGTATATGTGTATGTATGTATGTAAGTATGTATGTATGTATGTATGTAAGTAAGTATGGATGTATGTCTGTCTGTCTGTCTGTCTGTCTGTCTGTCTGTCTGTCTGTCTGTCTGTCTGTCTGTCTGTCTGTCTGTCTGTCTGTCTGTCTGTCCTCTCTGTATGTATGTATGTATGTATGTATGTATGTATGTATGTGTGTATGTATGTATATGTGTGTATGCATGCACGTATGTATGCGAATATTTGTATGCATGCATGAATGTATGGATGTATGTATGTACGTACGTATGTATGCATGTATGTATCTATGTAAGTATGCACGATACACACTTTTGATTCGCGGGTCGAGAGCGCACCATGCACGAAACACACACATGTATAGATGCACGTCACGTCGACGTTGCGTGTGTTGTCATGTCTCGCTCAGCTTGTTTGCCGTCGATCGCAACATCCTGCGATACCAGATGTTGCACTGCACCAGGTCTGCTGACTGACCCTAGATTGATTGAAGTTGGCCGATTTCCACTCCCTCCTCTCTAGGGGAAGAGCAGGGCTTCCATCCATCGTCACCTACGGCGCCGCCGCGGCCTGGCGTTTTTGCCCACCACGATTGACGGGATATGGCGTCCTCGGCTGAATGCGCTGTCGCAGCTGCCCATCTGCGTGGCCCCCCCACCCGATGGTGCCGTGGATCGTTGCGCCCGTCCTTTGGCAGCAGCAGAGCACCGAAGAGGTGCACTGTTCAGTGGCTCGCTGCTGCCCCGATGTCCTTTCGTCGGCAGGTCTCGACCGCCTGCTTGCGCGCCGCCCACAGGGCTGGCCGCGAGGCGGTCGCCCACGCTGCACGCGACGGTCGGCGTCCTAGGCTTCAGCGGGCTGTTGCTCCCTTCCTGTCGTCGCCCATGACCCCCGACACCTTCGCTTTCATTACTGCCGAGCGTTTTTGAAAGTGCTGGGTCGATCTGGCGTCGGAGGCGCCTGCTGATGTAGGGCTTCGCTGGCAAGCCCTGCGGCGAGAGCTCGTGCAGACGTCTCTGGCCCATCAGCGGTGCGTGGGCAAGACGCTTTGCGCTGCGCTGGACATCCTGCCCAGTGCACGTCCTGAAGCCTCGTCCTTGCCACTTCGGTTGCTCGGCGCGGGGCCCGATGTGCCACGATTGACAGTGCCCCCACACCTCGTGCATGTTACCGCCCTTCCCCGCGCCTTCCGAGTCCTCGCCTGCCCGTCGTGTGGGGACGGCTCCGAGCAGGGCCATGCCTCCCCAGACGGTGCTCGCCCGGCGGTCATCCGCAGGATGGTCGCATGTTGTTGCTGTTCCCAGCTCGCGAGATTCGAACTGGACTGTCTGCCCAAGCAGGGGAAAAAGCGCACCCTGGCCTCTTACGCCTTTGCTCACAGATGCCTGCTCCAACGGCACGCCAGAGCGCCGATGTATGAATCGAAGGTGGCTCGATGTGGGGCTGGTGGGGAGTTTGGGGGTCAGGATCTGAAACGCCTGCTTCTGTTCGGGCGTGCCGGCCCATCCGCCATCGCATGCTTTGGGCGTGCTGGCCCGTCCGCGATCGCAAGCTCGGGGCGTGCCAGCCCGTCCGCAAAAGAACGTTGCCGCGAGCTCGTGTTCTAGTTTCGTTGCGACCCGTGGGCTGGACAAATCGTGCCACCCCCCTGTACACCCGCATGCAAGTGAGGAGTCTTGGGGGAGGGCGCATCTTGATGGAGGGTGGAGAGGTGGTGTGCTGGGGTGGATGTTGGACTGAAACGCATTGTATGCCAACATTATGTTTTGTCCTGTTGGGGCTGTTTGGTGCTCCGCGGCTTGAGCCTACAGAGGTGGCAGAAACACTTCCAAGATCTTGCGCCACGCGGGGCGGGTACTTGACGGGCGGGGTGCTCATGTCAGAAATTGTCGTGGCGAGTTCGTGCTCCCGCCTGTGGCCGCTGAGCACTGGCATGCCGCTCCTTCAGATTCGGTCGGGCCTTTTTTCCCGCAGTACACTGGTCGATCATGGTGAGGCCCTTTCTCCTGTGAGGTCGGTGCGCCGGTCTCTCTCCTCCTCCTCCTCCTCCTCCCCTCCTCCTCCTCGTCTTCCTCCTCCTCTTCTTCCTCCTCCTCCTCCTCCTCCTTCACCTCGGATCTGCCGTTGCAGAAAGCATGAATCTTGCGAAGAATCACGACCAGAGCCCCAGACCTGACATGCCTGTGCCATTTGTTTCGGGCCGGATCGGCCCGTGAGGGGCCCCAGGGCCCACAGCCCAGCGAAGACGCCCGCGATGCAACAATGGCAAGTGCAACCGCTACGCTGGAGCCCTGCCGCCTTGATTTCGTGCACATGTACTTTCAGCAAGCTTTCGTGGTGGCCGGCATTCGCGTTGCGAGGGTGGCGGTTGAAGCATATTTTGAGCTGGATTCAGCGGGCGAAGAAGGGTATACAATCATTTTTGTCCGCCGTCGGGGACGCCTGGCCCTGTGCGGCTGGATAGTTTCTACCCCGACGGTACCACCGTCAGGGTACAAACTCTCCGGCCGCCCAGGGCCAGGCAGCCCCCGACGGCGGAAAAGCTGATTCGATGTTGTCCTTCGCGCCCGCCAGTGGCTGCTGCAACAAGCCCAGACCCCCGACGTCATGATTTCTTCATGACGCGACCCCCAGAGGTCCAGACCCCTTCCCCGGGACTGGTTTTTCGTCCCGAGTCGTTTTTTGACGCTCCCGAGGCCCGGTAAGGGCCCCCAGAGGCTGAAAATAGCGAAAAACCTCCCGTCGTGATTTTTTCCTGACTCGAGGAGGTCTGGGAGACAAGTGCAGCGCCTGGCCCTCAGGGCCCCCGCCGGTCATCGCCAGGCCCGGGCGGCCAGGCGGGCCCCCCTTCGGCCCAGGGTCGGGTGAACTCAGGAGGGAAAGAAACACACAGACACAATGAATCGTCGATCCCCAGGAAAATATGCGAAAATATGGGAAGTGGGGGGGAGGACAGAAACCGAGAAAATATGCGAAAATACAGGGAATAGCTTTATTTTTGTGTGTATTTATCTGTGTGTCCTGGGGCCCCTTTGTTGTGTGTGAACGGGCCTGCCCCGGCTCGGCCCGCAGGGCCGTGCCCGCCGAGCCCCGCGACGGGGCCCGGGCCAAGGCTGGCGTGCGCGGGCCGGCTGGGCCTCCATCGCCATGCCTCCACCCCGCTCCTGCTTCCTTCCTCCCCCTCCTCCTCCTGCTCCTCCTCCTCCTCCTCCTCCTCCTCCTCCTCCTCCTCCTCCTCCTCCTGCTCCTCCTCCTCCTCCTCGTCCTCCTCCTGCTCCTCCTCCGCCCCTGACCCCCCGCCTTCTCCCAGCTCCTCCCCCCCGTCCTCGCTCCCTCCCGCCCTCCTCGGCCCTCGCCCCCTCACCTGGCCGCCCTCCCCCGCCTCCTTGCCCCCCCGCTCCTCCACCTGCCGCTGCCGCTCCTCCTCCCCTCGCCGTCCTCGCCGCCGCCCTCCCCGCCGCGGCCCTTCCCAGGACCGCGTGGTGCTCGGCGCGGGGCCCACGCCCTCCGACGACCAGCTGGCCGCCCTGGCGTTCGCGGTGGGCCGCAAGCAGCTGGCCGCCAACGACGCTGGCGGGCGCCGGACGGTCCGTTGCTCCTCGCCGTTCCGCCGGCCCCCCCCCCTGTCCCAGTCCCAGACCCTCTCGGGCAATGAAAAAATCGTGGCGGGAGGTTTTTCGCTAGTTTCGGCTTCCAAGGGCCCTACCGGGCCTCGGGAGCGTCAGAAAACGAGTCGGGATGAAACACCGGTCCCGGGGAATGGGTCGAGGCCTCTGAGGGTCGACGTTGCGGAAAAATCATTACGTCGGGGGTTTGGGGTCAGCGCGGGAGGAGGGGGATGGGGGAGCCGCGTGCGCCCGAACCCGCCACTCCCGAGGGACAGGCCTTCAGGTTTTTGCGGCGGCGGCCAAGCGCAGCCATTCCAGGCTCGTGATATACGCCTACAACTTCCACTAGAACTTGTGTTCTCGTCCCCAGCCCGGTGCCACGCCGACACCCACAGTGAGATCAAGATCGAGATCACCTGCTTGGCACAGGCGACTTCGACGTAAACGTGCTGGCGCCCGCTATCTACTACGGCTTCACAAAGCACTAGAACTATTTCACACACATCTTAGTGCGCGACAGCCACTGCGACATCCACCACAAACTCCCACGATGGCGCCGAAATACAAGCCCAAGTGGCAACCACGCCCACAACGATCACAACCGTCATCAAAGTCAGTAATGTGACCCAAACCAGCAGTCGGCGCAGGCCTTGCCAGGTGGTGGGAGGACAACCCCTACTGGAACTGGAAGAACGACAAGGGAAGCACCCAGAAGGACAAGAGCCATATCACCAAGCACGAGAAGGAAGAGGACCGCCAGAACGACAATGAGAAAGCGGCCATGTAGCATAACGCCATCATCGATACCACCGTCTCGGACGTTTTACACATGAGGAGAAGGTCGCGACCAACCGCTCCCAATGGGAGGAACCGCCAAAATCCTCACTGGCATGTGCTACATGGAGGAGCAACAAACTCCAACTGCTCAAAGCCTACGCGCTCGTTCCCCATTGAGGACCCCCTCAGCACGATTGCGCCCACAGAAGCCACGATCCAGAACCGGCTCCCCACCAGAGACCAGATCGAGGACCTGGATGAATGCAGGAGGACAGTCGAGGACGCGGAGAACAGTGCGCAGGAGCACTTCGCACAGCTTGACGACTGCGTCGCCGAGATCAGCCGCAAGCCCGGCGGCTGCACACACCAATAGAGAACCACACGACCGGGGTGTTAAGACGCGGAGTCCGGAGCGGACGGCGGGCACGAGGGCCACAGGCAGGCGAAGCAGCACCAGACAGGGGAGCGCCACACCACATCCAGGTCGACGACACAACGGACACGTCGTCGGAGCTCGATAGACCGCCTCCGGTTCGCGAGAGGGCGTTGCGGCCGTCATTTCTGCGGGTCCAGGTCCGTCGGTGTCGGTCCTAGGCCGTTTTCATGAAAGGGTGGTTTGCTAAAGGGAGGTTTGTCCACCGCCGACGTCGTTATACCATCGCCGGGATTTGCAAGTGGCACGGCCACAGACAGTCACGATATCCTCAGCAAGAAGATCCGGCGAGAAGAGCAAGCGTCGGCACACTACAGGGATGAGGCAAAAGGTGCCCACAGCACAAAAAAACGACAGCATGCAGGGCAAGCGCGAGAGCGACAAAGAAAACAGAAGCAAGCGCCGCCAGCATATAGACACCCTCGACGGCCGACGGCAACAGCCACTAGCATAGCCAAGAAAGAAAACAACAACAACCGCCGCCATGATGTAGACACCCCCAACGACGAACGGCAACAGCCACTAGAGACCGTCAAGGGCTCAAGACCAACAACAACAACAATATCCACGTTGCCAACGAGTGCCGCGAGAGGGCAGGAAACCAACATTTCAAACAGTTGAGGTACGAGGAACAAAGCGCCAGAATTAACCTGGAGTCAAGCAGAAGGGAAGAGACGCTCAGGACCGAACTCGACACATCAAACAAGCACAAGTCCAACATAGAGCAGAAAGGCAAGCACATCACCGTCGAGCTCCATGAGGCATTGTGATAGAGGAACTACATCGTGGAGCACTGCGTCGCCGTCGGCCAGACGAAGATCCAGAAGGACGAGCACACCATCACCAACCTCCGGCTGGAGTTGCAAAACGCCGTATCAAGGTACGAAAAGACAGACCACGACAGGGACCATCAGAAAGAGTGACAAGAAGGACCACAAGAACGACCTCGATTACCTCGAGCAAGATATCTACATACACACGCACCTCCAACACAGCAAGCAGCAATAGGCACAACACTGATCATCTGGAGCCGAGGTCTTCGAGAGGGATCAGGTCGTCCGACTCCAGCATAGAGCAGCTCATCACCAGCGAGGCCAGGGCGGTGTACAAGGCAGCCAAGGAGGCCGCTGCACATGAGAACGTGGAGGTATAGAGGCGGAAGCAGGCACTGGCAGTAGCTCACGATATGCGCAATAGGCACTGCATGGACACAGAACCCGCGAGGAGCGCTCGCGCGATACTGCCGCAAGGGATGAGAGCACCGACATGCTGCGCCTCCAGGAATCGGCAGAGTACCAAGAACGCCACGACCAGCAGGCACTTGCCGCAGCCAAGTTTGAGATCGACCGAGCGAGAGGGCACTGGCAACGATGGAGAGAAGTGAAGCCCGCAAGAAGGAGGACACAGAGGGAAACCATCAGAGCCAGTATCAACCACAACGAGTACCGGGAGGCAACGTCGAGGGAGCAGGAGCTCAAGAAGGCACTGAAAAAGCCGACATGCTCTATCACGTGTGCGCTGGCCAGAACGAGACGACCCCTCGACCCCCAAAACCACGAAGGGCACCGAACGGGACGGCGCGGCAACGCCGACGCATCCTCGACGACGCTCCGGCGCCAAAGCACCAGCCAGGCGACGCATTCCCACCGACGCCCATCCCATGCCCCAGACCCCAGACTCTCTGGGCACCGATCGACGAGCGGGGCAAGGGGATCCATGCCAGCGGAGCAACTGACCCCCAGATCGCCTTCGAGGGCCTGCTCACCAGAAGCACCGACGGACCTGGGGAGCCCATCGCCTAAGTACGAGAACCCCCACGAAGCATCGCACCTCATGGTCTCATCGCCAGAACGCGGACAGGGCGACAAGAGGGCCCCCGTCGGAGCCCGCGCCCCAACGGCTTTGCCATGGGGAGCGGGCCCCGCGATGCAGCCAGCATCAGACGAGCCAATGACGCCAGGACAAGCGCAGGGGTGCCTCTGCATAGGCACATTCGGTGGGACCCAAACACAGAGCACCTGGCCCCGCAATAGAGGAGACGCGACAACGACAAGACCTAGGGCGAGCAGCACGACATCCGACCGCACCAGGAGAAGGCGACGCTTCGCTCTCCCAGCAGATGAAAACCATTCACGCGTGCCAATACCGGCGGAAGGGGACGACGCGACGGACGATTCCGGTTTTGGGGGGACGTCAACAAATTTAGCACGAAGAGGGGTGGAGACTTAGAGGCGGCGCCCACTCCTGACCTAGACGAGACAGCCCAGTTTCACCCGCCCACGCAACCACCACCAGCCACCAGCACAGCACAGAGGAGGAACCAAGAATCCGAGGATCGGCCCCATTACTGGCAGCTTTCAGGGTGCATGTGCCGAGCAGGGGCTCTTTTTCATGTACGAGGGGCGTGTGCGACGACAGCTACGAAGTGAACGCACGAGGCAAGTCCGCGCATGTACCCGAGGTGTCAGGCGTCGCAGCCGCTGGCGCAACAGGAAGGACACCGACAGGGCAGAGCAATTCCAGACCGAGCGATTCACTGGGCGACGGCACGGGAAACGACGAGTCGAGCCCGACCAGCAGCGCAGAGGAAACCAAAAAGGGGGAACGACCCTCCTTACGAGGCCGTGACCACCAATTGGTACTTATGGACTCGCTGGGAGGCAGCGAAGAATCGCAAGGAAGCGGGCGCGGGGGCGACGGGCGCCATGCTGCAGCCAAGGCGCCGCTCGCGCCTAGCGAGCCCCTCGCTCTTTGCACACGACTCGCATCCTTGCCCACCTTCTCCACCCAGACATCGACGATCCGGGGCGCTTTCGAGCGTTTTCGCCCAGCTGCTAAGCTAGCTCTCCGCATATACAGACAGAGAAAGAGGGGGGAGGGAGGGAGGAAGAGAGAGAACAAAGAGAGAGGGAGAGGGAGAGAGAGATAGAGAGAGTGCGCGCGTGCGTGTGCGCGCTGAGAAGGAACGCGCGCGCGTCACGCCCGCCCCAACTGGATTGTTGGGTGGGGTGCGTCAGTGCGCGCTCGCGACGCTCGTATCCCACCCACCCTGCAATGAATGGGACGCAACGCATGGGTGCAAGCTACGTGGTTTAATCGAGGCGTGCAGTCAGTGCGATGCAGGATGTATGACCGTGCTGTTTCGTGCAATATCAGTGTTGCAGCCTACAAGGTGCAATCCAAATCGTGCAACCCAAGTGACGCAATCGATGCCGTACATGTTATGGGTAACAGGCTACGTGGTGCAATCTATACGGCGCACTCCACTTTTGCAGATCTTCAACTCGTCAATTCACTTGCTCGCATAATCAGCCCACCCTCTTATCCGCGATTGCGGTGACTTACTTGGCAGTGGCTGGCGCATCTCTGCGTCTGCGCTGGCGCGCGCAGGCTCGCGCGCAGAGCACCCGGCTGGTTTGGTGCAGCCGACGCGGCTGCGATTGTGCTTACCGGCCGTGGCTTCCCAGCGCGTCTCAAAGGCCGCGTTGGCGCGCGGGTACTTCAGCGCGGGTTGGTGGTTCGAGCGGGCGCGGCATCATGATGACGGCAACGGGGGCAACGATGATGGCAGCAGCGATAAAAGGTGGCGATGATGATGACGAGGGCCACGCCAATGACGACGCCGGTGGTGGTGACGACACTGACGATGATGCTGTCCATGCGTCTGCGATGAAGGTGACTGAGTGATGATGGCGGCACTGGCGGCGGTCGACGATGACGACATCGGCGGTGATGCGGCGGCGCTGGTGATGGTGAAGAAGGGCGAGCGCGCGGAAATTAAATCCACTCGGCGGGTCCTCTGTTGAAAAGACATATCGCGTAATTTGTTCTTCATTTACCTTTGACATCTACTGTAAAATGCTTATTGTGACATGTTTCGGGAATGAGTGGTTTTGAACTGAGCTCGACACGCGCGGGTGGCGGCGCGTGCGTGTGGCCCGCATGGTATTGTCTGACCTGGAATCGTGTATTGGCGCATGCTGGATCAACGCGGATGCACCGCGTGGTGAGATGAGCACGCGGGTTCTGGACGAGATTGTTTAAACATTATATGTGTGTCTTTAAAGTACGATTGCAGCAAATGCCCGCGGGTAGAAAACTTACAACATTTGTGATGAAACACCGACGTGGTCTTACAATTGATGGAATACAAACGAGATAGGCAAACTAGTTGCTACAGCCGACGGGGTGCAATGTATGCGGGACAAGCTATGTGGTGCAGGCTATTTCGTGCAATCTTCCTGCTGCAAGCCAATCAGCGCAAGGCGCGGCACGGGGCAGCAAGGCTGGGCACTGGGCGACAACCCGCAACCCCCAGCCAGCGCACCGAGAACACCCAACTGGCGCACAGGGTGGACAAGAGGCGGGGCCAGGCGGGCACAGGGTGAGTCTCCGAAAGACAGCCAGCGCACGCAGCGGGCACGAGGTGGGCACCGGGCGAAAATTGGGAGCACCCACAAATTTTCAAGCAGTGGCGAAGCGTCCTGGCGTGCCTATAGGCCTACCAAACAATGTTCTAAGAGCCTTTTGCGGTTTCCACGACATGTTCTTAGAACATTGTTGGCTGGGACTGTCTTGTTGTAACACATCGATTTATTTCTAAGAACATTGCATTTGTTCTTAGAACAGCTTGGGATTCTAAGAATATTTCGTGGTAGGCCTATAGGAATGCCGGGACGGTCGGTCCCTGTTCAAAATTTGTACAGCTCAAGTAAGACCTCCCTAGTGTCAGCACTGCTCGGAGAAAAAGAAGGCCGGAGGCACAGTACGCGCTACAAGCATGGTGGCGGAAACTATGTGAGACACAACGGAGACAAGGGCAACGCTGGATCCCGCCAGGTTGGCCGGATAGCAATTTCGAAGCGAGAGCAACCCGAAGCTTGGACGGATGAGCTTCTGCTCAAGCTCAAATGAGACACCAATATGGTCGATTCCTCAAATAGTGAACGCTTGGGTTCCTCGATTCTTCAGAGGAGCCTGGAATAGCGCCACCTGTCATGCATCGTGGCAAAATGACCCTGCCCTAGTTGCATGCGTGGATGTAGGCCCATGCCACGCGACAAATGATGCGTGGCTCTCTGGCGTGTGGCCCGATATTCTGTGTATAGTTATCACCCTCCTCCCTCTGCTCTTAGCCGATTCCCATGCCTTGGCCCCGCCGCCACCCCGTGGATCTGCATCGCCGTGATATCATCACTGCGAGCCAGAAGAGGTTGCGAGCTTCTGCGCGAGAAGTGCACTGGATGCACCTCGATCAACCCGTGCAACAGTTTTGCTCACAAGAGTGCGCAGAGTTTTCACATCCACTTTCCGCTGCGCTTGCGCGCCCTCCCCGCCACGACCCCGACCGGGAAGGCACCTGGGGTCAACGCCGAGCGAGTGGTCGGCGTGGGCTTGGGCCGCGTGATCATGGCTCGCGTTCGGGTGGCCGCTGGCGCATGGAGCGACGGACTCCTCCGCCTCACCCGCACCCCTCGTCCTCGTTATCACCCTCCTTTCCTCCTCCGTGTTCCCCTCTTCCTCCTCCTCCTCCTCAGTATCCTCCTCCTCCTCTCCTCCGCCTCGTTCCCCTCCTCCCCTCCCTCCCCCTCTCCACTCCACCTTTCCTCCTTCCTCCTCCTCCTCCTCCTCCTCCTTCTCGTCCTCCCCCTCCTCGTCCTCCTCCTCTTCTCCGTCCTCCTCGTCCTCCTCCTCCTCCTCGTCCTCCTCCTCCTCCTCCTCCTTCTCCTCCTTCTTCGCCTCCTCCTTCGCCTCCTCCTCCTCCTCCTCCATCTCCTCGCCCTGCTACCGGACCTGGAGGTCTGCCTGCTGCTCCACCGGAGCGGGCGAGACGGCCTGCTCCGCGCGGAGGTGACCACCGCCTGCTGGACCCGGGGCGGCGCCGGCTGCAGCGCAGAGGTGGCCGCTGTGAGCAGGCTCGGGGCCGAGATAGAAACCCAGTGCTCCTCCTCCTCTTCCTCCGCCTCCTCCTCCTCCTCCTCCTCCTCCTCCTCCTCCTCCTCCCTCCTCCTCCCTCCCCCCCTCCTCTTTTCCCTCCTCCTCTTTTCCCTCCTCCTCCTCCTCCCCTCCTCCTCCTCTCTCCTCTTCCCTTCCCCTCCCCCTCTCCCTCACCCTCCCCTCCCCCTCCCCCCCCCCCTCCTCCCCGCCACCTCATTATCTGATGCATCCTTTTATTCGTCGTTGTCCTCCTGCTGCTCCTCCTCCTCCTCCTGCATCCTCTTCCTCATCCTCCTCGTCGTCCTCCTCCTCCTCATCCTCGTCCACCTCCTCCTCCTCCTCCTCCTCCTCCGCGAGGAGGAGGTGGACGAGGATCAGGCTGGTATCGAACAAGCTGCGCTACGGGAAAGCCAGGACCCTTCAAGGTTTAATTACCCACCTGATGTCAGAAAGCATCGCCGACACCGCCACGGCGGAAGCCCGCCGTATCCTCCTCCTCCTCCTCCTCCCCTCCTCCTCCTCCTCCTCCTCCTCCTCCGCCTCCTTTTCCTCCTCCTCCTCCTCCTCCCGCCTTCCCTCTCTCCCTCCATCCCTCCCCCTTTGAGTAGGGCCGAGGGTCAGAGAGCGCCTTCCTCTGCATGACCACCAAAAAAGGACGTTAAGGTGGTCAAGCGCCTCGCCAGTTAAGCCGACGAACACGTGCAACATCCAACCATTCGTTTATGTCCAAAAGTTTTGGCTTGACGCCGGGTGTGGTGCATCAGTTTCAGCTTGAGCGAACAGCTTTGTTGCGCCCCTTGACGTCCGCTTGGGGTCTTGTGCAGACCTTACCCCCCAGCCCTACTCAACTCCTCCTCACATTCCTCCCTCTCAGACCTGCCTCCTGGGAGGCAGGCCACCGTCCCTAGTCCTCCTCCTCCTTCTCCTCATGTTCCTCCTCCTCCTCCTCCTTCTCCTCTTCCGCCTCCTCCTCATCCTCCTCCTCCTCCTCGTCCTCCTCCTCCTTCCCTTCTAAGGGGCTCATCACGCGTGCAGAATGGGAATCTACTCAAGTCATCTCTTCCGTCCTAAGCACTATCGGAAGACCTCCGCCCTACCCTGACCCAGCAAGTTTGGGAAAGTCCTTTGTAAAATCCTCCTCTTGTGATCCTGTGATCCTCTCTCGCAGCAGTCCACTTCCCAAGGGCCCCACTCCGCCCTAGAAAAGAGGCCAGAGGGGCGAAGGAGGGGGGGGGACGAAGAGGCAGCACGCCAGGAAGGAAGAATGTAAGAGTGTCTCCTCCTCCTCCTCCTCCTCCTCCTCCTCCTCTCTCCTCCTCCTCTCCTCCTCCTCCCTCTCCTCCACCTTCTCCTCCTCCTCCTCCTCCCTCCTCTCTCCTCCTCCTTCTCCTCCTCTCCTTCTGTGCGCTGGGCTTTCTTCTCTCCTCCTCCTCCTCCCTCCTCCTCTTCCTCTCCTCCGAGCCTCCTCCTCCTCCTCCTCTCTCCTCCTCCTCCTCCTCCTCCTCCTCCTCCTCCTCCTCCTCCTCCTCCTCCTCCTCCTGCTTTTCCTCCTCTGCTCAGCGGGTCACGGGAGCAACCTCAGTGCGGGCGCGCCGCGGCAAATTGCAGGCTGCTCCTGCGCTGCGGCTGCAGGACGCCCCTGGAGGGCGTGGAGCGCATGGTCGTCGCGGTGGACGCAGACCACCTCGTGCCGCCCGATCCGCGCGGCTGCGAGCTGCTTGTGGAGCACGCCGACCTCGCCGTCCCCATCGTGTGCGCATGGCTGGAGGATCCAGCCTCCTCCGCCTCCTCACCCTCCACCTCCTCCTCCTCACCCTCCTTGTCTCCTCCTCCTTCTCCTCCTCCTCCTCATCATCATCCTCTCCCTCCTCTTCCTCCACTTCCTTTTCCTCTTCTTCCTCTTTTTCCTCCTCCTCCTCCTGCTCTTCCTCGTCTTCCTCTTTTTCCTCGTCCTCCTGCTCTTCCTCGTTTTCCTCTTCCTCCTCCTCCTGCTGCTCCTCATCCTCCTCCCTCGTCCCGTCCCTCTCCTCTTCTTTCTTTTTATGTCCATCGACTTGTCATTCGCATGATTGTTGTTATTGCGATCGCTATTGCTACGATTCGTTCCTCCTCCTCCTCCTCGTCACCCTCCTGTTCCTCCACTTCCGTTTCCTCTTCTTCCTCTTCCTCCACATCCTCCTCATGTTTTTCCTCGTCTTCCTCTTCCTCTTCCTCCTCCTCCTCCTGCTCCTCCTCCTCCTCCTCCCTTGTCCCGTCCCTCTCCTCTTCTTGTTATGTCTATCGACTTGTCATTCGCATTATTTGTGTTATTGCGATCGCTATTGCTACTAGTCGTTGTTCCTCCTCCTCCTCCTCCCCCTCCTCCTCTTCCTCTCCCTCCTCTTCCTCCACTTCCGTTTCCTCTTCTCCCTATTCCTCCTCCTCCTCCTCTTGCTCTTCCTCATCTTCCCCTTCCTCTTCCTTCTCCTCCTCCTGCTCCTCCTCCTCCCTTGTGCCCGTCCCTCTCCTCTTCTTTTTATGTCTATCGACTTGTCATTCGCATTATTACCTAACAGCGAAGACTGATAGGTTTCTAGTGGGGTCAAAAGAGAGCATCCTGACGCCCCAGGGGGGTCCGGGCAGGATCCGGGGAGAAGCCGCGGAAGTCGATTTAAACAAACAGTTACACACTTCGTGGTCTTCGAGGTCCCAGAACTCCATTCCTGGGCATGATTTTGAATGGCTCCCAACTGTAGGCCACTTCGTGGCCTTCGAATTCCCAGAACACCATTCCTGGGCCACATTTTGAATGCCCGGAGCCAACTCTAGGCCATTTCGTGTTCTTCGTGTTCCCAGAACACCATTCCCGGGCCACATTTTGAATGCCCGGAGCCAACTGTAGGCCACGTCGTGCTCTTCGTGTTCCCAGAACACCATTCCCGGGCCACATTTTGAATACCCGGAGCCAACTGTAGGCCACTTCGTGTTCTTCGTGTTCCCAGAACACCACTCCTGTACCACATTTTGCTTGCCCGATGTCCCCGTCTTATCCCCTGCTACCCGCTTGCTGTCTTGTTCTCTCTTTCGTCGGCTTGCAAAGCATGCGGTACTTTGGTATGCCGTTTGAGCACATGCCTTCCCATCAGCCTTCATGGATTCGATGTTTCTTTTCGGTTGGCGGCGAGGTATACGGTTACATGTATATGATTATTCCAGTGGTTACGTTGCGTAGCCGATTCTTAGCAGTGCGTAGCGTGCCTCAGAGTTGACTGACCTTGTGTATTGAGAGTTGTCTCGCACGTGGCAGAGGTGGCACGAGTGCGCCACCCGCGCAGGAGCAGGAGGAGCAGGAGGAGGGAGGCTCCTTACTCCTTCCTCCCTTCCCTTTTCTTCTTTCATCGATGTACGGGGTACCCGACCCTTTATGACGTCCTCCGCAGGCCTGGGTGGTCCATTCAGGTCGCGGGGGGGGATAGGGGGCGGGGGGTCTTCCTGCGTCCCTAAGCAGCTTGATCCTCGTCGCCACTACTGAGGGGGGGGGTGCACCGTTCCCTCGGATGGGCACATCCCCCCCCCTCCGGGAGCTCTCGATCCCATCTGCCCCTCTCGTTCTCTCTTTCCCTCCTCCAAGGCTACGCTAGGCTCAAAGCGTGCTCGGCTCAAAACAGAACTTACTCGACGCGGTGATCCCCATATGTGTATCTATTGGCTTGGATTTTTACCTAACAGCGAAGACTGATAGGTTTTTAGTTGGGCCAAAAGAGAGCATCATGACTCCCCAGGGGGGCCTGGGCGGTGTCCGGACGGGTGCCGGGTTTCTTTTTTCGCCAACAGTAACGCACTTCGTGGTCTTCGAGGTCCCAGAACTCCATTCCTGGGCATGATTTTGAATGGCCAACTGTAGGCCACTTCGTGGTCTTCGAGTTCCCAGAATTCCACTCCTGGGCCACATTTTGAATACCCGGAGCCAACTGTTGGCCACTTCGTGGTCTTCGAGTTCCCAGAACACCACTCCCGGGCCACATTTTTTGCATACCCAGAGCCAACTGTAGGCCATTTCGTGGTCTTCGAGTTCCCAGAAGTCCATTTTTGGGCATGATTTTGAATGCCCGGAGCAAGCTGTAACGAGTTCCCAGTTTTCCATTCCTGGGCATGATTTTGAATGCCCGGAGCCAACTGCAGGCCACTTCGTGATCTTCGAGTTCCCAGAACTCCACTCCCGGGCCACATTTTGAATGCTGAGGCAGGCTGAGGCTGAGACTGAGGCAGGCTGAGGCTGAGGCAGGCTGAGGCTGAGGCCGAGGCTGACGGCAGACTGAGGCTGAGGCTGAAGCAGACTGAGGCTGAGGCTGAGGTAGGCTGAGGCTGAGGCTGAAGCAGGCTGATGCTGAGGCAGGCTGAGGCTGAGGCTGAGGCTGATGCAGGCTGAGGCTGAGGCAGGCTGAGGCTGAGGCCGAGGCTGAAGGCAGACTGAGGCTGAGGCTGAAGCAGGCTGAGGCTGAGGCTGAGGCAGGCTGTGGCTGAGGCAGGCTGAGGCTGAGGCTGAGGCAGGCTGAGGCTGAGGCTGAGGCTGAGGCAGGCTGAGGC
>CAUYUJ010021491.1:0-25814 GCA_963575745.1 Prorocentrum cordatum
GGGCTGCGATCTGCGAAGCCGTCGCAACTTTCGAAGGATGGTGGCGGGTTCAGCGGAGCGAGGCACCAGGCAGATCTGAGCGAGACATCGCAATCCTTGGGGGGCTGCGAGCCTCACGAATGTCGCTCGCAGAAGTAGATGCGCCCATGTCACGTCATCACCTCCGTATAACGTCTCCCAAGCTACTCATTGCGCAGGGGTTGGGTATGTCGCCAGGGAAATGTTCCCAATCCTCCTTGGTTGGATATTCGTTTTGAATTACCCTGGCGACGTACCCAACCCGTTGCGCAATGCGGGGCATACGTACATCAGGATTGCTACAACGGGGGCGATGACGTTACATGTGCGCATGTGATCTTGCGAGCAACGATCGGAAGGCTCGCAGGCCCCTGGCCAAGATCTTTGGGTATTCGTTTTGAATAGAGCACTGCGGTCTCCAGTCCTTTTCGTTGTCCTCCTCCTCTTTCTCCTCCTCCTCCCGCCTCCTGTCTCCCGCCTCCCTCCTCCCGCCTCCCCATCTCCCTCTCCACTTGCTTTGTGCGGACCTCGCCATCCCTGGGGGGGCTGCGATCTGCGACGATGTCGCCACTTTCGAGGGCTGCTGGTGGGTCCCGCGGAGTGAGGCACCGCGGGGACCTCGCCGTCCCTGGGGGCTGCGATCTGCGACGCTGTCGCCACTTTCGGGGGCTGCTGGTGGGTCGGTCCTGCGGGCGGAGGCACCGTCTAGATCTGAGCGGGACCTCGCCGTCCCTGGGGGGCTGCGATCTGCGACGTTGTTGCCGCTGTCGAGGGCTGCTGGTGGGTCGTGCGGAATGATGCACCGCGGGGATCTGAGCGGGACCTCGTCGTCTCCGGGGGGCTGCGATCTGCGACGCTGTCGCCACTTTCGAGGGCTACTGGTGGGTCCTGCGGAGTGAGGCACCGCGGGGATCTGAACGGGTCCTCGCCGTCACTGGAGGTGCTGCGATCTGCGACGCTGACGCCACGTTCGAGGGCTGCTGGTGGGCCCTGCGGACTGAGGCACCGCGAAAATTTGAACGGGACCTCGCCGTCAGTGGGGGGCTGCGATCAGCGACGCTGTCGCCACTTTCGAGGACTGCTGGTGGGTCCTGCGGAGTGTGAGGCACAGCGGGGGTCTGAACGGGACCTCGCCGTTCCTGGGGGGCTGCGATCTGCGACGCTGTCGCCACGTTCGAGGGCTGCTGGTGGACCCTGCGGACTGAAGCGCCGCGGGGATCTGAGCGGGACCTCGCCGTCCCTGGGGGGCTGCGATCTGCGACGCTGTCGCCACTTTCGGGGGCTGCTGGTGGGTCCTGCAGAGTGAGGCACCGCGGGGGTCTGAGCGGGACCTCGCCGTCCCTGGGGGGCTGCGACCTGCGACGCTGTCGCCACTTTCGAGGGCTGCTGGTGGGTCCTTCGGAGTGAGGCACCGCGGGCGTCTGAGCGGGACCTCGCCGTCCCTGGGGGTCTGCGATCTGCGACGCTGTCGCCACTTTCGAGGGCTGCTGGTGGGTCCTGCGGGGTGAAGCGGCGCGGGGATCTGAGTGGGACCTCGCCGTCCCTGGGGGGCTGTGATCTGCGACGCTGTCGCTACTTTCGAAGGCTGCTGGTGGGTCCTGCGGAGTGACGCACCGCGCAAATCGGAGCGGGACCTCGCAGTCCCTGGGGGGGGGCTGCGTTCTGCGACGCTGTCTCCACTTTCGAGGGCTGCTGGTGGGTCCTGCGGAATGAAGCGCCGCGGGGATCTGAGCGGGACCTCCCTGGGGGTCTGCGATCTGCGACGCTGTCGCCACTTTCGGGGGCTGCTGGTGGGTCCTGCGGAGTGAGGCAGCGCGGGGGTCTGAGCGGGACCTCGCCGTCCCTGGGGGGCTGCGATCTGCGACGATGTCGTCACTTTCGAGGGCTGCTGGTGGGTCCTGCGGAGTGAGGCACCGCGGGGATCTGAGCGGGACCTCGCCGTCCCTGGGGGGCTGCGATCTGCGACGCCGTCGCTTCTTTCGAGGGCTGCTGGTGGGTCGTGCGGAATCAGGCAGCGCGGGGATCTGAGCGGGACCTTGCCCTCCCTGGGGGGCTGCGATCTGCGACGCTGTCGCCACCTTCGAGGGATGCTGGTGGGTCCTTCGGAGTGAGGCACCGCGGGGATCTGAGCGGGACCTCGCCGTCCGTGGGGGGGGGGGGGGACTGCGATTGCGACGCTGTTCGCAACTTTCGAGGGCTGTTGGTGGGTCCTGCGGAGTGAAGCACCGCGGGAGTCAGAGCGGGGCCTCGCCGCCCCTGGGGGGCTGCGTTCTGCGACGCTGTCGCCACTTTCGAGGGCTGCTGGTGGGTCCTGCGGAGTGAGGCAGCGCGCGGATCTGAGCGGGACCTCGCCGTCCCTGGGGGGCTGCGATCTGCGACGCTGTCGCCACTTTCGAGGGCTACTGGTGGGTCTTGCGGAGTGAGGCACCGTCTAGATCTGAGCGGGACCTCGCCGTCCGTGGGGGGGGGGGCTGCGATCTGCGACATTGTCGCCGTTTTCGAATGCTGTTGGTGGGTCCTGTGGAGTGAGGCACCGCGCGGATCTGAGCGGGACCTCGCCGTCACTGGGGGGCTGCGATCTGCGACACTGTCGCCACTTTCGAGGGCTGCTGGTGGGTCCTGCTGAGTGAGGCACCGCGCAGATCTGAGCGGGACCTCGCCGTCCCTGGGGGGAGCTCTGGAGAGCTGCTGCGGGATACGTTAGGCGCAACGGGCGCATGGCACAGCCAAAAGGGGTGATTTGTGAAACGAACCATCTGCCGGGCGATGGCCATAACGTTGCGCCTGCACGTTTCCCGCGGGGGCTCTCAAGAGCTGCTGTGGGATACGTTGGGTGCAACGGGCGCATGGCACAACCAACGGGGGTGATTTGTCATTTCGTGGCCCTCAGATCATGATCGGGGGCCTGCGAGCCTTCCAATTGCTCTTCGCAAAATCACATGCGTCCATGTAACGTCATCGCCCCCGTTGTAGCAATCCTGTCGTACTTATGCACCGCATTACGCAAGGGTTGGGTACGTCGCCAGGGTATTTTTTTCCGGCGCCCCAGCATCGGACCAGGTGACACAAGCGCCAAGCTCGCAAACCGAACCGGGGTGAAACCCAACAATGCCGCCGTTGTCGCACTAAGCAGCGCTAAAGGAGGAGGAGGAGGAGGAGGAGGAGGAGGAGGAGGAGGAGGAGGAGGAGGGAGGAGGAGGAGGAGGAGGGAGGAGGAGGAGGAGGAGGAGGGAGGAGGAGGAGGAGGAGGGAAGAGGAGGAGGAGGGAGGAGGAGGAGGAGGAGGAAGAGGATCGGCGTCCGACCCGTGACGATCAATCAGGGCGGGCGATCTGCACCCTGTGGAGGGGCCCTGCGGCGGGGGCGCGAACGGGTGTTCCGTGCGAGGCGCGAGGGCCTGGATCTGCGGCAGGCGATGCTTCGGCGGCGACCGGGGGGGAGGGGGGCAGCGAGGAGGAGAGGGCCTTCTCAGACGGCTCGGAAGCGCCCCCCGGCCCTGGCCATCGCTCGGACGTCCCTTCCCTGTTTTTTTTGGGGGGGGGGGCTTCGTGCGTGGTTTTTTCCGCAGGACGATCCAGGATGCTCCGTAATAATCCCAGCCGAGACAAAGTGCACACGTCCGAGCGATACCATGGGCCTTCTCAGAAGCGCTCTAAGCCTTCCCCGAAGACGCAACAAAAACTTCTCAGAAGGCGCCAGGGCTTCTGAGGAGCCCCGCCACCTTCTGAGAAGGCCTTCTACTTCTGACTTCCCCCTCCCTCGATCGCCGCCGAATGTTACGAGGACGCCAATTACAGTGGATGCCAGTCCACAAGAAACCTTCCACAAGAAACCCAACCCTGAGACCCCAGGAAGCCCATTGGTTTCTGGTGTGGGAAAACGTCACGCTTTCCCTAGCAAAGCCATCGAAACCCAAGAAACTCTGGGCACCCTGGAGGCAAGCAGGGTGTCTCTTGGTATGGGTCTCAACGGTATGCACGCACACACACACACCGACCCTGGCCAAGCCCATCCTGGGCCCATGACCGGTGTGTTCGGGGTCTCACAGAACACCACTTCGCTCGCTGTGAGAACTGCGTGGGCCCAGGCGGAACAGCTAATCGACGTCAGAAAGCTGCTGAATGAATCGGGCAAAACACGCATCGATTTACGAATCCGACGGGGGAATGCGCAGTTGTCGAGTGAGCCCGCGCAGCTTTCCTCAGTCGACATATATCGTGCACTGCACGATCTGTGTATATGTATATGCGTATGTCTATGTATTTGTATATGTATAAGTATATGCATGTTTGTATGTATATGCATGTCTGTCTGTCTGTCTGTCTGTCTGTCTGTCTGTCTGTCTGTCTGTCTGTCTGTCTGTATGTATGTATGTATGTATGTATGTATGTGTATATATATGCCTTCCTGCCCAAGACAGGAGGGCGTGTACACCGATGAAGGATCCCCGTTCAGCCTGACAGGGTCGGTATGGGTCCATGATTTGTGCCCTGCGAAATGCGGCGCGCCCCCAACGAACATGAAGAACTTATGGACTCGCTGGCCATCGACCTCGCGCGCAGCCGCCGGGCGGAATACTCCCACGAGCGCGCGGGGGGAACGACTGGGCCGACGTCGCGGTCAGATCAGTGGCAGCCTTGCGGCGCGAGCCCTGCAGGAGGGCGCGGCGGACACCTGCGAAGCCTCGCTACGTCGACCTCGGCAGGTGGCAGCCTGCATCGGGAACCGCCAAGCCGCGCTGGACGACCTCGCGCCCGACGGCGTGGCCACCACGGGCAGGAAGACTCGCCGCGTGGACGCGGCAGCGCGCAGAGGAAGGAAGGAACCATACCCTGATCCGAGGCTAGCAACCAGGCCTCACGCCCCGATGTTGTATACAATCGACGAGCGCCTTCCACTACTCGCAAATCAAGTACTCGCAATTGGCCAGGATCCCCCGCGGGGGATCTACGATACACGTGTTTTTTTCCGGACGTTTGCGAGTAGGCACTCTGCGAGTAGCGGAACGCGCTCCGCGATGCAAGGAGGCTCGAAGTGTGCCAGGTGCCCGAAGACGGCCCGACCGCGTGCTGGGCGGAGGAGGGTGCCGGCGCAACCTCGCACTTCCGGGAAGTGCGAGGTTACGCCGGCACCCTAAATGTGACATCGGAGGTGAGGGGGTGAGATCGAAGTGGAACGGAGAGCCCCCCTACCGGGAAATCGATTGGGGTTTCGTGTTCGTGCGTGCCGTGCGGGCGAGGCGAAGCTGCGTGGGCGGGCGAGAGAAAGTCTCCTGTGGCTGAGGCGCGGCCGGACCAAATGTCTCCCTTCCGGGCGGCCGGGGGCCCGCGGTGTCCCGCCAGTGTCCCGCTGGTGTCCCGTGTGGCTGAGGCGCGGCCGGACCAAATGTCTCCCTTCCGGGCGGCCAGGGGCCCGCGGTGTCCCGCCCGTGTCCCGTCGGTGCCCCGTCGGTGTCCCGATGATGATGATGATGTTGATGATGATGATAGTGCTGCTGATGATGATGATGATGATGATGATGGTGGTGTTGATGGTGTCCCGATGATGCTGTTGATGGTGATGCGGATCGATTGTGAGATCGATAGTGAGGTCGAATGTGAGATCGATAGTGAGATCGATAGTGATATCGATTGTGAGATCGAACGTGAAACCGAATGTCAGATCGATTGTGAGATCGGTTGTGATATCGATAGTGAGATCGATAGTGGTATCGGTAGTGAGATCGATTGTGAGACAGAATGGGAGATCGTTTGTGATATCGATGGTGATATCGATAGTGAGACAAATAGTGAGACCGAATGTGAGATCGATTGTGGGATCTATTGTGAGATCGATTGTGAGATCGATCGTCAGATCGATTGTGAGATCGATCGATTGAGATCGATAATGAGATCGATAGTGAGTTCGATAGTGAGATCGATGATGAGACCGAATGTGAGATCGATTGTGAGATCGGTTGTGATATCGATAGTGAGACCGAATGTGAGATCGATAACGATATCGAAACTGCGTTCGATAGTGAGATCGATAGTGATACCGAATGCGAGATCGATTGTGAGATCGATTGTGATACCGATAGTGAGATCGATAGTGAGACCGAATGTGAGATCGATAATGAGATCGACAGTGAGTTTGATAGTGAGATCGATAGTCAGATCGAATGTGAGATCGATTATGAGATCGATTGTGGTATCGATTGTGAGATCAATAGCGAGACCGAATGTGAGATCGATTGTGAGATCGATAGTGACATCGATAGTCCGACCGATTGTGAGATCCGTCGGTTGAGATCGATTGTGAGATCGGTAGTGAGTTCGATAGTGAGATCGATCGAGTGCGACGTTGGTCCCTCCCCCCCCCTCACCTCCTTATCACCCGAAGGGTGGTCGTATAGGTACTTTGAGTTTTTAAGATAATGAAGTCCTAAATGTGGTGTTGGCCTGGTTCGTGGATTTTAACATAATCGTCCTCCTCTGAGACCGACCAGAACATAACACTTCCCGACCAGATCCGCGCGGAGCTCCCGGCCCAGGGCGCGGCTTCTCGGCTGCCCCCCCGGCTGCCTCCAAAGCGGACACGCGAGAGACGTCCCATCGGGCTGTGCGCTCCAGGTCCAGGGCCTAAGCTCCTCCTCCTCCTCCTCCTCCTCCTCCTCCCCCTCCTCTTCCTCGTCCTCCTCCTCCTCCTCCTCCTCGTCCTCCTCCTCCTCCTCCTCCTCCTCCCTCTCCTCCTCCTCCTCCTCCCCCTCCTCCTCCTCCCCCTCCTCCTCCTCCCCCTCCTCCTCGCTCTCGTCGCCACCTCGGACCCCGCCTGCCTCTCAGGAGCGGCGAGCAGACAGCCACAACCGCTGGGCAGTGGCGGCTGCCCCTGCCGCCCTCCCCCCGGGGGATGGCCCCGGCCCCCCCAGCGGTGATGCCTGCCCGCGGCGCCGTTCTCGAACGCCGCGTGCAGGTCATCACCATTGGGTCCTCCTCCTCCTCCCCCTCCTCCTCCTCCTCCTCCCTCCTCCCCTCCTCCTCCTCCTCCTCCTTCTCACTCACTCTCCCCATCCCCCCTCCCCCTCCCCCCCTCCCCCTCCCCCTCCTCCTCCTCCTCCTCCTCTTCCTCCTCCTCCTCCTTCTCTCGCGTGTCTTTTCGAATCGACCTTCGACCTCGACGGTGGCAGACAAGGAACAGTAGCAGGGACTCGTGAGGAGGGAACACTTGCGGCGGGCGGGTGCGTTGCAGCATCGCTGCTGCTTGTGAGGTTTCCTGTGGACATCCTTGTCGCCCACTCCCGTCTTTTCTGCGGCGCGGCTTGAAGTGCAGCAGCCAGGACACCCCTCGGAATTGCGAGTGTTTCGCGCCCTCCACCATCATCTTCCCACTTCCTCCTGCCTCCAACTCCCTACTCATACAGCGAATCCTTTACCTATACGACCACCCTGCGGGAGATAAGGAGGGTGGGGGGAGGGGGCCAGCAATGGGCAACAACGATCTGACACTCGATCTCAGCATCGATCATCCTATCGATCTCACTGTCGTTCTCACGATCGGTCTCATCGATCTAACTATCGATCTAACTATCGATCTCAGCACGTGAAACCACGGGACACCGACGGGACACCGATGGGACACCGACGGGACACAATCGATCTCACTGTCGATCTCACTATTCATCCCACAATCGATTCCACTATCGATCTCGCTATCGATATCACTATCGATCTCGCTTTCGATCTCACTATTCATCTCACTATCGATTCCACTGCCGATCTCGCTATCGATCCCATTCGATCGATCTCACTATCGATCTCACTATCGATATCATGATCGATCTCACTATAGATCTCACTATCGATCTCTCACTGTAGATCACGCTATCGATCTCACTATCGGTCTCATTTTTCCCCCACAAACACCCCGCTAGCCTGCTGATTGCCCCACAGCGAACCTTGCGGCAGTGAAATTTGTCCAGGCTGTCTGCAGAGCGCGGTGGCGCCTGCAGTGGAGGCGTATGCGCGCCTCGAAGAGTCTCCTGGGGTCGGTCTCACAGCCGACCCTCTTCTGAGAGTGCGTGTGTAAAAAGGCTTCGCAGAACGACGCGCAGCACAGCACTGCTTCCACAGAGGGGTGCACAGCAAGGAGGAGGAGAGAGGAGATCGGAATAGTGTCGGCACAATCCACTATCGCACCCAGCCAGAGCCTTGCGATATCCAGGAGACGCGGGCAAACAACGTAATGTCGCATATCGTCAAGGTCCGCACCAGGGACCACAGACACACACCCAGAGATGCAACCCCGAGAGGTCGTGTGGAAACGCGAAGTAGTGCACGCACCACGGCGCGCGATCCGCAACGGAGCCAACCCAATATACATCTTCGTACGTTTCGTAGCGTAGCGGATTTTTCCGATCACGTGGGCAACCTCGATGGGGCAGGGGGCAGGGAGCCAGGAGGAGATCCTGCGGAGGAGCCCAGTTTCAGGACAATCGGCGAGGTCCACGGGGTCCCGAGCAATGAGGGCCTTCAGGGACCGACGCTGGAGCTTCTTCTTAGGGAAATCGTGCGGGACCGATTCAGTGATCTGCTGACAGCCGTTGCACATAAGGCACATCGGACGCACAAAAGAGTCCCTCCACCACCCAGTCAGTGTCCTCGCAATGCATGCCCCATCCTCCATCCCATTCCGTATCCGTTCCGTCGAGGTGGCGGCCTCCAGCCGCGCCTGGACCTGAGCAAAAGCAGGGCATGTGATAGCCGCACGCAATAGCACTGCGCGAGCGTAAGGTCCCAGTGCTGGGAACTCAGCAGCCAGTCCCAGTTCCTTGAGACCACAGAGCATCTGTGTAGAGAAGGAATACCGCGGGGCTGCAGCGAGCAACTGAAGATGCATTATACACATGGTGCACCTCTTGTGTCGGGGCATAGAACTGCAATAGATACCCCAGCACAGACAGGCAAGTGGACGTAAACATGACGATGGTCGTCGCAAGACCGAGCCCAAGATTCCGTGGGGCACGCGCACGCTGTTGGACTTTGTCGATGGCCTCCCTCCATGCGTGAACCCCCCCGTCGGGGCCGATTTCCACCCCCAGGTATCGGGCATGTCGCCCAACTTGAAGGAACTCAAAGGGCGCCCCTAGAGCCTGAAGCCAACCCGATACCACATCACACGGCTGCCCACCCGTAAGAACCAGTTGGCACTTAGAGTAGTTAAGCCGAAGACCAACCGCATTATCCAGGGCCCCCAGGAGCACGAGAACAGGAACCAGCCCAGTACGGATATCACAGACCCCAAACAGCAGATCATCCGCATACCCCAGCCCTCTGTCAATATGTGTGCTACCTTTATGCAGAAGCCAGCGCAAAATCGGGTCGAGGGCCAACGCGAAGAGGCACATGCTAGTCGGGTCCCCCTGTCGCACTCCACGTTCAATCTTGATGCGCTGCAGGCGCCGCCCAGATAGAGTGACTGTGGCTGTATTGTCAGCGTAGAGGGCAGCAGAGAAGCAGATGATGGGAGTGGGAACGGACATGGTACTAAGGACAGTGAGAATCCAGCTGACAAAGAGGGACGGGAACGCAGCCGCGAAGTCGGTGAGCAAGAGTGCCGAGTGCGGCTTGCCATGGAGCCATTGAGATAGCCCCAATCCCTCAGCCTCCACCGCGTTAGATGTGATACTCCTCCCACCAACGCCTCCCGACTGCATCTCATGAACTGTCGACTTCGCAACCGAGGCAAGCGGCAAGCCCATCGCTGCAGACAGTGCCTTACACGAAGTGTCAGCCAGTGCCAACGGCCGCGTCTTGCTAGAGTCACGAAAAACAGCGGTGCCCGCGTCGGAGTCCTGATTACCCTTGGGGGGGAAGGTGAGAAGAACGTGCTGCATGTTAATGGGAAAGTCGGTGCTGTTCGTGTCGTAAATGTGCTCATAGACATCAAAAAGCAAGTTAGCGGCAGGGTCAGTCTGCCAACAGCTGTAGGGGATGCCATCAGGACCAGGGGCCGTGTTGGATGTTGCACGAATGGCACGGATAAAGTCCTCCCGCTCGACCCTCCACTGAGTCACCTCACTCAGAGGCCGAACAGACTGGCAGTGCTCAAGGAACTCCTCCCGCCCCGACATGTCCTCCTCCTTAGCAGCAACAACCCCCTCCCAGTAGCGAGCAAGGGCGTTCCCAGACTCCTCCACCGTCGCACAGGGGGAGCCGTCATCAGCAAAAACACCAGAGAGGTGCACACGGCGTCGCATCTTGCGCCATATCTGCATCTTAAACCGGGCCCGCGAGATGGCCTGCTGCCGTCGAGCCTCCTCCTCCCCCCACTCCGTCGTCGTTGCAACCGCCTGGTTAAGTTGGGCCCCCAGTGCAGTGTAATGGCACCACCTGGCATATTCGCAAAGACGGGCGTAGTCCGTGCACTCCTCACGGTCCACATCAAAGATTTGCAGCAGCATCGGGAGCGCGCCAATCGCACTACGCACCAGGTCAAAGTTCCCTGTCCGCCACCCCCGCACAGCACGCATTACCCAGAAATGCTGTTCTTCAGGTGCGCGAGCAGGTTTGCGTGCAAGTGCGCGCTTGGCAGCCCCAGCGGCGTCGTGCATAACCGATTTTGCAGCTTCAAGCCGCCGAAGAGGACTCCACTCCGTGGGGATCTGAAGGAGGCCTTCCGAGACGATATCCTTGTAGACGGGGGTCTTGCTGAGCCACGCGGGAACCGTCGAGGACTCTCTGGGGTTGAAGGCCTGAAAGGAGACTGCAACTGGAAGATGATCCGACGGTTCATACCGCGTCGGACGGCTCCGCGCTGTTGCCTGCAGGGTGAGGTCAGTGAGGAGGGCACGCGGAAGATCAGTGTAGATTCGGTCGAGGCGCGCCGTATGAGTACTGCCGTCGTTGCCCCGCCCGTATCTAGTCGGATCAGGCTGGTAGAGTTCTGCCCAACGTGCGCACTTCGTGCCAAAATAAGTGGTGTGCCATCTATCCCCAGCCTCCCAATGCCCACCATCATCCGACAGCCTCCCTTCCTCCTCCAGAGCAAAATTCCAGTCTCCGCCTATGCGGTTGAAACATGGCGTCGCCGAGGGTAACGCACAACACGCGGCGTGGAGCACTCGCCTATACTGCAGGTGACCGTGGCACGTGTTAGGCATGTGAACATTGGCGATACATAATGCACCGTGCGGCCCGACAATGAGAAAGACGCACCCGACCTTCACACAAAGGACGATGCCGAATAGAAGAGAACTGAGAAGCGAGCGCGGCACTAATTACGGTAACTGTGCCTCCTGCAGCAGTCGACGCACACATCGTCGCACCAATGTGGCACCCGCGCAACTGCTGTCTCAGGCAGGCAATATCCCCTTCATGCCCATGACATTCCTGAACACATACAATGTCATACCGTTCACACAACTGCAAGAATTTACGATAGCGAACCCTCGCCACCTCCCCCCCATATCTGACAGTAGCAAAAAGAGCGGCAGCATTCCACGTGACCATCGAGAAGGGGCGCAGAGGAGAGAAAAGAAGATCCGTAATATCCGTAATGTCACCCGTGTCCGAGCTGTCAGACGTATCATCCGTAGTGTCGGTAGAGGAAGAGGGGGGGGAGGGAGAAGAGGGGAAACAACAGTCAACAGGAAGCGAGCGCTGTGCCGCTCTGTCAAAGCCGTTGCGTGCATGCTTAAAAGGGGCGTCTCATTGCGACCTGTGCCGCATCCATCAGGCTGGCTTTGTCCGCCAGAATGCCGAACTCCGTCAGTGTGGAGTCGGTGAATTCAACCTGGACATCATTCACACCTTCGAGTACAGACACGTGGGCACACTGTACAGGGTCCTCCTCGCCGCGCAGTATGTAGACGTCGCCGCCGAGTCCGTTCGAGCCCACCGTGAACCTGCCATTGAGCAGTGCCTCTAGCTTCTGTCTGAGCTTGCCCATCGCGAGAAACAAACGTCGATCCTTGACCTTGAGGTCTCTGCGGACTTTGAGCACGAAGTGCCCGCCTTTGGGACCAGGGAACTGAATCTCGCCTTCGATCTCTGGAAGTTGCTGAGAAAATCCGACGCTGCCGATGCTGAGTTGAACTCGAAGATCGCCTTCCTGTTGAGGTCGAACGCTTTGATGACCACCGAGGTCTGCGAGTGGAGGGGCATGCAGCGGTGACGTACCACTTCAGCAGCTCGGCGAAGTGTGGCCTGCATGAGCGGCCGTGGAAATCCTAGCAGAACCAGACGTGCGGCCCCCTCCTGCGACGAAGATCCCATAGCACCATCCGACGATGAAAGGCCAGTTGAACGGGACGAGGCGGGGCTGATCGCACGACGACGGCGAGGAGGAGGTCCACCGTCAGCCGGCGTGTCGTTGAGCTGGCTCTCCAACTTCTGGACCATGGTCTCGAGCTTCTGCATCCTGACCTGACGCTCCGCCTCCGCGGAAAGGTCGGCCATCGCATCCTCGCTCGATTGGTATTGCTCCATACTTGCCTCAAGGATGTCCATCCTCGCGGCCAGCTAACTGTATTCCGAGCGCATCTCAGTGACAGACGCAGTGATCTCGATCTGGAACGAAGAGAGCTTTGCGTCGATGCCCGTCACCGAAGCCAGAATCGACCGCGCCCACTCGGGAGCAGCCTCATGCGCCATTCGCGGGTGCGTGAGACTGGAGATGTTGGTGCCTGTGGTCGAAAGGAGCGATCCTGGAAGGGCAGCCGCCCTCGAGCCAGGCCCTCTGCTGCGACCAAGCTCGAAGCGCCAGGCCGCGCGTTTCGAACTTGAGCCAAAATGGCTTGAGCCAAAATGGCTACGGACACTATCGGTCTCATTGTTGATCTCACGATCGATCTCTCACCATCGATCTCACTGTCGATCTCACCACGGGACACCACGGGACAACGACGGGACACCGGCGGGACACCAGCGGGACACCAGCGGGACACCGGCGGGACACCGCGCGCCACCGGCTGCCGGGCAGAGAACCTTTTGGTCCGGCCGCGGCCCAGGCACGACGGGACACCTGCGGGACATCAGCGGGACACCAGCGGGACACCGGCGGGACACCGCGCGCCACCGGTTGCCGGGCGGAGAACCTTTTGGTCCGGCCGCGGCCCAGCCACAAGAGAATTTCCTCCCACGCCCACGCAGCTTCGCTTTGCCCGCACGCACGGCACGAACACGAAACCGACATCGATTTCCCGGTAGGGGGGCTTTCCGTTCCACTTCGATCTCACACCCCAACCTCCGATAACCCTCGTCTCTGACTCTGGCCCACGTCAGCGTCGTCGTCGCCGCCGGCGTTGTCGTCGTCCTCCCCCCTTCAGTCGAAATCGTTGCTGCCTCCATCTGCTTGGGTGGAGTCGAAACCGTTGCTCACCCTCCCCTGGCCACAGATCTAGAGGCCTCCTAATAGATGGGGTCGGAGCAGGTAGGGTCGACGGATCTCGCCGCATCGTCAATGCATCGGCGACATCGACGGTACATCGGCGACGTGGGCGTGGGGAATCACGGTCTCCACATCGAGCCGCATCGTTGATGCGGCGCGATCCCCCGACCCCACCTACTCGGACCCCATCTAGGAGGCCCAGAAGATCGCAGTCTCAATCCTCCTCCTCCTCCTCCTCCTCCTCCTCCTCCTCCTCCTCCGCCGCTTTCCCCTGGAGCGCCGTGCCACTCCCGCGGCCAGGGCGATCTCATATAACGACCCATGCAAAGTTAGTCCTTCTCCTGCTCCTCTTCCTGCTCCCACTTCGTCCTCCTCCTCCTCGCCCTCCTCCAACCTCCTCCTCCTGCTGCTCTTGCGGCTCCTCGTCCTCATCCCCTGATCCTTGTCCTCCTCGTCCACATCTTCCTCCTGCTGCTCTTCCGGTTCCTCGTCCTCGTCCCCGTCGTCGGCTGGGTGGAGCGCAGGAGGGCCGCGCCCCCCCCCCCGGGCCAGGGAGATCTCGTAGAGCGACCACTCTGCCATTGCCTTCTTCTCCAGGCCACTGGGCGAGTCCGCACAGCACCTGCGGTCGAATGCCTCCTCCTCCTCCTCCTCGCCCTCGCCTCCTTCTCCTCGCCCTCCCCTCTTTCTCCTCGTCCTCGCCCTCCTCCTCCTCCTCCTCCTCCTACTTCTTCTCCTCTTCCTCGTGTTCGTTCGTTGGACAAGCTTCAGCTGCAAGGCTGTAGCGTTCGCTTCTTCCTCCGCCTCCTCCTCCTCCTCATCATCATCACCTCCTCCTCCTTCTCCTCCTTCCTTCCCTCGCTCCGTCATCACGACCGTCATCACCGCCTAAGTCGTCGCCGCCGTCGCCGACACCCTCAAGATTACCGCCGCCAGGGTCGTCGTGGATACCACTGCCAACAACAATGCCAACAACAGCACCTGCAACCATACTCCGGGCGTTCTGGGCTGAACATGAACCTGTAGCTGCACTCGGGCACCAGCGTCACGAACTGCGCGCCTCAGCGTGGCTGCTTTCGCGAACGCCCCGCGAGTGGGGACGACAGATGCGGTTCTGCGGCGGCGAAGAAGTGGTGAATAGAGGACGGCCTCGGCAAAGCCCTCGAGGAGGAGGAGGAGGAGGAGGAGGAGGGGAGGAGGAGGAGGAGGAGGAGGAGGAGGAGGAGGAGAGGATGAGGGGGAGGAGGAGGAGGAGGAGAGGATGAGGAGGAGGAGGAGGAGGAGGAGGAGGAGGAGGAGGAGGGAGGAGGAGGAGGGAGGAGGGAGGAGGGAGGGGGGAGGGGGAGGATTTTTTTTCCAGCGCGCCGCTGCCAACCAACCTCCACAGTGCAAGAGATGCAGGGGTTGCCTGGCAGGGAAGAGAAAGTCACGCAACCCAGCTCATGGAGGACTTGGAGGGCGGCAGGCCCTTGCAAATACGCTGTAAACCCTCGAGCTGGTGCTTAGTAGTGGCATGCGGGCCAAAGGCGGCCACAGGACAGGGCTCCCGCAAGGAATCAGGGCGAGCTATTGTCCAGGAGCCGCATTCACCGCAAAAGGTGAAATCACCTTTCTGCCACAGCACGTGCGACGGATGGACCGCCTTGCCAGCGACCCATGGCTCAGCTCGCTCGGGGGGCGGATCGAGCCTCAGGCGGCGCCAGAGGGAAACATCCCTGACGGCCAGGGCCCGACCTGGCCTCACCCACTTTTTGACAGGAACCTCCTCCGCCTCCGCCGAAACCAGACTCCCAACTCCACCACCTCCATAGGCAGGGCAAGCAGAGCGGAGCCTCGCGCGGAGCGATGGGGCAGCGTCGGAGATCGAGGCCTTGCACCTGCCGCGCGTCCAGAAGCCAGACACAAACTCCCAAACGTGCGACGAACACCTAACATCGGCTTCGATCCACCGACGCCTGCGGAGCACAAGATCGATGGGCTGCTTGCGCAGCCTGCGCTCAGGATCAGCCTTGAGGGCAGCACGCTCGAGGGTGATAGAGGCATTGCGCTTGAGGATAGCACAGGCATTGGCAACGAGCTCGTTATAAGTCTGCACACTCCCTCGGGCACCTGGCATTCAAGAGCACGCAAGTTAGCGAGCTCGTCCGCGACAGAGTTAAGCACAACATGGTCCCAGTCTACAGAGTCGCCAAAACGGGCGAGCTTTCGGGCGTCGTCCAGTAAGTGGCTGGGAACATGAGATACCTGGAATTGACCAGCTCGCTCCGAAAGGAGCTGCCGAAATTCCCACCAGAGATCAAACTTTGCCAGCCTAGCAGAGGCCGCTCGGCCAGCCAGGAAACCTTTGACGACATTGGCATGGTCGGTGACCACGCGCAGATCTTGGGCAGGACCAGCGCAGCGAAGGCACTCAACAATAGCCGCAAGCTCTGCGCGGGGTACCGTCTGCCGAACCGAGTCGAGTACACCTGTGACTCCACAATCCCAGTCGAAGCCATCGCTAGGACAGAGCCGCACAAAGGCAAAAGCAACTCGACGGAGAACAGGAAACCTGGCAAACTGGCCACCAGTGCCGTCTGTGGCATAAAGACCTCCTGGCAGACAGCCTGGAGACAAGGCCCCAGGACAACGCCGCCCCTGGAGCTCCCTGGAACCAGGAACAGGGGGGAGGTTAAACCAAGAAAGGGGAATAAGTCCTCGAGTCCAGAAGCACGGAGACTGTAAAGCTTCTTGCAGCGCGCTGTGCCTAAGATGCTGAGTGTCGACAACCTCCTGGTCCTGCGACGATGCATTGCACATGCATCCCCAAAACCTGTGGCAGGAGGTCTCGGGGTCCCGCTGGCAACGCCGACATATAGGGTCAGGAGCCAACTGGGCATTGTGCCTTCTCTCCTCGGTCCAGTAGCCTCCAGAGACCAAGAGCCGAATCATAGCCGCGAGGTCCCGACGCCCGTCCTTATCGAGGGAGGCAACAAGGTCCCAGACGTGATGTAGGGAGACAGAACCCTGGATCCCAGCGCCATCCAGCCACTCTGAAGCCTGGCGCCACTGAAGCGTGTCGATCGATTCATCAAAAGGCCTCAAGGAGAGGGCCTAGAGGGCCATGCCCGTCTTCCGTCATCTGCCACTCATCACCGCAAGGCGCAATGAGAGTGAAAGGTGAGGGGCATTGCCATCCTACAGACAAAATCGTGGCTTGAAAAGCAGCCATCGGCCCACGGACCCAGGCCCACCCTTTTCGGACCTTGGCCAAAGAAGCCGCCCAGTGTCGGGCCAAACGATGGTGGAGACCAGGACGCCACGCCAAGCGAGCAAACCACGACTTGACAACACGACGGACGTAGACCTGGAGGGGGTCCTGGCCATAGCCGAAAGTGAGGCGGATGGCTGTAGTGGCACACGCTCCTCGCTGAGGGGTCTTGCTGGCCGCACGGGCCATGCTGCGAAGGCCTTTGAGCATGGAGGGGGAGACGCCGTGGATCTCAGGCGCCCACATGGCCTTCGCATATGCATTAGGATAGAACAACTTACTGGCCTGCCTGCAAGTGCGCCCAAAACCAAAAATCTTACTAGTGGCATCGCGCCCCTTGGAAAAGCGGGTCTTCCTGACGGCCACAGTCCTCCTGGCGCCCAAGGCGGTGTCGTGCCCCAAGTCCCTGGCAGCCAGAGCCATCGAGAACTCGCAGCCCTCACGGACAGCAATCCTGGAAAGCTCAGCCCGAAGGCCTGGCGAAGACGCCAGCAGATGGGACTTATCCAGGGACAACTGACAGCGACGCCTCCTGAGGCCAGTGAGGAGGGCACGCAGCAGGATGGGAAAGGTGGCAGCGATGGAGGAATGCGTGCCAAGAATACGAGCTGAGATGTCATCAACCCACTCCCGCAGCCGCAGATCACCAACCGATCCATTGGCTCCTGTAAGGGGTTGGTGCAAACGGGCACGAGCGAGGGAGGTGGCCTGGCCACAGCCAGCCAACATATCCCCATGAGCCAGGATCCCAGGGTGAACAGCCCCCTCCAGCGACAAATGCCGAACCCCCAAGTACAGGTCAATGGCCAGGGCCAACAGATGGAGTGGGTATTCTAATTGGCAGGCAGCTTCCACCAAGTCCTGAAGACAGACTTGGTCATAATACTTCTTCATGTCAAGCAAAAGGCCCCCGACCTGAAAACCGCTGTGGAGGGCGAGTTCCGTTTCAAGCTCGTCGAGCCAACCAGCAGCATCAGCCGAACCACCAACGGTCTGGTCCCAGGGGCCATGCGCCTCACGGTCCCAGCCCGTGATGAATGGCTTCCTGATGCGCAAAGAGCACCTGCGAGGAGACCACCGGCAGCCGCTCGTGCTCCCAAAAGGCCCCTCGTGCCGCGCTGCCGACCCGGGCAGCGAAGCCAGCTGCCGCGGGGCCGACAAAAGCCGGCCAGCGCAGACGCAGGCCGTCGGCCCCGCGAGGCGAGCTTTCGACAGCACTGGGCGTGTCGGTCCTGCGGGCGGGGAGGAGATCGGGAGCGGCCCAGAGGGGGGCGTCCAAGAGGGGGGGGGGGGTGCAACTCATGGCAGGCGGCACGTGCGCGGCCCAAGGGGGGGAGCCAGGGACGTAATGAAATAGGACGAGGCGCCACGAAATCTGGGGAAATACCGTGGCCCACGCCATGAAATAGGACGAGGCGCCTCAATCTGCCTGCAGTAGGTGATCCTCTGTAGGGAAGCGCGGTGTTGGGGCGTTGGAGGAGGAGAAGGAGGAGGAGGAGGAGGGAGGAGGAGGAGGAGGAGGAGTGGAGGAGATGAGGAGGGAGGAGGGAGGAGGGATGGGAGGAGGAGGGGAGGAGGAGGAGGGAGGAGGGAAGAGGGGAAGGGGGGGGAAGGAGGGAGAGGGAGAAGACGACGACGCTCGGCTCGGACCGGCGCCGGGGTCGAGCACCTGCGAGGAGACCACCGGCAGCCGCTCGTGCTCCCAAAAGGCCCCTCGTGCCGCGCTGCCGACCCGGGCAGCGAAGCCAGCTTCCGCGGGGCCGACAAAAGCCGGCCAGCGCAGACGCAGGCCGTCGGCCCCGCGAGGCGAGCTTTCGACAGCACTGGGCGTGTCGGTCCTGCGGGCGAGGAGGAGATCGGGAGCGGCCCAGAGGGGGGCGTCCAAGAGGGGGGGGTGGCAACTCATGGCAGGCGGCACGTGCGCGGCCCAAGGGGGGGAGCCAGGGACGTAATGAAATAGGACGAGGCGCCACGAAGTCTGGGCAAATACCGTGGCCCACGCCATGATAGTCGCCACCCCCCTCTTTGCCGCCCCCGAGAAGAACCAAGGAAGGACGAGGCGAGCAGGCAACCACGCAACACACAAAACTGGCGCGGGGCGGACGGGAGCGGAACCGAACGGAGCGGGCTGGGCGGGCTCCTCCCGCTGCTTCTGGATCTCTCCTCGTCCTATTCCTCCTGGTCCTGCCCTCCTGGATCTCTCCTCGTCCTATTCCTCTCTCCTCGTCCTATTCCTCCTGGATCTCTCCTCGTCCTATTCCTCCTGGCGACCATCTATTTCCACTCCCTCCACTTCCGCCCTGGTGTGGAGCCAAACTGGCCTGTCAGAGTATCAATTCGAACCGAGTGCGGGCTAGACCTTACCCTTCCTTTCACCGTTGGTTTTTTTTCGTGCGGCGTATCAGCATGCATGTCGAGAGCTGTACGCGGGTCACATCACGCGCAACATAATTAAAAGCCGCTCACGGCTAGGCGCCAGGCGCCGCGCAACCTTTTTCACACATCGACCCCCGATTGAGCGCGGCGGACGAGGAGGACGACGAGAGCAAGGACGAGGAGGAGGAGGACGAAGACGAAAACGAGGAGGACGAGGAAGAGGACGAAACGGATGCCGACGAGGATGACGAGGAGTAGGAGGATGATGATGATGAGGAGGAGGAGGGGGAGGAGGAGGAGGAGGAGGAGGAGGAGGAGGAGGTGGAGGAGGAGGAGGGAAAGGAGATGGAGGAGAGGAGGAGGGGGATGAGGAGGAGGGGGAGGAGGAGGAGGAGGAGGAGGAGGAGAGGAGGAGGAGGAGGAGGAGGAGGAGGAGGAGGAGGAGGAGGAGAAGGAGGAGGAGAGGGAGGAGGAGGAGGAGGAGGAGCTCGGCAACGGCTAGAAAGGTGCCACCACATTAAACATGCATCAAACAAACTCCAAACGAGTTAGGGGGGGTCAAGATCCTCCCCGGGCGGCGCAACCTGCCGGCGGCGCTCTTGCGCTCGAAGCCCGAGCGACTCCGCCTCTTCCCGAGAGCGGAACCCAAAAAGTGACAGGCCTCGCAGAAGGTCGACCCCTGTCCCCGCCCAAGCACACCCACCCCCGCCCGACATGGACGCAAGAGAGCCTCTGGACAGAGGCGGCGCTAGCTGCGGGAGGTCGTCCAGACCCATCTTGGCTGCCAGGTAGTCTCGAGAGGGATCCGATAACACGGCCGCTCGCGAGACCCGAAACCCTTGCATCGAAGGATGGCGACCGCGCAAAATCCAATCCAACTGCCTCTCACGACCCGAGGAACGGTGGCCCAGACAATCTGACGCCAGAGCCGTTTTCCCCCCGTGCCCTCCTGCGGCACAAACCGAGCCGCAGCGAGTACAGAAGGCCAGGGAGCCAGCCGCTGCCCCCCAAGGGGTCCGTGACCCCACACTCGATGATGTGGTGGGCGCGGGCTGGCCAGACATGGCGGTCGGGCCATTCGGCGAGGAGGAGGAGGAGGGGGAGGAGGAGGAGGAGGAGGAGGAGGAGGAGGAGGAGGAGGAGGAGGAGGATCTCTCTCTCTCTCTCTCGCACGGCCCAGCTTCTGACTGGATCGGCGATTCTGCGTACGCCGCGCCCGGGCGGGGCGCAGTTCTCACGGGCAGAATTTGCGCGAGGCCGGAGCAACAACGACAGGTTGCTCTCTCGATCGCGGCCCCTTTTCCTATGACCGTGGGAGCGAAACCCCACGCGCTGCGCCCAATCGAGGATGAATGTGCTCGCCCTCGTCGTCCTCCTCCTCCTCCTCCTCCTCTTGCTCCTCCTCCGCCTCCCCCTCCTCTCCCTCCTCCTCCTCCTCCTCCCGCTCCTCCTCCTCCTCCTTCTCCTCCTGCTCCTCCTCCTCATCCCGCTCCTCCTCCTCCCCGAGAGAGAGAGAGAGAGAGACAGAGACAGAGACAGAAAAGAGAGAGAGAGAGAGAGAGGAAGCGAGACCACCCCGTACTCACTAAACCGTCCCCTGAAAACATAGCCTTAACCCTGGGACCTGAAACAGAGCCCCAACATTCACTTCAACACCGACTCTGACCGCAAATGATTAGTGAACCTCAGTGTGACTGAATGCAGGTTTGAGCAGCTGTGGCTATGAACACCTGAGTCTCAGTGGGTCTGACTGCGCTTGGCGATGGACACTAGGATGCGGGGAACTTGGGCGGATTGGTTTTCTTAGGCATTGAAGCCGGTACTTTCGGCACTGTGGACAAACAGAGCTGGACGGCCCTCGCATGTACTGTCGCCGATCAGTTAAGTCTGGCTGGCTATGCGGATCCTGATCAGATATCGAGTTCACGCCCTGCTCATCGCACGATGAGGCGGCAAGGCATGCGGGGCTGAAAAACGAGAGTACTTAACTCCACTCATCGAGTGGCAACGCATGGAGAACGGGGACACATTCCTCTATTCCAAGTCACTGCTTGCAATGAGGGAGTCCTGACGGAGGCTGGAAGAGCAAATAATAATTGTGGGCCGATCTCGGTGGGCGACCGTGATCCCAGGCTCTCGGCTCGTGGTCGTGGTTCCCAACCGATTTCAGTGGGCGGCCAAGTTCCCAGTTCCAGGTTCGAGCGAGTGTCTAGGACTAGATTCCCGAGTTGATGGCTGCGGCCGAAACCTGGATCCTTGCGACCATGGTCAGACTGATAAAGTTCATTGCCCAGATTATGGAGTAGTCGTAACAAATCTGACATACAACAGGCCACAACAAACTGACATGGTCGACAAAACAATATGACATGTAAGGGAAGCGACACTGTTACATACGCACATATATGTATGTCTGTATGAATGTACATATGTGAGCTGTACATTAAAAAAACAACATCAATCGGAGAAGACGCAATTCGTGGACGCTTGCTTGGAAAACACCTTGGACACGTCGGGGTCGCCCCCCCGTCCTAAAAAAAAAAAAGGAAAAAATTTGAAACGCCCCGAGAGCGGCGCCCCCCCCCCCCCCCCCTAGCCACACACACCCCCCTTCCCCCTGGACACCGCCTCTGTAACTGCCCCCCCCCCCCTCAAAGAAGGCGGGGGGTTCGAACCAGCCCCCCCCGCCCCGTGTCCAATGAGGGGAGGGTTCGAACTGGCCTCCCTCCTCCCACTAATAGAACCCTTTTAGTGCTCGATCAAGCTCGAATGTAATCCTACTGTAATTGGATCCGCAACGAATAGCATCCTAGTGGGGCTCGGTCCTCTGATAGAATCGGACTATAGCAGGACCCAACTTTACTTGGATCCTACTAAAACTCGATCCAGCACTCATGGACTAATACTTTGGCTGGATTAACTAACAACATCCCAGTCGGTCTCGACCCAGCTCTGATGTAACCCTCGTGCAACTGCATCCAGCTCCAATCAAATCCTACTAGGGCTCGATCCAGCACTTCTACTATCCTACCATAGCTAGATCAAGCTCCAACTGAATCCTACCAAGGATCGACCCAGCTCTACGGGAGTCTTACTCGGGCTCCATCCAGCCTTCATCGCATACTACTAGGGCTCGACCGTCGTCTTCGTCGCTGCCAAACGGCGCCTGCGCCGACTCTCGCCGTCGTCCGATGACACTGGGGGGGGAGGGGGGGCCCGGTTCGGACCCCCCCCCTTGCAATTCCCCCCGCCCCCTGGTTCGACCCCCGCCCCTTGCAGCTCAGGGACCTCCCCCGTTTCGAATCCCAGGCATCCACAGAACGCGCTCTTTCGTACATGGAGAGAAAAAAAAAAGATATAGAGAGAGAGAGATAGGGAGAGAAAGAGAGCGAGAGAGAGAGATGTGGCACACAGGCACACATGCACACACACGCGCACCGCATAGATTCACCACATCCTCTGCAAAATATGCTATGCGCGCGCACTCGTTTATTGCAAATCATCAATGTTCAAGAATCGCTTACACAAATATACGAAATGCGCACACGCGCATCGCCGCGGGCGTGTTCCGAAATCTTTCAAAAGCCGTGGGTTACGAAGGGATTTCAAAATCGAGCGTCCCGAGAACATCTGAAACCACATGGCTTCGCAACGAGAATGTGCCCAAAAAGCTGGCGCTCGCGCTCATGCAGATACTTAAGGAAACCATCGTTTCCCAACATTTTCAGGGCATGTTACCAAACTGGCCTCTCGCGCGCACGCCGGAATCGCTCGAACGCGCTTGCACGCGCTCTGTCGCAAAATTCTTGTACAACACAAATAGGAAGAAATGTGCGCGTGCACGTCGTCGCGCGCATGCCAAAATCCTTCAACAACAACCTTAGCTTTCGTAGAGAATTTTGAGATCAAGTCTCTCGAATACATATACAAACCACATGGTTTCGCAACTCGAGCTTTCAAAAAAGCCTGCGCCCGCGCTCATGCAGATCCTTCGGGAAACTATGGGTTGCCAGCATTTTCAGAACATGCTACCAAACGGGCCTCTCGCGCGCGCATGTCGAAATCGCTCGAACGCGTCTGCACGTGCTCTGTCGCAATATTCCTGTACAAACAAAATGAAACGAAATGCGCGCGTGCGCGTCGTCGCGCGCGAATGCCGAAATCCTTCAACAAATACCTTCGTTATCGTGGGGATTTCGAAACCAAGTCTCTCGAATACATCTACAAACCGCATGATTTCGCAACTCGAACGTTCAAAGAAAGCCTGCGCCCGCGCTCCTGCATATCCTTCGGGAAACTATGGGTTGCCAACATTGCAGAACATGCTACCAAACGGGCCTCTCGCGCGCGCATGCCGAAATCACTCGAACGCGCTTGCGCGCGTGCTGCCACACGAATCCCTTGCAGACAACGGGACGAACTGCGTACGCGCGCGTCGTCACGCGCGTGCGCCGAAATCTTTTAACAAACTCAGGTTTCGTACGGAACTCAAAATCGAGTGTCCCGAAAACAGAGAAAAAGCATGGCCTTGCAACATCAGTTGTCAAACGAAAAACCTGCGCTCGCGGACTTGCGAATTCTCCAGAAGAAATAATGGTTTACAACATTTTGGTTCAATTCAGCCAAACGGGCCTCCCGCGCCGCATGTCGAAATCACTGGAACACCCTTGCAAGTGCGTATGTGTATGTATGTATGCATGTATGTATGTATGTATGTATGTATGTATGTATGTATATACCTATACGACCACCCTTCGGGAGATAAGGAGGTTCGGGGGGGGGGAGGAACCAACGTCCTCACTCGATCGTCTCACTATCCGGATCTCACATCGATCTCAGTTATCGGTCCCTCGTTGATGTCTCCTCGCTCGATCGATCTCCCTCGTCGATCTCACAATCGATCTCACTTCGTCGATCTCACACTCGAATCTCACTCGATCATCTCATCATCATCGTCCTCAATCATCCCATCAGCATCATCATCATCATCAGCACACCATCATCATCATCATCAATCATCATCATCATCATCATCATCATCATCATCATCATCATCAGCATCAGCATCAACATCAGCGATCATCGCATCATGCATCATCATCATCACCATCAGCCATCACCATCATCATCATTCAGCATCATCATCATCATCATCATCATCATCCTCATCATCTCATCATCTCATCATCAACATCAACATAACATCAACATGCAACATCATCATCATCATCATCATCATCATCATCATCATCATCATCATCATCTCATCATCGAACGGGACACCGGCGGGACACCGCGGGGCACCGCGGGACCCCGGCGGGACACCGCGGGGCACCGCGGGACACCGCGGGACACCGCGGGCCACTGGCCGCCCGGAAGGGAGACATTTGGTCCGGCCGCGCCTCAGCCACACGAGACACCAGCGGGACACCGGCGGGACACCGCGGGCCACCGGCCGCCCGGAAGGGAGACATTTGGTCCGGCAGCGCCTCAGCCACAGGAGACTTTCTTCTCGCCCGCCCACGCAGCTTCGCCTCGCCCGCACGCACGGCACGCACGAACACGAAACCGAAATCGATTTCCCGGTAGGGGGGCTCTTTCCGTCCACTTATCGATCTCACACTCACTTCGATCTCGCCCCCTCACCTCCGATAATATATATATATATATATATATATATATATATATATGTGTATACATCTCAGAGTGAGGGGGCCGAAAAATCATTCACTGTCCCTGGGTGCCTGGCAGAAGTGGGATTCCGCGATGCGGATTATTGTTGCTGCAGTTGTTGATGTTGCTGTTTTTGTTGCTGTTGTTGCTTTTGTTGTTGCTGCTGCTGTTGTCGTCGTCGTAGTTGTCATCGTCATCGTCGTCGTCGTCGTCGTGGTGGTGGTGGTGGTGGTGGTGGTTGTTGTTGTTGTGATGTTGTTATGTTGTTATGCTCTTATGTTGTTGTTAGTGTTGATGTTCTGTTGTTGCTGTTGCTGTTGTTGGTTGTTGCTTGTTGCTGGCGTTTGGCGTCGTCCCCCCCGCGACCCGGCCCGCGACCCTGCCGCGACCCGCCTCGCGACCCGCCCGCGACCCACCCCACGACCCACCCGCGACTCGACCCACCCGCGACCTAACCGCGAACCACCCGCGACCCAGCCGCGACCCAGCCGCGACCTACCCCGCGACCCACCCACATTGCTTTAACGAAAAATCGGCGCCTGTAGCGGGCTCGTTGCACAATTCATAAAAACTAGGCGCCTGCGGCGGGCTGTGTCAGAGCCTCGCAGACTGCCGACGTCCCCGCCGCTCCCTCACTCTTATCCGCGATTGCGGTTTGCTACATACATATATATATATACACATACCTATAATTATATTTATATATGTGCACATTTGTATATATATATATATGTATATATGTATGTGTATATATTAGATAGACTATATTTGTATGCATACGTATACAGGCATGTATGCATGTGTGTATGTATATATGTATGTATGTGGGCAGGTAGGTAGGTAAGTCGGTATGTGTATACACATGCATACACTTATTTATTCATTCATTCATTCATATATATATATATATATATATATCGGGTGGCCTCTTGGGACCCGCTGGACCACTTGGGCTGTCCTCGGGGGTCGGCGGAAACATGCATAGTTTCCCCGCTGATGGGCCGCGAGCTGTGGACCGAGCTGCGCAGTGACGCTTCTTCGGCGACTGGTGATGCCTGCAAGGATCGCCTCCTGGCGATGCCCCTTGCCTGGTCTCCCCCGGCCAGACCGAGATCTGGCCATCGCTCGGACGT
>CAUYUJ010021491.1:25914-75914 GCA_963575745.1 Prorocentrum cordatum
GTCCTACCAAAACATAGTCCAGCAAAACCAGCCGAACTAGCTTAACCGACTGCCGAGCAGGACCGACCTCGAAGTAGGAAGCCTATGCCTCCTCGACGTCGGGTCCCGACGAATTCCCCCCCTCGTCGGGCCCTTCGTTGGGCCCTCCGCCGAACGGGGCTCCGAAGAGGGGGAAAGGGAGCCCCCAGAACCTGTTGGACTGGGGCTCCCGTCCAGACCTCAGTCGTCCCAACGCCGTTCTAGCCAGACGGGCCGCCGACCGAGGACGGGAGGTGAAGGGGCGGCAGGGACGACTGAGGTCGTGGACCTGTCTTCTGGCATAGGCCCCGCAGACTCTACAGAAGACGATCAAACCCCTCCCATTAGCCTCATCGCCAGACCCCCGACCCCGATCCCCACGCACGACCCAGAGCTTATGGGAGGGGTGGGCGATCGCCGCGGGCCGAGGCATTCCTGGGCAGGGAGACGAAACGATCCTAGATCGGAGCCCCTTCCGAACCCCGCAGATTTTACACCCCCAGGCCCGTCCAAACCTCAAAATCGAGCGCCCGTTCTCGCCCGAAACGAGGACGATCGAATTTCGGGACGGCCTGGGGCGGGGGAGGGGGCTCCGATCGGGCCAGCCTAGGCCCGCTAACATTTTCAAGACAGCTCCGTGATGGACGGCGACCGACTCCGCGGCTCGGGTGGCCGCTCTCACCATGCTCGCCCTCTGCATCACGGCGTCGAACGACGGGTGCAGCTTGGCGCCCTCCTTGGCCTTGCTGTCCGCGCATTTGTTGCCGCGGTGCCAGGCCCAGGGCGTGTCTGCCAGCGCTGCCGCAGCCCGGCTGGTGTGGGCTCGGACCCACTGGAGGCTGAATGCCTCGGGCCCCAAGTCTCTGATGTGCCTCCAGGCCTCCTTCCACAGGTCGGCGTTGAGCGACCCTTGGCCCAGGCACCAAGCCTCTCCTCTCTCGTAGTCCTCCACAAGCCGCAGGTAGTCCGTGACCACGTCCAGCTGGGGGCCCTTCTCCCTGAGCGCCCGCGCCAGCGCGTAGAGCTCGGCGTAGCCGCTCTCCTGGGCGGGCCCTGGGACGCACCCGAACATCCCGCCCATGATGGTGCCGTCGGCCACCACCGTGATGCAGGACCACCCGCTCCTGGTGAGCTCCTTGACCTCTGGGGCCATCGCCGAGCCGTCGATGCAGACGGTGCCGCAGGCCAGCCCCCCGATGAGGGCTCCTCCTCGGCGGCAGACCTCCTGCTCCGCAGGCCTCGGGGCCCGCTCCAGGCCGAGGCTGACCAGGCACCTGACGAGCCCGATGTCGCCGTCTGGGGCTGCCGCGCCTGCTCTCCTGACTTGCTTCAGGTCCATGGCCGCCGCGACGCCACCGGTGCCGTCGCAGCAGAACAGGCGGTGCTTCTGCGTCCCTGGCTCCGCGCCGCACAGCCTGCACACAGGGCTAAGCACTGCCCGTTCGCGATACAGGTCAGCTTCCGTCACCAGGCCGCCGCAGACCAGCGCCTCGAACAGCGCCACCTGCTCGCTGTCGCCCTGCCTGCGCAGCGCCGCGACCGCCTGCTGGGTGACCTGGATGGTCGGCGGCCCGCCGAGCGCTCCTCCCAGGTGCTCGCTGTGCAGTCTCATCATCAGCGAGCGCTGGATCCCCGCCTCGATGAACTGCCGCATCCTCCTGGGGCTGTAGACCTTCAGGTCGAGCTGCCCCCCAGCGTCCGTGACCCAGCACCGCCAGCCAGACGCAGCGGCAGGCTCCCACCCTATCCTACGGAGGGTGAGTTTGACTGCGTCGGCTGGCCCTCGCACCTGGCCCCAGGACTCTGGCTGCGCCGCACTGAAGGCCTTCTCGAGGCTCCCGTCGCTGCGCAGGCCAAGGTAGACCGCCTTGGCCCACGCCTCCAGTGGTAGGCTGTTGGCCGCGAAGACGGGGTCCGCCTTCCAGCCCTGGTCTGGCTGCAGTGCGAACTGCAGCGTTCTGCTCTTGCTGCCCACGGCCCCCGCCAGCGCCTGGCCGTTGACCGCCCTGGCCTTCTCGAGCATCGCCGTCGGAACGCCGACGACCCGAGCTCCGTGGAGGACCGAGGCCAGGCCGCCACTCCTGAAGATCCTGCCCAGTTTGACGCCTGCCCGCTTGAGCGCCATGTACCGTGACGAGCGGACGGCCAGCCTGGCCATGCGGCTCCTCAGCACCGACCACGACGCCTTGGGCTTCATGCCGAAGTCGACGCCCAGGTTCTTGACCGCCCGCCGCAGCCTGAAGTCCCAGCGCCGCAGGCGGTGGGCCGTGCGCCGTCCTGCACTCTCGTCGCTGCTCACGATGTTGCCCTTCGTCAGGGACACCTTGAGCCCCAGCGCCTCTAGCCTCTGGCAGAAGTCCCTGGTCGCGCCGAAGGCCGTGAACTCCACGTCCCTGTCCCTCCCGCAGACGGCCAGCGTGATGTCGTCGACGACCAGGTAGGCCCGCAGCGAAATCCACTGGGCCACGACCGCGTCCGTCGCGGCGAGGAGCACGACCCTCAGGAGCGTCGCGGCGTACCCGCAGCCCGCCACGATCGAGCTCCCGACCCTGATCGCGTCCGTCTTCCAGCGGCTGAGGCTGAGCCTCCTCGGGCCGCCGTAGCTGCGGAGGACCAGCTTCAGCCTGCGCAGCCTGAAGCCGTGGCGGCGAGCAGCAGCGACCAGCCCCTCGTAGGCCTTCGAGAGGTCCGTCATGGTCGACATGGAGTGCTGCTCCATCGCCGCCGCCACGCTGGCATCGTGGGCCTGGAGCCAGACCGCGTCCTCGCAGGACTTCCCCGCCTCTCCGAAGAAGTAGTCCCGCCTGTGCGCCAACTCCCACTCGACCGCGTCGATCCTGCGCAGCTTCCCCAGCAGCCGCATGAGGCTGCAGAGGAGCCCAATCGGCCTCCAGCCTCCGTCGGGCTTCGCCAGGAAGAACACCAGCAGGGTGTTCACCTGCTCGGGCATTCGGCAAGATGCCTCCAGCACGAGCAGCAGCAGCCCGAGCGCTTCCAATCCTCCATCGCTGAGGTGGCCGAAAGCTTGGGGCTTGATGGCGTCCACCCCTAGGGCCGTGGACGGCTTGAAGGACCGCGCCGCCTTGCGGATCTCCTCCGCCGTAGGCGCCTGCCCTAGCCCCTCCAGGTGAGCCTCTGGCAGCGCCTCGTCAAGGTCCATCGGATGGATCTCGCCGTGCTGCCAGATGTCCTGGTACTCCTCCAGCAGGCTGTCGAGGGTGGCCGCTATCCCTGCAGGCCCGTTGTCGCCGTCCTGGTCGGCTGTCCAGCCCTGCGGCGCTCGGCAGAAGGCGCGGGCGGCCCCTCCGCCGTCTCGCACAGCCTCCCGAGCCCAGGCGCGCCAGCGCTGGTCTCTGCCTTTCGCACAGCCAGCCTCGAGCCGACCTGCGATTTCCCTGGCCTCGGCCTCGAGCTCCTCGACCTCCGCGAAGGTGAGCTCCCACATCCTCCGAAGGCGCCTCCTCCACTTGGCAGCCTCAGGCGGGCTGAGGGCATCGCCTCTCGCGTACTCCGACGAGGCCAGCTTGCTGCCCATCTTGGCGTGGATGGCCTTGAGCTGTTGGCAGGCCGCGACCCTGGCGCTCGGCAGGTGCAGCCGCTTCCTCGTGACCAGCTCCTCCCAGAGCACCGCGCCGACCCTGCGCCAGTGGGCCGCCTCGGGGGGCCCGCGCGCGTGGGGGCCACTGCTGGGCAGGAACACCTCCTGCTTTACAAACCGTGGCTTGGCCTCTCGGCCCGTGAATCTGTCCGCCTCCTGGGTCCCGATGTGGTAGCACCCCAGTAGGTCGGACTCCATCAACTTGGCGAACTCCCCGTAGAGGTCGTTCACCGACTCTTGCGGCAAGCTGCCCCCCACAACATCCTCGGGGAACGTCGGGTAGCCAGCCTCCTCCTCATGGCTGGCCCCCCCCCTCGGCGAACCCTCCAGCCCATGGACTGCAGGACTGGGGCCGCGAGGCCCTCGCGTCAGAGAGTCCGCGTCACCCCTCTCTTCCACCGTGGGAGAGCTCGCCGCAGGCTGCTCGCTGCCTCCTCTTGGGTCGCTTGGAGTCTTCCCCTCGCCCATCCCTTCGGTCGCGCGGGGGGTGAGAGGGGCTGGGCCGAGAAGCAGGCTGAAGGTGTCGGCCCACTCTGCGCCCGCATCCTGGCGGCAGCGGCCCAGCACGCCGTCGTCGACCGCCGTCGCGAAGACCTCGGCGCCCAGGACAGGTCCCTCTTCCTGCTGGGCGGCAGGCGGCCGATCCTCTCGGCCCGCCGCTGCGCTTTCCTCCGGGTCTGGGCCCGCCGCTGCCAGCGCCGGCGTCGCCTCGGGCTGGGGCCAGCCCAGCTGCTCGAGCACCCTGCGCAGGCGTGCGACCAGCGGGCCCCAGTCGGGGGGCTTGGGCCGCGGCCCCACTGGCCGCTCGGCTGGGAACGCGCGCGGCCCTATGAGGACAGGCCGCCGCTCGGGTGCACCTCGCCGCCCCAGCTCCAGGCGGACGGGCCAGTGGGGCGCGAGAGTCTCGTCGAGCCGCCTGCATCCCCTGACCAGCTTCCCCAGCTCGCTGGAGACGACGAACCAGTCCAGCTCGTTGCCGCCCCCGCTGCGGCAAGTGGCGACACCAGGCGTGACCGTCATCCCGCCGACCGCCTGCGGCCAGCCCCACTCCTGGAGCTCGCGCGGCTTGCAGTTCCAGTCGCCGCCAACCACGAACGGCGCGGCCGTGCTGGCCAGGTAGCGCCCCAGCTGGCCGAGGACGAGCTTCGACTCGCCGTCGAGGCCCCTGCCCGTCACCAGGTAGACCGAGACCGCCAGGAATCCTCCTCTGACGGCGCAGTTGACCCAGCGGGCGATCACCCGATCCTTCGGGAGGGCGGGCCCCACGGGCGGGTCGCCCATCCCGATGTGGGCGCGGACGCCGATCCCGACGCCGCTGGACAGGCCGCCCTTGTCGGTGACCACCGACGCGTTGAAGGCCGCCTTCCAGCCCTCCTTGCGGCAAGCCTGCTCGGCCTCCGCCTTGGCGCCTGGCGCCACTGCAACCTCTTGCAGGAAGACTACATCGGCGGTAGCCTCATGATGCAGCCATCTCATCATGCTGCTCCTGGAGGTGGTGTTGGCCGTGTCCAACCTCCAGGTGCCTCCTTCACGCCTCGCTCGCTGAAGCCTCCGCTGGGCCTCGCCCGACGGCGGCTGCGGCGGCTGGCCGCTCGACGGCCGCTCCTCCGCCTCCCTTGAGCTTCTTGGTGGTCGGGAGGGAGAGGCCCGCTGCTTGGCAGACCGCTTCGAGCTTGCGGCGACCTTCGCCCTCCAGCTTGGCCAGCTGCTCGATGAAGGCCTCGCCCTCGGCGTCGACCCTGCTGCCCCCGCCGCCGTCGCCTGAAGCAGCAGGACCAGCATCGCCAGCAGGGACCCCAGCGGGCGCCTTCGCCATCTCGACGTCGCCCTCGGGAGGCGGGGCCTGCTCGGCGTCGACCTCTCGCCGCAGGACAGCTGCCTTGGCTTCGAGGGCGGCCTTGGCCAGCTGGATGGCCTCGCCGACCGCCCCGCCCTGCTCCCGCAGCACGCCTGCGAGGGCGCGGACCCCCTCCAGGGCGCTGGCGAGGTCGCTTGCCTTGGACGACTTGGTCCCGGGCGGAAGGCCGACCTCCTGGACCTTCTTGGCCTGCTCCAGCTCGTCCTGGGCGGCTGCCAGCTTCCTGTCAGCTTCGGCCACCTTCCGCTTGGCCTGCTCCAGCTCCTCCTGGGCAGAGCCGACGGCCTCCTCAGCGGCCTCCTGCTCGCCCCTCCTGGACTTGGCCTGTTTGTCGAGCCGCTCCACCTTCCAGAGGAGCCCCTGCAGCACTTGGGAGTGCGTGCGCGGCTTCTCCTCCTTTGGGGCCTCCTCAGGCGGCTTGGGCAGCAGCTTGGCCCTGTCCGCGCCCGAGAGGACCACCCCGCGCGCCTCGAGCTGGGCCAGCAGGTCCCCCGCGCTCGGCTGCTGAGGCTTCGCCCCCTGGGCGCCGCCGCCTGCGCTGCCAGCGAGTGGCCCTGCGCCGCCCTCCTCCTTCTTGGCCTTGGCCTTGGGCGCGGCCTTCGGCGCAGCAGCCCGCCCGCCCGCGGCTGGAGGCGCTCCAGCCGCGGCCTCCACGGCGCGCTGGCGCACCGACAGCGGGGCCGCCACCCCGCACCCGCGGCAGGCCAGGCGGCAGGCCCAGTTGCCGTCGGCGCCGCAGCGGCCGCAGCCCCAGGTGGGCTTCCGCGGGCCAGGCAGGACCTTGCCGCCCCCTGCGCCCGCGCCGCCCGCGCCGCCGCGCCAAGGCGCGCCGTTGTCCCCGCCGCCGTCGGCCCACGTGGCGCGCCGCGGCGCGCGCGGGGGCCGCGGCCCAGCGGAGCCAGCCATGGGAGCCAAGAAGGTTGCGGAAAGCGACGAATGGTGCCCCTCTCTTCTGTATGGAAAGCAATCGCAGCCCACGCTCGTGCGTACACGGCGCTCTCCGCGCCTCCTCCCCCCTGAAGTTATGCGGCGCACAAAGACCCCCCCCCCCCCCTCGGCGAGCCCAGAAACGCCTCGCCTTCCGCCTCCGCCCCCCGCCTCCTTCTCCTTCCTTCCCTTCGTCATCCTCCTCTCCCCCTTCCTCCTCCCCCTCCCCCTCCCCCCTCCTCACCTCCCCCTCCGTCCCCTCCTATCCTCATCCGCTCCTGCTCCCTCCTCACCCCCTTATGCCCCCCCCCCCCCCCTGCTCCTCCTTCCTCCTCCTCCTTCCCCCCCCCCCCCCCCCCCCCCCTCCCCCCCCCCCCCCCCCCCCCCCCCCCCCCCCCCCCCCCCCCCCCCCCCCCCCCCCCCCCCCCCCCCCCCCCCCCCCCCCCACCCCCCCCCCCCCCCCCCCCCCCCCCCCCCCCCCCCCCCCCCCCCCCCCCCCCCCTCCCCCCCCCCCCCCGCCCCCCCCCCCCCCCACCCCCCCCCCCCCCCCCCCCCCCCCCCCCCCCCCCCCCCCCCCCTCCCCCCCCCCCCCCCCCCCCCCCCCCCCCCCCACCCCCCCCCCCCCCCCCCCCCCCCCACCCCCCCCTCCCCCCCCCCCTCCTCCAATATCAAGGTCAACCTATGATTACTCTCAATCATCAAACACCATATGCTGGCTATACTTCAAAAGGTATACCCGCAGGCTGCAGCTTCGCTACGTTTCTGGTCGAGATGTATTGTTTGGAGCCTTTAGATATATGGACATCCAACGTACCAGTATCCCTCCACATGTTTATCGATGATCTGCTCCTCCTCTTTTCGCACAAGTGCAAGGCCACCCTCATCGCGGAATTGAGGAGGGCGGCCGCAAGTATGGTAGGGGCGAGTCAGTTTGAATTGGAGTGCTCAGTCGCTGTTGCCAAATCCGCAGTTCTGGCCACGTCAGTGGACGTCCAGAGGAAGCTAGCCAAGCTGGTTGGCAAGTACTCAGGCTCGACGCCCTCGCATGCAGCTAATCTAGGAGTCGATTCTCGTGCTGGCCAAAAACGCGGTAAGCATATCAAAAGCAGCAAGCTAAGGGAAAGGTATGAAAAGCTAAAAGCCAGGGTCCCGAAGATCCGAGCGGTTCACCGAGCAGGTGGAAACACGTTAAAGCTTTATCACACTGGTGTTGGTCAAGCTCAGTTTTATGGTTCTGAAGTGGTTGGTGTGGATGATGTGGAACTCAGACGAACAAGGAGACTTCTCTTGAGAATTGCTGGCCCTGGGACCTCGACCAGATCGTTCTCGCTTGCGCTTTGCCTACTTGAGGACCCTTGCTGGCGCCCAGGAGTGGGCCCCATCCTTTTGTGGACGACGCTTGTTTGGAGAGCCATGACGAGCGAGTTCGCGCCAGGCTTTAATCTTCCAGGTCTACGTGCAATGGCAGCGGCAATTTGAGCAGATCCGCCGTCAAAATGGAACCAGTGCCGAGGACCGCTTGGAGCTGCAATCCTCGGTGCCCGCAGGATAGGATGGAAGTTTACCAGCCCCTTCACCATCACCGACCAGAATAACCAAACGCATATACTAACCACTACTTCGCCTGCTCTCCTCCAGCACTGGCTCCACCTGGGCGCAGCAGCTCAAGACTCAGGCAGGGCAGAAGCTAGGCTTGGAGGGCCAGTTGGATACCAGTGTCGCCCATGAGCTCCTCAGGTCTGACTTAATCACGGACTCCGAAACGTGTACCCTCAAAGCTTCCCTCACCCAGTGCATCTGGACCCACACGAGCCTCGTGAAAGCAGGATACCCTGCGGAGCCCCAATGTCGGTGTGGACATGCATCGGACGATTTTCATCATAGACTCGTGAGTTGCCCCTGTACAACTTTACTTAGAGACGAAATGTGTTCCCAGGACGAGAAACACTCGCTCCAGGACCTTTCCAAGTTCCCGTTTCAGGCCGGCTTCCAAGTGAGGCCAGATTTCGATATTGGTGCCCCCGCTGGTCTCGGCAACGGTTTTAACAATCGCAGAGTTTGGGTCAAAGAAGGCCAGTCTCTCCAGGACGTGTTTAAAGGCAGGATTTACACAGACGGTTCTTGCATGAAGCAAGGACACGAGTGCTTCCACACTGCAGGCTTCGCTGCGGTAGTAATAGACGAGAGAGGCGAGCTCGAGGGAGCCGTCTACGGCCCAGTGGGCAGCAGCCTTCCCCATTCCTCCCCCTCTGCCGAGCACCTTGCTGTGCTTGCTGCTGCTGCTGCCCCTCCCCGAGCCATCACCGATATAAGAACCGATTATCAGGGCATCCTAGATGTGTATAGCCGCCAGCAGTAGTTCAGGAAGCACAGGTATGCTGGAGTCGCCATGCTCGCCCGTGGAAGCAGTGGGTGGCATGATAATGTTGCGTGTGTGAAGATAAAAGCGCATCAAGATTTGGAGGCGATCCCAATGGGAACACCTGAGTGCCTCGATGCCACTGGAAACAGTTTCGCCGACAAATTCGCCAAGTTAGGAGCCCAGTGTCTGCTCAGACCCTCCACCACAGAAGTTGAGGAGGTTGAGGAGCAGAGGAAGCTACTCAAGAAGTGGCTAATCTATGTCGCCATAGGTTTAAGTTTGTGGGAGCCTGTGACCAACAACCAGCAAGAAGGCTTTCGATTCTCGAAACAAGAGCGCCGCCCAGCAGGTCTTGGCTGGAGCGCGTAGCGCCCTTGCTGTCTGGCAGCAACCCATCCCACCTCCTCCCCCTGCCCTCGAGGCCCCTCGTGCCCCCCCGCTTCCTCCACAGGTGGGAGTGGGGGTGGAACGGGAAATGGATTCGTGCCATCTGCAAGACCAGATGTGCGCAGAGCAAGCTTGCAGGCCGCCAGGACGAAGCCTGCAAAGGATATAATCAAGAGTTCTCTGATGTTGCTGCGAACCCTCGCAGGCATCAGCTTTTTGTTTTGGGGGAGACTAAGGGTGCAAATTTTATTCTTGCATGTGCTAGATGTGGTCTCTACAGTGAATCTAACGTCGTGGGCTTAAGCGAGGCCTGTGGAGAAGAGTTCAAGCGCCCAGGTGCCAGAACTCAGTGGAATCTGCTCTGTGAAGGCAAGCACCCCAGAAGCACTCTTTCCGCTCCCTCCAGGTATAGATGCCCGCCGCTCAGGTTGACTGATTATGTAAATCGTCATCGACAGGCCGCGTCCCTACAGGAGGACGATAGGCCATAGGGTGGACGAGCACCGCCCCCAACCACGTGATCCTCCTCCTCCTCCTCCTCCTCCTCCTCCTCCTCCTCCTCCTCCTCCCCCTCCTCCTCCTCCCCCCCCTCCTCCTTTTCGTGCTTCTAAGCCCGCAGAGCCGGAGCCACAGCGGGGCCCACGAGGCTGGCCGTGGGCGGTGGAACAGGAAGAGCATACAGTGGAGGCCAGTCCACAGAAACCCTCCGCAAGAAACCTGAACCTGAGACCCCAGGACATGCATCCATCGCAAAGCCATCGAGAGACCCAAGCAGCCCAGGGCACCCTGGAGGCAGGCGGGGCGTCTCTTGGCATGGTTTTCCACTGAATGTCTGCGCTCCCTCGAGATGCATGAGCCCTGAGCGCCTACCTCGTGTGGAAACGGGACCCGTCGCTGATCCGCGCGCCTTGACTGTGTTTGCGCTTCCTCCCCCTCCTCCTCCTCCTCCTCCCCCCTCCTCCTCCTCATCCCTCCTCACTTCCTCCTCCTCCTCCTCCTCCTCCTCCCCCCTCCTCCGCAGCACATCTCGGCCTCATCCTCCTCCTCAGCCCTCTCTCCTCCTCACCTCCTAGTGCAAACTGTGTGGCTGTGTAGGCACTCTCTTCCATAGGGGGTTCGACTGCCCGTGCTCTGCTGGCCTCAGGCGCACGGACATGCCTAATTCGCTTGGTGTCGCAGCCAGCAGAGTGAGCAAGCTGGGTGCTGACGAGGCCGAGCTTTTCTCGCGTTGCCTCTTCCCCTCCCCCGGGTATTGTCTTGGCCGACCTGAGGCTCCTGAGGAGCACTGGGTCAGGTTTGTGGGCGCCCATCCTGGGTGGCTCTGGGGGGGGCCCATCTTCGTGGACGGATCGGCCTTCAGCACTAAGCACGGTTCTTGTAGACGCGCGGGCTGGGCGGCCGTGCAGGCGGACCAAGCCGGCAATTTTGTTGCTTGCATGTATGGGGTGGTTCCGAGGGCTTGGGGGCCCGAGCAGTGGGCGCGGGACGGGGAGGATTACGCGTTTCACATGTTGGCTCGGTTTTCGGAGCCTCCGTCCGAAGGTAATTCAGGCGCGCCGCTTGAGGTGTTCAGTGATTGTGCTGGCTCTGTGGGTTGCGCCATTAATTCGTCCAAAGCTTTGGACCCCAGGAATGAGCGGCGCCACCTTTGGAAGCTCTGGTGGGACAAGGTTGGTTCTTCTGCCGCGGTCGCGAAGGTCAAAGCCCATCGGAGCGCCCAGGATGCCACGTCTTTCGAAGACTTGTGGAAGCTGCGGGGCAATCGCCTCGCGGATGAGTGGGCCAAGAAAGGGGCTCAGCTTTGGGATGTGGCCCCGGAGCAAGAACTTTTTGTGGAGGCCTGCGAGCGCAGGGCCGAGGACGCGGCCGTGTGGATGGGGAGGGTCCATGAGTGGCTCCACCAGTCTGGCCACCAGGACTCCGACGGCGTCGGCGGCACGGCCGATGTCGTCCTGGATCTAGAACTGGAAGTTTCGAGCCTCAGCCCTGACGAGGCCAGCGAGCGGGAAAGGCATTGCGAGCAGCGGTCGCAGCTCCAGTCTCGCATAGCCCTCCCGCCCGAGCTTTTTCCCGGCTCGGCCACCAGCGCGGCACCCTCGGCGGCGACCAGGGCTGCCGCCGGGAGTGGCTGCAGCGTGCTGCGCCCGTGGCTTTTTCAAGATCATGAGATCGTTCAGGCTGCGGTGCACGGCTCCGTCGGTGAGCCTCCTGTTCTGTTTTGCACGGGTTGTGGCGGCAGCGTGCAGAAAAAATTCAGGCCTGATTCTGGGCTGGCCACCATTTGCAAGGGTAATCGGCATCCAGGGCTGGCCACGCAGAGGAGCAGGCTCCGGCGAGGCCTGCATCCTAATTCAACTCAGTCGCCGCCCCCACGGCTCGAGTCGGTCGTCACCCCGTCGTTGGAAGTCCGAGCGCAGTGGGCGGCGAAGCTGAGAGTTTCTTCTGGTTCGGGGCCAGAGCCTGTTGGGACCACCTTTGGGCTGGTACCCCCAGAGCCTCTCGATATGTATCGGGTCGCTGCCTTGCACGGCTTCTCTGATCCGCGGGAAGCGGTGGATTGGTGTCTCTCGGAGCGCGCGAGGGAGGCTCGGGAGCTGCAGGCCCGGGGGGACTCGGGCTCCCCGTAACTTTTTAGGACTCGCCGTGCGGTAACAGGCAGTACCGAACTCAATCATATGTTTATTGAGTTTCGCTGGATGCGACGGAGCTCGCTCCATGCTTTGAATCAGCTTGAATCAGCCTCCTCCCCTCTTCTCGTCGGCCCTCTGCGCGCAAGTTCTCACACACGCACAGGATGTCTAAAGCTGGTTTATCGTATGGTGTATAATCCTGCTGATTCTGGCTCCAAAATGGTAATCAATCTGCAGCTTGATCCTTATGTTCGGATCGGCGCTTTGCTCCGGTCGCTCAGAACGGCGCTCTCGCCCAAACGCGGGCACCTTTTTCTGGATCCGAATCCTTTCTCATCGTTCCTTACTCTTCAGCTCCTGCTGCTCCTGTTCGTCCTGATACTCCTCCTCCCTCATCCTCCGTGTCCTCCTGCTCATCCTCCTGCTCTGACGCCACCTCCTCCTCCAGTTTACGCAGGCAGCTCCTTTTTGTCCCGATTGCGCATAATACGATGGGGACATCTTTGGAGTACCAGGTCCACTATGACTCGCGTTGGCGGCTGGAGAGAAACAAAAACGCAGTAGGAAGGGATGGGTGGGAGGGATAGGATGTCACACATGGCGCAAGCGCGCATGGCTTACCCTCCTCGCTGTCCTCCCTGGTCCGCCCAACCCCCTCCGCCTCCTCCCTTCAACCCTCCCTTTTCCTCACCTCCCCTCCGCTCCCCCCCAACTCCTCTCTCCTCCCCGCTTTCCTCTTGCCGCTCGTTCCACCGCCCCACCTCCCGCCTCTCCGAAAGCTCCGAGCCTGCCGAAACATGCCGAAGAACCTCCAAGAGCGTCCCAAAACCTCCTGTCGCCAGAACATCCGACAGAGATCCGCCTACCCTCCCCCTCCACCGTGGCTGCGGCCGCGGCTGGGAGGGGGCAAATGTCGCGAATGCTTCGCGATGGCGTGCCTTTGTCCGAACTGAACTCGAGCTGTGGGCCAAGCTAAGGAGCTGTCAAGCACACTGGAAGCCGGCGGTAAACCGTCAACCTCGGTTACCCCCGCCCTCCAGGCCGATGTTTGCCGAAGAAGGGTCGACCCCAGCGCCCCGAGAACGGCCCTGCTAGGGGGCCACATGCGAACCCTACCCCCCTAACCCCCCACGATTTCGGAGGGGGAGGGTGGGGTTCACTTCATTCGGGAGCTCCCGAGCGAAGTGAACCCCACCCACCCCCTCAGAAATCGTGGGGAGTGGGGGTAGGGTTCGCATGCGGCCCCCCTACCTGCAGAGACCGAAGCCCTGCGCTCCGAGGCAGCGCGACCCCCGCGGCCGAGTCGCGGGCCCGGGGATCGGCACGGAGCAGCAGCCCGGCAGGCCGGGCGCGCGCCCGCGGGGGGCGGGGAGGGGCGGCGGGCTCGAGGAGGGCCCCAGCGACACACTTCCACCGGTCCTGGCCAGCTCCATCCATGGGCCAGGATCGTGAAGGGGCCCACAAACACGCGAATCAATCGACACAAGAATAGCAGGACTCCCCATAGATTCGCACAGTTTCTGGGTTTCTGTCTTCCCCCTCCCACTTTCCTGGGAATCGGCGATTCATTGTGTCTGTGTGTTTTTTCCCCTCCTGATAACAGCTCGGCAGGCCAGGCGTGAGCCAGCGCAGGGCGGGGAGGGGCGGCGGGCTCGAGGAGGGCCCCAGCGACACACTTCCACCGGTCCTGGCCATTTCCTCGCCATCGCTCGGACGTCCATTTCCCGTGCATGTTTCGGTTTCGTGCGTGTTTTTTGTTACTCGATGGTCCAGGATGGTCCTCGATGGTTCTCGCCGAGAAAAAATGCACACGTCCGAGCGATGCCAAGGTTCCATTCATGGACAAGGATCGGTGGCCACGCCTTCTCCTGTGAGGCCGGGAGGGCGTGTATGCGCCGACCCCAAGAAGGACCTGGCACGGCCTGGCCGGGATCGGTGCAGGTGCACAGCTGGCGGTCTCTCTGAGGGGTCGGACGGCTCCGGAGCCTGGAGCAGCGAGCGCGGGTCGGAAGGGATGGGCTGACCCGGTCCGCCCCCGCGGTGGCCGAGCCCCCCGCCGCTTGCGGGTTCGTCCCGGTGGTGAGCTTCTGGGTGGCATACTGGCTGATCACCTTCGGGAGAGCCGGGAAGCACACAGCGTCGAGGCCCGCGGAGCATCGTGTCACCGATCCCCCATCCCCAGCGGCGTCGCCTGGGCCCCGCTGGCCGATCTGCCCCCCTGGATGGGGATACAGGTCGTTCCTTCGGATTTCGAGCGGTACATCCCCAACTGGGGTGGCCATTTGGTGGGGATCTCGAAGGGGCTGGGGATAGGGGATGGGGACTGGTAAAGCGACACCGACGAGCGTCGAGGCCTGTGCACGGAGGGCCAGGAGCAGCGTACGCACGCTCCCCGTGGCTTGGCCAGGGGGGCAAAGGCGCAACGACCCGGGGCCCAGGATATGGGTAGTATGGCCAGGCGCAGTGCACATTATACGAAATATACAAACAGGATGGAGAGGAAGAGAAAGAGAGAGAGAGGGAGGAAGAGAGAGAGAGAGAGGAAAACAACATCGAGGTGGATGCATGTGCATACCTCTACATATACATCGATATACATATACATATATATATATATGTATATATACACACATGTACAAGTATGTGTACAGATAAGCCTGCGGGTGCACGAATCCAACCCTGCAACTATGTGTGCAAACGTATGTGTAAACGTATATGCATGTGTAAACGTATATAAGTATATGTACACCCACATGTGTGGAATATGCATGTATGGGCATCCGAAGGGGGGATGCTCGAGAGCCCCTACGAGACTGGCAACACCATCTTGGGGATTTCTTTGGACGCATTTCGGGTACGCCCTTGAAGAGCTCCGGGGGCTTCTGGGAGTTTGGGCCCCTCCGGTTTTTGCTGGGGGTCTCCTGATGGCCTGTTGGGACTGCTTGGGGGCGCCTGGGGGCCTCCCCGGAACTCGTGGCGCATGGGCTCGAGATGTCGGCTGGGATCCCCGCTCTTGCCCCCTGCCTTGGGGGCCGTCGTGAGGGCCCGTTGGCCAGTCCTGGCGGCCTTTTGGGCCCTATTGGCGCTCTCGCGCCAATACGGCCCTCCTCCTGCTGCTCCTCCTCCTCCTCCTCCTCCTCCTCCTCCTCCTCCTCTTCCTCCTCCTCCTCCTCCTCCTCCTCCTCGTCCTCCTCCTCCTCCCTCCTCCTCCCTCCTCCCTCCTCCCTCCCTCCTCCCTCCTCCCTTTTGGGTCGTCCTCGGTGCCGTCGCGGGGGCCTCGTGGGCTGTCTTGGCGGTGCCCTGGGGACCTCCTGGGCCCGCCTGGAACGTCGGAACGTCGCAACGGCAGGAGGGAAGGCGGAGAGAGGACGGCGCTAGGGAGAGAAGAGGAGCAGGGAGGAGGGAGGAGGGAGAAGGAGGGAGGAGGGAGGAGGGAGGAGGGAGGATGGGGGGAGGGGGGAGGGAGGAGGATACAAAGCGGGAGGAGGAGGAGGGAGGGAGGACGCAGCAGGGAGGAGGGAGGAGGCGAGTAGGGAGGAGGATGCAACACGGGAGGCGGGAGAGGACCGAGAGAGCAAGGAAACAAAATCAGGGAGAACGGGCAGCGAGGGACGGGGAAAAAAGCACCGCACCCAAGGGAGCTCCAAAGCCTGGGACAGAAGGAAACAGAGGGGGGGGTCGACCTCGAAAAAAACTTCATGTTTTGTTCAAGCTGGGCATCCTACCACTTAGCAGGTGAGGGCGGCGGGGGAAGGAAGGAGCGAACGAGAGATAAGGATGAGGGATGGGGGAGACGGAAACGCATGAGGGAGGCGGACAGAGGAAGACATGGAGAACAAAAGAGGAGCAGGGAGGAAGGAGAAGGAGAAGAAGGATGAACATATGAAACGGAAGACGCAAGAGAACCAAGAACAGGAAAAAACATCCAAGAGAACGGACAGCGAGAGAGGGGGGGAGAAAACGGAAACGCAACCTGGGGTATGCCGAATCCTGGGACATGAGGAAACGGTGGGGGGAGACCTTGAAAAAATGGGATTCGAGGGAATTCCTGTCTTTGTCAAGTTGAGTCTCCTACCACATAGTAGAGCAGGATGCTGGGTCAGGGAGGCTGGCGGAAGAAGGAGTGAAGGAGAGATGAGGATGAGGGATGGGGAAACGGAACGCATGGGGAGGCGGAGAGAGGAATGCATGGAGGAGAGAAGAGGAGCAGGGAGGAGGGCAAATGACGCAGCGGGGAGGAGAGAGGAGGAGAATAAAGAGAAGGATGTGCAACGGGAGACGGAATATAATCAATAATAAAGAAGAACAACGATAATGGACAACGAAGGATTGGGAAAACGGAAACGCACCCTGGGGCACGCCAAAGCCTGGGACAGGAGGGAGCGGAGGGTGGAGTCTCGAGCTTGAAAAACTGGATTTAAAGGAATCCCGTTGTTTGTCAAGTCGGCCCTGGAGGCCCGCAAGATCACCCCAAGAGGGCTCCAAGAGTCGCCCAAGAGCTCCGTGGAAGCCCTCATTGCAAAACCTGAGGAACACGTCCACCTCCGATGCATCTCCGAGGCCTGCGCATGCCCCGAACCACTCGGGACGCCTCTTGGGGCATCTTGAAGCTCTCCTGGGGGCCTCCTGGGAGCTCTTCAGGGCCTCTCGGGGCCCTCTTCAGCGCTGGGTGCCTCCGGGGCGGCTCCTGGGAGCTCGTTGGGGCCTGCTCGGAGCGTCGTTGGGGCCTCGGTGGGGTCCCTTCGGGCGTCATGGGAACCTCCTGAGGCCTCTGGGGGCCACTTCGCGCCGCTCGGGGCGCCTCTTGGGGGCCTCTTGGAGCTCTCTTGGGAGGCATGCGCAAGCCTCGGAAGCGTGTCTGAGGCGGAAGCGCGAGAAAACAGGAACTCCTTGATTCTCCGTGGGTTGTTCAATGTTTTTGGCCTCTCGAGGGCTTCCCTGGAGCTCTTGGGGGACTCTTGGAAGCCTCTTGGGGCACTTCCCCCAAGATATCCCCAAGAGGCCCCAGGAGGCCCCCTAAAGTGGCCTCCAAGAGGCCTCCCACGAGGGACGCCAGGAGGCAAGCATCCCAACGACCAACCTGAAGACCTACGACCCACAAGCCAGGAATGGTGGCGGGGTGGGCAGAAGGCCATTTGAGATATACGCATGTATATACTCATACACACATGTATAGAACGGTATGTGCATGTGTGCTGTCATGTAGATGTATAGAGATCCTGTCGCCCGAAAGCAACACAGGGCCCGTTCGGGCGTCATGAGAACCTCTTGAGGCCTCTGGGGGGCACTTCGCGCCGTTCGGGACGCCTCTTGGGGGCCTCTTGGAGCACTCTTGGGAGGCATGCGCAAGCCTCGGAAGCGTGTCTGAGGCGGAAGCGCGAGAAAACAGGAACTCCTTGATTCTCCATGGGTTGTTCAATGTTTTTGGCCTCTCGAGGGCTTCCCTGGAGCTCTTGGGGGATTCATGGAAGCCTCTTGGGACACTTCCCCAAAGAGATCCCCAAGAGGCCCCAGGAGGACCCATAAGAGGCCTCCAAGACGCCTCCCACGAGGGCCGCCAGGAGGCAAGCATCCAAACGACCAACCTGAAGACCTACGACCCACAAGCCAGGAATGGTGGCGGGGTGGGCAGAAGGCCATTTGAGACATACGCATGTATATACTCATACACACATGTATAGAACGGTATGTGCATGTGTGCTGTCATGTAGATGTATAGAGATCCTGTCGCCCGAACGCAACACGGGGCCCCTTCGGGCGTCATGGGAACCTCTTGAGGCCTCTGGGGGCCACTTCGCGCCGTTCGGGACGCCTCTTGGGGGCCTCTTGGAGCACTCTTGGGAGGCATGCGCAAGCCTCGGAAGCGTGTCTGAGGCGGAAGCGCGAGAAAACAGGAACTCCTTGATTCTCCGTGGGTTGTTCAATGTTTTTGGCCTCTCGAGGGCTTCCCTGGAGCTCTTGGGGGACTCTTGGAAGCCTCTTGGGGCACTTCCCCCAAGATATCCCCAAGAGGCCCCAGGAGGACCCATAAGAGGCCCCATGAGAGGCCTCCAAGACGCCTCCCAAGAGGGCCGCCAGGAGGCAAACATCCCAACGACCAACCTAAAGACCTACGACCCACAACCCAGGAATGGTGGCGGGGTAGGCAGAAGGCCATTTGAGATATACGCATGTAAATACTCATACACACATGTATAGAACTGTATGAGCACGTGTGTACATGTACATGTATGGAGATCCAGTCGCCCGAAAACATCAGCGGGTCGCCTGACCTGGATGCATCAATAGCGCCAGTGCATCGGCGCCGCGACGAACCGTCGGAATACTGCCAAAACTAGAATAGAAAACATCATTCAAGAACATGAGACCCTTCGCCGGCCAGAACACACACAGCACTTCCAAGGGTACCCTCCGCCGTGATGCACGAGGACTCCAACAGACACGAAGAACATCAGGATGCCCTCCCCTAACCTACCGGGCAGTGTTTATTACATGGGAGCGTTTAAATATACAATTTAATGCATGATTACTTTGTGAATGAATGTATGCATGAACTCATCGTTGTTTTTAGTACTAAATCCCTGCATTTGTAATACATGACTCGCACGCGGAGCATGTATTAGAAACGGCACTTTATCGGGATCGGGTCGGATCGGGCCAACCAAAATCGATCATCGGCTCGGACGGGTGGATCAATCGGGTCGGAAAGGGGCCCTCCCGTGCGGCGCCTCCACGCGCGCGCCGCGCGCGCGCGGAGACGGGGAGTGCGGCGAGGGGACCCGCCAGGCCGCAGAGTGGCCCAACGTTGCGCATATCGCGCCCCCACGCTGCGAGGCTACAGTGGAGGCTAGTCCAACAGAAACCATCCACGAGAAACCCAGCCCTGAGACCCAAAGGCGTCCACTGATGTTTGGCGTGGGAACGTCACGCCTTCCGTAGCAAAGCCAGCGGAACCCAAGGAACCCAGGGCACCATAGAGGCGAGCGGGATGTTTCTTGGCATGGTCGAGATACATGAGCCCTGAGCGCCGACCTCGTGTGGAAACGGGACCCGTCGCTGATCCGCGCGCCTTGACTGTGGTTGCGCTTCCTCCCCCTCCTCCCCCTCCCCCTCCTCCTCCTCCTCCTCCTCCCTCCTCCTCCTCCTCCTCCTCCTCCTCCTCCTCCTCCTCTCCTCCTCCTCCTCCTCCTCTCTCCTCCCTCCTCCTCCTCCTCCTCCTCCTCCTCCTCCTCCTCCTCCTCCTCCTCCTCCTCCTCCTCCCCCTCCTCCTCCTCTCCTCCTCCTCCTCCCCCTCCTCCTCCTCCTCCTCGAGGGCACCCCGGAGGCGAGCAGGGTGCTTCTCGGCAGGGGCCTCCACTGCACCTTCGCGCCCGTGCGCCGCCGCCCTGGAGAGGGGCGCCCGGCCGACATCCTCCCGCGCGGGCCGAGGAGGAGGAGGAGGAGGAGGAGGAGGAGGAGGAGGAGGAGGAAGAGGAGGGAGGAGGAGGAGGAGGAGGGAGGAGGAGGAGGAGGAGGAGGAGGAGGAGGAGGAGGAGGAGGAGGAGGAGCGCGAGGCGACCTCCGCGCCCCCCTCGGGAGGCCCGGGCCCCGCGCGGGCGGAGCGGCCCGCCCGCGGGACGCCGAGAGGAGGTCTGCGGCCGCGCCGCTCGGGTGCTCGTCCTGTGGGCCTTCCTGGGCAGAGGCCTCCTACAATCGGGGCCCTGAAGAAGGAACCCTTTTCGTCGGGGAGGGGCTCCGCGTTCCTTACGTGTTTCGCAGCTTGCCTCAGGCGTTCCTTATGTTTTCGACCGGAAATCGAAGGTTAACTTATGGAAAAAAGGAGTCTCGTTCCTTATTTTGGGTTCCTTAGGTCAAGGCCCCGACTGTAGACTTAGGTCGGGCGCGTCCCCCTACAGGGGGATTTTCGACGAAAAACAAAAAATACCCGATAATTACACCAAAAAGGTCAAACAAATATCCCAGTGCGGCCCTACCTAGGAGTTGGAGCCTCTAGGAAAGCAACATTACTAGGAGCGGTAAACGCCGTCCTCCTCCTTCTCCTCAACGTCGTAGTTGTAACAGTAGCGGTAGTAGTAGCATGGAACATACGTGCGCACACACACACACACACCTATATTGTATACACATAGCAGCAGCAGCAGCAGCAGCAGTAATGGATGCTGTGTTGCGCTATGCTATGTTTTGCTATGCTATGCTATGCTCTGCTATGCTCTGCTATGCTATGCTCTGCTATGCTATGCTATGCTATGCTATGCTATGCTATGCTGCGCAATGCTATGCTGGGCTAGGCTAGGCTAGGCTATGCTATGCTGTGCTGCGCTATGCTATGCTGCGCTATGCTATGCTGCGCTATGCTATGCTATGCTATGCTATGCTTTGCTATGCTTTTGCTTTGCCTTCGCTTTTGCCTTCACTTTTTGCCTTTGCTTTTGCTTTTGCTTGGCACCCAAGGAGCGCAACTGGGGGAACCGCGCGTTTGCTTTTACCTTTGCTGTTGCTTTTGCTTGGCTCCCAGGGGACTGGGGGAACCGCCCGGGGCGCTTTCCACTGCCCGGCCCCTTTAAGCTAGAGAGTAAGAACCCTTCTAGGCAGAGCCTAGGTAGGGAATAATCAGAATATAGTCAGCGGACCATTTTGGGATTTTCTTTGACTATTTGAGGGGTATGTTTCACTTTTCGTCGAAACTCCCCCTGTAGGGGAGCAGGCCCGACATAATCCTGGACGAGCTCCGAGTAGATGGGGTCGGAGGATCGCGCCGCACCGCCGATGCCTCGCCGATGCCTCGACGATGCATCGGCGATGCGTCGGCGGTGCATCGCCGAAGCCAGCGCGGAGGAGCTCGGGCGCCACCTCGAACCGCACCGCAGATGCACCGGCGGTGCAGCGCGGCCCTGCGACCGCATCTGCTCGGACCCCATCGGGGAGGCCTAGGCTTAGGTCGGGCCTGTCCCCCTAGAGGGGGATATTCGACGAAAATTGAAAAATACACCCAACATACCCCAAGAAGGCCAAAAAAATATGCAACAAATAGTCCCCGGACTATGTTTTGACTATTGCTTTACTACTTGTGGTGTTTTTGTTTTATTTGTCGCCGAAAAGCTCCCTGTAGGGGGACAGGCCCGACATAAGCCTTGACTGGACCCTCTCGCTCCGCTCATGCGTGGCTGCTGCGTCACACATCCGTGGACGGAAGCCGACCTTGAGCCGAGCTTGCGCGGAGCTCGAGTCCGACTGGAGTCGAATGCGAGACAAACCAGAGTCGAAAGGATACGCTGAAGTGGACCAAGAAAGGTCCCCTGACCGAGCATCCAACGCCCGGCTTTCTTGCTCTCGGACCTGGCACGGCCTCGACTTGCCGGCTGCCCTCGGCGGTCCACGGCGGCGTCCCGCAGTCTTCTGCTCGAGGCCTACACGATTGCATTCAAGAGGGGTCCATGATTTGGCATTAGGTCGGGCATGTCCTCGTACAGGCGGATCTTGCAAGAGAAATAAAACATAGCCAAGAATTGAACAACAAGAATCGCAAAAGAGCACGAACAATCGTCTCCAGACTGTTTTCTTACTATTCCTGAAACGTAATATCCAACGTAATGCTCGGCCAAGACGTCGCATGTTTGCACCGATTATTGGCCCGAGTGCCTCTGGTCCCTGTCCTAGCTCTTCGGGTGCTTTCGGGCTTGTTTCGAGATCCGCGGGGATCCTGAAATACAAGAGTACCCACTTGTCGTCGCCCTGTTCGCTTGAGGACGTCCACTGGCCACCAGCGGCCAATGCGCAGCTCGGCACACAAGAGAGCTCGCCAGACACCATCTTGCCAACTCACATCTGACGTGCACGGTTTTTGTTTGTTTCTCTCTCTCTCTCTCTCTCTCCCTGGTGTCAGGATTGGCCTGGCCAGAATCGGTGTATGAGGGATGATTGACATCACCCATTCACCAGGATGATGGGCAGGATGCAGTACCTCCCCGCGTTGTCCCTGCCGGCACGGGAGAAGCAGGCGGAGGAACATGAGCAGCGACAGCAGAGGCAGAAGCTGCAGCACTGGGCAGGAAGGGGATGCCGGGGAGGGGGGGAGGAGGAGGAGGACGTAGAGTACAGTCAAAATCCGCCGACCCCTTGTGGGTCTCGAGGCGTGTGAGGTAGCTTCGCCACTGCTTGACTTCCCCCTCCCTCAGGACCCCAACAGAAAATTCTGCCGCACCCCTCCCGCCGCCTGGCACGACCCCAGGCTGGGTTCCTCGGAGATGGGTTGTAGCTGCCCCCTTGCCCTCTGGGGGTTCCAAGACGGCACCTGAGGTCTCCAAGGCGGCCAAGAGAAGCCAAAATAGACCCCGTGCGGCCCCGACCAGATCTTCAGAGCCGCCGACGACAACCCAAGTCGCAACCCAGTCCTCCCAATGGGAACCTAAGAGGCCCTCCAAAAGGGCCAAAAGGGCCTTGAGAGCACTCCCAGGAGTGCCCAAACACGCAAGCATCGCCTCATTCCCCAAAGAAAACAACGCACATTGTCAGCATTTTCGCCTCTTGGGCTTCTGGTGCGTCAAAAATCCAGGAGGCCCCCAAGATCGCCCAAAGACGGCCCCAGAGGCCCCGAGGAGGGTCCCAAGACGGCAAAGAAGGCCCCAAGACGACCCAAGAGGCGCCCAAGACGGTCCAAGAAGGCCCCACAAGGGCCTCAACTCGTACGGAGACTTGGAGCCCTCCGCCGAAGGGGGTCCCCTAGATCGTCGCCAGCATGTCCCCGAAAACCCTCAAGAGGTTTCTGAAGAAGCCCTACAAAAGGCCCCAAAGAGGCCCAACACGGCTTCCAAATTGCCTCCAAAAGGCTCGACAGAGGCTTCCCAAGAGACCCCAACAAGCATCCAAGTTGGTCTCTGACCCACAACCCAAGCACGGTGGCAGAACATGTCATATGCCCCCCCCCCCCCCCCGGCAGGACATCCTCCAGAACTCGGCCCACACAGAAGTAACGAAATCATATGATAGGGCTAGCGGATGTGGCGCAAACCTGTCGAATCCACGTCCGGAGGTGACGTGCTGAGCGGCAGCGTTTTCCAGCGAGCGCCTTACTGCAACGTATCCTATGTATCCGAGGATTGCATAACTACGCACTGCAACGTGTTACATTAGAATGTCTCCCCCCCGAACGCCCCCCCAAGGGGCCACGCCACATCCACCAACCCAAAGAGGGTGGACCCCATCTGGGCTTCAAAAACCTCCAAAACCTATAGAAAATCTATGATTTGGGCCCCGTGGCCCTCCTGGGGGCCCAAGAGGGCCTCACAATGGCTCACGATGAACGCTAGACGGCCCACGAGGGCCCCGAGACTGAAAAGCGCCCAAGACGGCTCAAGAGTGCCCCCAGAGGAGCCCCAATAGCGCCTCCGCAAGCCCAAATCATTGACTTGCAGGAGGGCTTCGAAAGATTTTCGAGCTCTCGCTGTTTTCGACTCCTGACGACCCAAGCAGCCTCCAAAATCGCCCCATGACGGCTCAAGAAACGCCCGAGAGGACCCCAAGACGGCCCCAGAGGGCCCCAAGACGGCCCAAAGAGGTCCCCAAAACGGTCCAAAGGGGCGCCCGAGACTGCCCAAGAGGAACCCAAGAGAACCCCCAGGCGGCCGCGAGAGGCCCCCAATACGGCCTCCGCAGATGCCAAACGGCGCAACAGCGCCCAACACGGCTCAAGACGCCCCCGAGAAGCCCAAAAAGACCCAAGAAGTCCCCAAGACCGAGAACCCCCAAAACGACTTGACTGCACGTACTCCAGCCGCGCACCCCGCGGAGCGAGAGGAATCCACGTCCAGAAGGTACGTGTTGCTGGAGGCAGGTCGCCCAGCGGAGCGGCAGCCCGAATGCAACGCATCCCGTACATCCAATTGCAATTGAGTTGCTACAGACTGTGCGAATTCACATTGGTACGCATCTCCCCAACCACCCCTGGAGTCACGCCACATCCGCGCCCCAAAGATGACCCCCCATCTTTTGGGGCACCAAAACGTACCAAAACGCATGGAACACATATGATACCGGCCTCTGGGGCTTTTTGGGTGTCCAAGCACCAGGGGACTCCCAGGGGGTCCCAACAGCACCTCCAGAGACCAACAACATTGACTTGCAGGAGGGATTTCATGGATTCTCGCGTTCTCGCCTTTTCGGCTCTCGGGGGCCCAGCACGGCCCACGCAGCCTCCAAGATGGCCCCAAGACGGCCCCAAGATGGCCCCCAAGAGGGCCCCAAGAGGGCCCAAGCGGGCCCCAAGATGGCCCAAAGAGACCCCCTGGGGCGGCTCAAGAGGCCCCCAAGACGGCCTCAGAAGGCCCCAAGAGAACCACAAGGCGGCCCCGAGAGGCTCCCCAGACAGCCTCCGAAGGGGCCGGACAACACAAGAGCGCCCCAAGACAGCCCAAGAGGCCCCAAAGAGGCTCCAAAGAGGCCCCCAAGAGGCCCCCAGGGGCCCCCGAGAAACCTCCAAGAGGCCCCCAAGAAGCCCCCAAAGGGCCCCAAGAAACAACCAAGAGGCCCGCGGAATCGTACACGAATTGCGCAGTGTTGCTATGCTCATGGGAGCTTGAACTTGGCGGTCCTGTGCTGACACGCGGTGAATGCTCTTTGCCCTCGTGGGCATTCGCACGATCGTCCCAGCGCAGAAACTGAGGGGGGGGGGGCACATCCGCCCCTCTGTGGCGCTGGAAGCGCCCCAGGGCGGCAAGAACGACACGGCAGAACTTCGCGGAAGACGAGCAGGGCAAACCGAGGAGGAGAAGGAGGAGGAGGAGGAGGAACAGGAGGAGGAGGACGAGGAGGAGGAGGAGGAGGAGGGAGGAGGAGGGAGGAGGAGGAGGAGGAGGAGGAAGAGGAGGAGGAGGAGGAGGAGGAGGAGCACCCCAATCTACGCCCAGAAGCTACTTGTGGGAGGCCAGGTCACGGAGCGGAGCGGAAGCCCCCCAATGCCACGTGTCCCTCTTATGCCAGACTGTTACATACGGTCTGCATGCTGTAGTAGTCTACACAAAAATTTGCGTCTAGACAAATCATCTCATCTACCACACTCCGCTGTTTGTTACATTACTGCGTTTTTCCCACCCCGGAGTCGCGGCACGTCCGCACACCAAAAAGGCCCCCCCCTTCAGGGCCTGAGACGTACCAGAGCTCATGGAGAATCTATGATACTAGCCTCTGCGGCCTCTTGGGAGTCCGAATGGCCTTCAGACGGCTCAACATGGCCTCCACACTGCTCAAGACGGCCCCAAAGGCCGCCCAAGGTGGTCCCAAGAGGGCCCAAGAAGCCCCAAAGACGGCCCCAGAGGGCTCCAAAGGGACCAACACGACCACCTTCAGAGGCCAAAAACATTGATTTGCCGCAGGGTTTTCCTGGATTTTCGCGTTCTCACCTCTCTTGACTCCCCGGGGCCCAGTACGGTCCAAGCAGCCTCCGAGATGGCTCCAAGACGGCATCAGAGAGAGGCACAAAACATGAATTTCCTTCAGGAATTTGAACGTTAGTAGCGTTATCGCCGTTGGGGGCTGTCGGGGGCCCATGACAGCCCAAGCAGCCTCCAAGACGGCCCCAAGATGACCCAAAAGGCCCAAGAGGGCCACAAGACGGCCCACGAGGGCCCCAAGACCCAAAAAGGAGACCTCAAAACGGCTCAAGAGGACTCCAAGAAGAGTCCCAAGGCGGTCCGGAGAGTCTCCCAAGACGGCCACCGAAGGGGCCAGACAACGCAAGAGCCCAGGACGGCCCAAGACGCCCCGAGGGGCCCGAAGAGGCCCCAAAGAGGCTCCCGAAGAGGCCCCCGAAGAGGCCCTCGAAGAGGCCCTCAAGAGGCCCACGAAGGCCCAAGGGATCCCCAAGACGCATCCGAGAGGCCCCCAAAAGACCTCCAGTAAAGCCCTCACCGGCTTGATACAACGTGCTCGGGCCGTGCACCCCGCCAAGCGAGAGGCATCAGCGGCACGGATGGAGCGCAAGGGTGCAAGCCCCTTCGATCGGCGCGAGCACCAAGGATGCGCGCGCCCAAACGTGCTGCGGCTGGCCAGAGCCGAAGGACGCGAGGTGCCCTTGCGGTAAGGGCCACCCTTGACGCCAGATTTGACCGTGGGATGAGATGCAGGAACTAGAGGGCGACGAGAAGCACAGCACGGCACTCGAACCCATCAAGCCGTCTGAGGGTCATCTGATTCGCATGGCTCGAGCTGGGGCCGGTAAACCATTGATTAGCCCCCTTTCGGCAGTTCGCCAGTAAAGGCAACCATGCTGATACATGAAGGCTTGGAACTCTGATTCTGCCAGGAGGGGGGGACAAGGATGTGGCGACGAGGGCTGTCGAGGAAGAGGAGAGGCAGAAAGCATCAGCATCGGGCGACGAGGAGGACGAGGAGGAGCAGGGGGAACTGGAGCAGGACCTCTGTTGCGCCAGAGCTGCGCCAGCCTGCAACACCTCGCGCGCGCCTCCGCGCCGCCTGCCTGTGGTGCGCTCCTGGGCGTTCGCGCGCCAGCCAGCCAGATGAGCAGTCGTGCGGACGTCGCAAAAACGTCATGGGCGTCTACAACGTCAGAATGTCTTCGTAAGAAACGCCGTCGGGCGGAACGATTCACTGGGGAATGACCTGCTTACTGAGGATCTGAGACCACATCGTGGGAAACTCGGAATCGAATCGGGTCGGGCTGGCCTGAATCGATATCGAATTGGACCAGAACGGACCCTGGGCTCACGCAAAGACAGGCAGACGGGACGAAGAGGAGGGAGGAAGGAGGGAGAAAGGAGGGGGAGGAGAAGGAGAGGAGGAGAGAGGAGAGAGGAGGAGAAGGAGGAGGGAAAGGAAGAGGAGAGGGTGGAGGAGGAGGTGGAGAAGGAGGAGGAGCAGGAGAAGGAGGAAGAGGAGGAGGAGGAGGAGGAGGAGAAAAGGAGGAGGAGGAGAGGAGGAGGAGAAGGAGGAGGAGCAGGAGAAGGAGGGTGCGGAGGAGGAGGAGGAGGAGGAGGAGGAGGAGAGGAGGAGGGTGGAGGGAGGGAGGGAGGTGAGCCATTCCCTCGAGGCAGGACAAGGAGAAGGAGGAGGAGGAAGAGGAGGAGGAGGAAGAGGAGGAGGAGGAAGGAGGGAGGAGGAGGAGGAGGAGGAGGAGGAGGAGGAGGAGGAGGGAGGGCGGAAGACGAGGAGGAAGGAGGAAGGTGGAGGATGAGGATAAGCAGGAGGACCAGTGTAGACCCAGAGCCATCAACGATGTTGGAATTAACCCTCCCTCCAAGCTCCCTCTTCATAGGCCCCTTACAACTGTTCATTTCCATTGATGGAACTGCCTCGCTGGAAGACAACATTTCGAAGATCCTGAAGCATGCCATATCATTGTTCTCGGGATTTCAACGCCACACATCAACCTGACTGCTGCGTTTTGGCAACCCTGGGTCATAACGTCATAAATGTGATTTGAATCCTTCCAGAACACCAACGGTGGTGCCTTGATCATGGGAACCCGTGAACCCTTGCAAAAGTTTGAACCGAATGTGTGCGGCGCTCAGGCAAGAGCCACAGTTTGAAAAGGAACCGCCCTCAATCCGTGAAACCCTTGCAAATGTTTAGAAAGCATGTACGCGGCGCTAAAATGAGAGCCACATTTAGAAAACGGCCCGCCCTCAATCCGTGAAGTTCTTGCATGTTGTAAAAAGAATGTGCGCAACGCTGAGGCGAGAGCCACATTTTGAGAAGGAACCGCCTCAATCCGTGAAACTTCTGCAATGTGTTACAAAGAATGCGCGTGACGCTAAAGCGAGAACCACAATTTGAAAACGATCCACCCTCAATCCGCGAATTCCATATATTGTTTCCAACGCATGTGCACGGCGCCAAGGCGAGAGCCACAGTTTGAGAACGACCACCCTCATTCCGTGAAGCTCTTGCATTTGCAGATAAAAAAAGAAAGGAGAGGGAGAAAAAGAAAAAACGAATGTGCGCGGCGCTAAGGCGAGAGCCACATGTTGAGAACAACCCGCCCTCAATCCGTGAAACTGTTGCAAATGTCGAAAACGGATGTGCGCGGCACTAAGGCGAGAGACACATTTTGAAAACCGCCCGCCCTCCATCTGTGAAACGGTTGCCACTTTTTAAACTTCAGGGTCATAAACAGTGAGGACGTCTCAGGCGAAAAGCCCGGCCCGCCCGAAAAACCAGCCTCGGGGTGCGACGGGGAGAAGCTATATATGAGGAAAAGGGATGGAGGAGGAGGGGGGGGAGGAGGAGGAGGAGAGAGGAGGAGGAGGAGGAGGAGGAGGAGGAGGAGGAGGAGGAGGAGGAGGAGGGGGAGGAGGAGTGGGAGGAGGAGAAGGAGAAGGTGAAGGAGGAGGAGAAGGAGGAGGAGGAGGAGGCGGAGGAGGAGGCGGAGGAGCAGGAGGGGGAGGGGGAGGAGGAGGAGGAGGAGGAGGAGGAGGAGGAGAATGAGAATGAGAATGAGAATGTCAGTTCACTCAGTGAAGGGAAATGGAGCCTTTAAACCGAGGGGGGTGGATGCTTCCCTTCATGGGAGAGCCTCGCCCTCTCGGCCTTGGTTACAGACCTGGGCCACAGACCTCGGCGAATCATCCTTACATAACCCTCGCCCGTCGGCGTGGCTCGAGATTCACACAGCTTACGCGGCTTCACACTCTGAAGACTGGCGAGGGCGCCGCAGCAGCCACAAAGCCAAAGACGAGGAGGGGGAGGGCGGACTCCCGCTCGGCCCAGCGCCCCGCCGCAGAGGCCCCACCGAGCGCCGCCGAGGCCCGAGGCCACGCCGGGGGCACGAGGCCGAAGGCGGGCCGAGGCGGCCAGCGGCCGAGCGGGATGCCGAGGAGCCGGCTCGGCCGGGCAGTCGGCTACTCGAGTGGACAGGCGCGCTCCGCTGCTCGCAAATCACCTACTCGCAAATGGCCTGGATCCGTCGCGGGGGATTTACGATATATATATATATATAGAGAGAGAGAGAGAGAGAGAGAGAGAGAGAGAGAGAGAGAGAGATGCTCGCCCCCCCCTGGGGCGAGAGAGAGAGAGAGAAAGAAAGAGAGAGAGAGAGAGTGAGAGAGAGAGAAAGGAAAAGCAGCAGTCGAGGATGAGGAGGCGAAAAGATATGATGACAGGGGGCGACCATATATGTGTATATATAAACAGACTCCAAAGAGGAGGACTGCTTTTGTTTCAGACGTTTGCGAGTCGGCACTTTGCGAGTGTTGAAACGCGCTCAGCACTCCAAGTTTCTTAATAAGCGTCGGGGGGGCATCACCCCCGCCGACAGCCCCACATCGACCCCCGTCGCGGGCAGCCGCCGCGCGAGGCGCTCCGGCCCCTGTCGCGGCGCGACGACGAGGCGAGGTTGACCCCCGTCGGGGGCGTACCCCCCCCGCTTGTGAAGAAACCCAGAGTACACGCAGGAGCGACTCTGGGAAAGGGTGACCTTTTGGTACGCGGCTTCACGGGAGACGCGGGGTGGCCAAACCTGGGCGCGCAAGCCGCTGCTACCGCCATTCGCTATCGACGATCGTGGGACCCCAGTGGGCCCAGTCACTCTGGCGGAAGGTCACTTTTACGCCTAATCGAAACAAGGGGCCGCGAGAGGAAGGGGGAGAGGAGGGTGAATGAGGGAAAGCCAGACTTCTCAGAAGGCCCCCTGGGGCCCAGACGAGGCCCAGAAGGGCCCCGATGCTGCGGCCCAAGAAGACCCCAGGACGGCCCAAGAGGCCCTCGGGAGGGCCCTCAAGAGAAGCCCCAGAATCGGAACTCGAGGGGGCCCCAGGAGCCCCCCCCCCCGCAAGAGGACCCCGAAGACCCCCAGCATGCCCCCGAGAAGCCCCCGAGCGGCCCGCGAGACGTCCCGTCGCGAGTCCACCTCTGGGGGGGGGGCACGGGGCGCGCGCCATCCGACGAGCGGGATGAACTCCGTGTCGGACTGGGACTTGAGCAGCCAGTCCTGTCGCAGAATCGATCTCGGCGATCCGCCGAGGGAGGAGGGGTGAGGGGCAGGCCTCCTCAGAGTGCGGCTGGGCTTCTCGGAAGCCTCCTGGCCTTCTGGGCCCCCCCGTGGCTTCTCCGGAGAAGGCTCAGATAGCTTCTCAGATGGCCAAAGGCCTGGTGGGCCTTCTGGAAAGGCCCGCCCGCTCTGCAATCACCGCTGGGCGCGCCACCGGCAAAGCTTACACATCATCATCCTCATCCACCTGCCTTCTCCTCCTCCTTCACCTCCTTTTCCTCGCCCTTTGCCACATCGCGATGGTCACTGGTGCTCTTGATAGAGAGACGCGCGCCTCCCCGAAAAATGGCGTTCCACTCGACGAAGGTTTCTCACTGAACGGGGCGCGGACTGGCCCATGCAGCACCCCAGGCCCCAGGTATGAGCATCGGTGGATCTCAGTGTGACCAGCTTGAGTCTGAGCGCAGGTAAGTATATCGGGAGCGGCCAAGAGGGGGGCGTCCAAGAGGGGCCGGGGACGGCCCAGGGGGGGGGGCCAGGGACGTAATAAAACAAGAAGAGGCGCCATGAAATCTGGGGAACTATCATGGCCCACGCCATGATGTCCACCCCCCCTGGTCATCACCCCCCTCTCTGCCGCCCCCGAGCATAAGTGAGCCTGCATCTGCGTAGATCTGGGTATTAGTGGACCCAAATATTTGGGAGGCAACTACTGGGAGGTTTTCGTCGGAAGGATTAAGGAGGATTAAGCATTAAGCCCCATTGGGGGGCTGCTACGCCAGAGTTGGCCTCAGATTAATCGGGATCAAGCGGGATGAAGCCGGATTGAGCGGGATGAAGCGGGATCAAGCCAGATTTCGGGCCAGGGCAGAATCAGAATTCTACCTCCCAGGAGCTGCATCCGAAAAGTATGATGCCGGACCCTGGCACACAGCACCTGGACGCCAAGGCGACGCTAAAAATCGGCGCTATCTCCCTGACTCCCAAGCGCTCACCAGCGCCAAACGCCGATGAACACGGAATTCGGCGAGTACACCAGGCTCCCATGGTCTGCCTCCGGGGAGTATGCTGCCGGACCCTGGCACACTCTGTTTGTTCTACCGGCGCGAGAGGTCGCCCCGTGGCCAGATAAAAGAGGAAAGCAGAAGGGGGAGGGAGAAGAGGAAAGGAGAAAGCAGCAGCAGCAGCAGCAGCAAGAAGTTGGCGGCGCGCACAAGTGGGTGGGGGGAGGGGGGAGGCTTCTTAGAAGCAGGCGCTTCTTAGAAGGCGCTGGCCTGACATCTATAGAGAGAAGGCCCGCGGCTTCTAAGAAGCAGGTGCTTCTAAGAAGCCCCCCCCCCCTCCCCCCACCCCCCTCTGCGCGTGGCTTAAGAAGGACAGGACCCCGGCGCACAAGCGCCCGGGCCTCCCCGAAGGAAAAAGGGCGCGGGCGGTGCCGCCCGAGAGGTGCCCCCCCCGCCGCTCGCGGGGCGAGGGGCGAGCGGGCCCCATGCGGCCGCAGCAGCCGCCCCCAGAGGGACGGGGCCCGCCGGAGGGCGCTGTGCCGCTGTGGCGCGGGGGACGGCCGTCCCGGCATGCCTGCGCAGTCGACCAGCACAGGGCAGTCTTTAGTACACAGGATTCTTAAACATGCCTGATGTGTTTCACACATGATTCACTGATGGAGGAATTGATGCATGAGCTCGTCGTTGTGTTTGATACCAGATCCCTGCGTTTTTGATACATGATCCGCACGCGGAGCATGTATTGAAAACGGCACTGTACAGTAGTACAGTAAGGATGCGCGATATGCGCGGCGGAGAGGATGCGCGATGTGCGAGGCGGGGGTGTATCCTCCCTCCTCCTCCTCCTCCTCCTCCTCCTCCTCATCCTCCCCCTCCTCCTCCTCCGCCTCCTCCTCCTCCTCCTCCTCCACCGCCTGGGAACCGACGTCCTGGTGCCCCAGTGGGCGGTGGAGATGGGTACATGTCGGCCCCCGGGGGCCCGCATATGTTCATATCCACCGCCTGCCGAGGCTCCGAAACTAACCCTCCGGGCGCTAAGGATGCAAAGGCCTTGGACGCCCATCTCGAAGCTTTTCGAGCAGGGCGCGACCAGCGAAAGCGGCGAAGGATGGACAGAGGAGGCAAGGATGCAAGGGTACCCGTGGGAAGGTTGCCCATCCTTACCCGCATAGACCACCCTTCGGGTGATAAGGAGGTGAGGGGGGGAGGGACCAACGTCGCACTCGATCGATCTCACTATCGAACTCACTACCGATCTCACATTCGATCTCAATCGATAGATCTCACAAACGATCTGACTATCGATCTGACAATCAATCTCACAATCGATTCCACAATCGATCTCAAATTCGGTCTCGCTATTGATCTTGCAATCGAAATCACAATCGATCTCGCATTCGATCTGACTATCGATCTCACGATCAAACTCACTATCGATCTCATTATCGATCTCACATTCGGTCTTACCATCGATCTCACTATCGATATCACAATCGATCTCACAATCGATCTCGCATTCGGCCTCACTATCGATCTCTCTATCGAACTCACTTTCGATCTCATTATCGATCCCACTATCGATCTCACTATCGATATCACAACCGAACTCACAACCGATCCCACATTCGGTCTCATCATCGATCTCACTATCGAAATCACTATCGATCTCATTACCGATAGTGATCTCACTACTAACTCAATCGATCGATATCGCAATCGATCTGACTATCGATCTCTTATTAGATTCCACAATCGATCTCACATGCGGTCTCACTATCGATCTCACTATCGATATCACAATCGATCTCACAATCGATATCCCATTCGGTCTCACAATCGACCTCACTATCGATCTCATTATCGATCTCACATTCGGTCTCACAATCGATCTCACAATCGATCTCACAAGCGATCTGACATTCGATCTCACGTTCGATCTCACAATCGATACCACTACCGATCTCACTATCGATCATCAAAATAAAACATCAACATCGTCATCATCATCATCACCATCATCATCATCATCATCATCATCATCATCATCATCATCATCATCATCAATATCATCATCATAATCGAGACACCGACGGGACACCGGCAGGACACCGCGGGCCCCCGGCCGCCCGGAAGGGAATTATTTCGTCCGGCCGCGCCTCAGCCACACGGGACACCAGCGGGACACCGGCGGGACACCGCGGGGCCCCGGCCGCCCGGAAGGGAATCATTTGGTCCGGCCGCGCCTCAGCCACAGGAGACTTTCCTCTCGCCCGCCCAGGCAGCTTCGCCTCGCCCGCACGCACGGCACGCACGAACACGAAACCGAAATCGATTTCCCTGTAAGGGGGCTCTCCGTTCCACTTCGATCTCACCCCCTCACCTCCGACTACGCGGGTTGACTGCAGGCCTACCACGACATGTTCTGAGAACCCCAACATGTTCTGAGAACAACAACAGTGCTCTTGGAACATAAGCATCATGTGTCAAAACAAGACGGTCCCAGCCAGAAATGTTCCAAGAACACTTCGTGGAGACCATCAAGGGTTCTTAGAACAGTGTTTCGTAGGCCTCTAGGCACGCCAGGACGCTTCGCCACTGCTTGAACATATGCCATGCCTGCTGCATACGCGCGGCATGTCGCGATGACCACTGGGCTCTGAAAATTGGCACGCACGAAGCAGGTACTCCTTATTCTTGCTCTGTTCTCCTTCCCTTCCCTCCCCTCATACAACGATGCCTGAACGCACATGTTTGGTTTTCTGGCTCCAATCCGTACCCCGCATGGCGGCCGAACTCTGTTCGATTGGACCCAACGACGAAGCAGGTACGGAACATGTGAGTGCGGCGCCCGTCACCGCAGTTTGCCCAACTTCGCCACCACACGCTGCTGAGCAGGCGGGTGTTCACCACGCGGACAATGTCTGGGGCGACACCGACAGACAGCCCTGCTCAAGATGGGTAAAACTGCTGTCGGCCCGTGTCCCCGTTCTTTCCATGCCCATTTCGATCCCCCTGAAAAAAGGAGCACGCGCCTCCCCGAAAACAGGTGTTCTGTCTCCCAGAATCCACGAAGAACGCACGCGCCTGGACGTGTGCATGGATACCGCCCCCCAGTCCGCGGGGCCGGCCTCGCGTGACGAACGCTCGCGCGACGCATGTTCTCGAAGCCCACAAAACTTCCTGTACACATACAGTCAGGCCGAGTCGAGGAACTCTGAATAAGGAACGAAGCCCTCTTTGGCGCCAACAGCGCCTGGGTGCACGAGGAGCGCTGGAGGAACAGCTATGGAGGAACTCCAAGAACCGCGAGCCCCTTCCAGATCCAGAGCTTCCCTTGCTTCCGCGTCTTGGCTGCAAATAAAATTCCTTTCGCACCTGGTGCCAGAGAGGCTCCAACAACCTAAGCGCGAACAGGCCCGTGCAACACCTCAGGTGGAGCCCTGCTTGGGAGGCCCAAGGGCCACGCCTGCCACATCACGATGACCATGAGGCTCGGAAAAAAGACAGCTGCCTTCCCGAAAACGTGCGGTTTACCTGAGTGGTCCCACCAATGGGGGCACGAACCAGCCCACGTCCGAGCAGCGGAGCTGAGTATCACCAGTCTGAGTAGGGGACGATCTGAGTATGCGTGGGTCTGCGTGCAAGCGAGTCTGGGTGTGATGAGCATGGGGGGATCTGAGTATGTGTGGGTCACAGTGAAGGCGGGCCTGAGCGTGAGTGGGTCTAGGTGTGAGTGGATGTGATATGTGACTGGCCTGAACATGAGCGAGTCTCACGGTGAGGGAGCTAGAATGGAATACAGGTATGAGAGAGGGAGGCGGCGGGAAGGAGAAAGACGAAGAGGAAGAAGGTACAGTGGAGACCCATGCCCACACCCTGCTTGCCTCCGGGGTGCCCTGGGTTCTTGGGTGTCGATGGTCTTGCGGTGGAGAGCGTGACGCTCCCACACCAAAAGTCTTCAAGGCACGCCCTTGGGTCTCAGGGTTGGGCTTCTTGTGGAAGGTGTCTTGTGGTCGGACTCCTACTGTCGGGGGCGCGCAAGCATGGATTAGCGATCCATGGATTTGGCGCGCGGTCGCCAAATCTATGGATCGGGGGAGGTGCCCTCCCCAACATGCGGCCGGTGCCGCCTCGTTCGGCGGCGGAGATCCGCGATTCCCCATGGAAACGGGACCCGTCGCAGATCCACGCCCCCTTGGTCCGTGTTTGCAATCGCCGAACTCAGGGTTGGGCTTCTTTGTGGAAGGTCTCTTGTGGCCGGGTTCCTACAGTAGCCATCGGTCGGAAGATGTAGGTAGAAGCATGAAATAGGAAGGCGTTGAAAGTAGATTGGGTGTCCGCCTGCCCCCTCAGGAGGACGGTGTAGGTGAAGCCACTCGATCATTGAAATAGGAAGGCGCTTCAAGCAGATTGGAATATGGGGATCCAAAAATACCTACTTTCAACGACCGATGGGTAGAGGTATCACACTAGTCTGCGGTCGGTCCCCCTTGGCATGCTGGGGGCGTGCCCGAAGGCCGTGCCGCGAAGCCGCGGGAGCGCGGGGAGATCGGCCAGCGGACAAGGAATGGGCCGAGTGGGGAAGGCTGCGAGGGAGGAGGAGGAGGAGGAGGAGGAGGAGGAGGAGGAGGAGGAGGAGGAGGAGGAGGAGGAGGAGGAGGAGGAGAGAGGAGGAGGGAGGGAGGAGGAGGGGGGGGGGGGGGGAGGGGGAGGGGGAGGAGAAGGGGCAGGGAAGGGGAGGAGAAGGAGGAGGAAGAGGGGGATGGAGATGGGGAGGAGGAGGAAGAGGAGGATCTGCTGACCCGGGTTGAGTTAATCCGCGGCGGCGAACCAGGGGGCGGAAGCGAGAGGGAGAAGGCCTTCTCAGCACGCGGCCGGACTTCTCGGAAGCCCATCGCGCCTTCCGAGGAGTTGTTTTCTCTGTGTCTCCGGGGTCGGGAAAGGCTAGAGAAAACTTCTCAGAAGGCCGGGGGGACTTCCGAGCCTTCTGAGAAGGCCCGCTCCTTCTCACTCCCCCCCCCTCGCTCGCCGCCGACTTTACAGCGACGGATCCTTCGTCCCTCCCCCCCAAGAGCTGGAAACTGATTAGTGTTCCTCCGCCTGATTGACAGACCTGGGGCCCCACCAATAGTGGAACGTGATTCTTCCTCCGCGGCACCCGCAGCACAACAACGACGGCCACGACTACGACTACGACTACGACTACGACGTCGATCACGACTAAGATTACGACTACAATTACGACTAGCATTACGACTACGATGACGACTACGATGACGACTACAATCACGACAACAATCACGACTAGAATCAAGATTGAATCCACCACTTACAATCACGACTACAACGACAACCACTAATTCCCATACGATCCTCACATGAAAATGCTCGCGAACCCTCTAGCGTGCAAGGTAGCCCACGATGGCCCGAACACAAAAAACCCTAACATTACCCAACTCGCCCAACAATAGAGGGAAACTAATCTCCGCCGCGACGACGACGACGACGACGACCACGACTACGATTAAGCCTACAACCGCGACTACGATTACGACCACAATCACGACTGCACACGACTACAATCACGATTCCAATCACAGTCACAACCACGACTACCGTCACGACTGCAACTACAATAACTGCTTCCCGTTGCAGTCCTCGGGAGAGGATGCTCACAAGTCCTCCCACGTGCAGGGCAGCCACAGCGGATCACTGGGAGCAAGAGCCCCCAAAATCTTGTCCGGCGGCGAGCGAGGGGGGGAAGTGAGAAGAAGGCCTTCTCAGAAAGTATTCCCCGAAGACACAAAAAAAAAAACCTCTCAGAAGGCGCGAGGGCTTCTGAGAAGTCCCGCCGCCTTCTGAGAAGGCATTCTCCTTCTCACTTCCACCCCCCCTCGCTCGCCGACGAGACAAGAGCCCCCCAAGCTTGTCCAGCCCGCCAGCCAGGCGTCGGTGAAGGGCTTCACGGGACTGCACGGCCAGCTATGCGAGCGCATGATGACCGAGCTGTGCGACGTGTTGGCTATGTCTGCCCAGGGTCGGCCACGGGTACCAGGCACCAGTTGGCGGAAAACACAGTCTTGGAACATATCAAAGGGCCTGACCCAGAGTGCTCAAGCCAATCAAGGGTGCTTCGTAAGTGCCAAGTTTGGCGTGTGAAAGATTATCGCATCCTCTGGCACGGGGACATTCTTGGGAACTGGAAGCGTTCGGAAATTAGTATGGGAGACTCATGATTCGCATCCTCTTCTGGCTGATCTTGCAGGCCGGCATAAGGTTCACAACGAGCCGTGTCTAGGAGCCAGCAACAGCGTGGACGACGTGCAGTCCGCCCTGGAGGCCGGTCGGGCCCTCGTAGACCAGTGCGAGGCGGACACCAAGCAGCAGAAGCAGAAGGGCAGCAAGGAGTGCAGGCCTTGGGCTTCCCAATCCTTGGAATTGGGAGGAGGAGCCATGCACGAGTAGGCCAGGGAGCCCCTGATCTTCCGGGACGAGGAGGAGGAGGAGGAGGAGGAGAAGGAGGAGGAGGAGGAGGAGGAGGAGGAGGAGGAGGAGGGGGGGAAGAGGAGGAGAGGAAAGGGAAGAGGAGGAAAGGAAGGAGGGAAAGGAGTGGAGAAGGTGAGAGGTAGTATTAGGAGAGAGAGAGAAAGAGAAGAGCGAGAGAGGAGACAGAAGAGGAGAGGAGGAGGATAAAAGAGGGGAGGTGCGGGGGGGAGGAGAGAGTAGAGAGGAGGAGGACGTGGGAGGAGAGAGGGGAAAGGGGGGGAAGAGAAGAGAGGAATGAAGATGGAGGAAAAATAGAAAAGGAGGAGAGAGTGAAGGTTGAGGAGAGGTATGATGAGAGTGAAGAAAGTGAAGCGGATGGGGGGAGATGTAGAGAGAGGAGTGGAGAGGAGAGGAGAGGAGGATGATGAGGTAAGAAGAGAGGAGAGGAGGGAGGAGGAGAGGATAAGAGGAGGAAGTAAGAAGGAGAGAGGAGGAAGAGGAGAGTGATTGGTAGAGGAGGAGGAGAGTGAGGCAGGAGAGGAGAGGAGGAGGAGAGGAAGGGAGAAGGAGAAGAGAAAGAGTAAGAGATGGAGGAAGGAGGAGAAGAGGATTGGAGAAGGAGAAGTGAAGTGAGAAGGAGGAGAATTAGGGGGAAGGGGGAAGACGGGGGAGGAAACATAAAAAAAACCCAAAAAAAAAAAAAAACAAAGGAGGCGGGGGATGAGAGTCAGGAGGAAAGAGTCAGAGGAGAGGAAAGAGAAGAGGAAGCACGGGGAGGGGAAGAAAAGGAAGGAGAGGAGGATAAAAAAAGGAGGAGAGAGGAGAGAGAGGAGAGGAGAGGAGAGAGGAGATTTTCCCAGCGCGCCGCTGCCAACCAACCTCCACAGTGCAAGAGATGCAGGGGTTGCCTGGCAGGGAAGAGAAAGTCACGCAACCCAGCTCATGGAGGACTTGGAGGGCGGCAGGCCCTTGCAAATACGCTGTAAACCCTCGAGCTGGTGCTTAGTAGTGGCATGCGGGCCAAAGGCGGCCACAGGACAGGGCTCCCGCAAGGAATCAGGGCGAGCTATTGTCCAGGAGCCGCATTCACCGCAAAAGGTGAAATCACCTTTCTGCCACAGCACGTGCGACGGATGGACCGCCTTGCCAGCGACCCATGGCTCAGCTCGCTCGGGGGGCGGATCGAGCCTCAGGCGGCGCCAGAGGGAAACATCCCTGACGGCCAGGGCCCGACCTGGCCTCACCCACTTTTTGACAGGAACCTCCTCCGCCTCCGCCGAAACCAGACTCCCAACTCCACCACCTCCATAGGCAGGGCAAGCAGAGCGGAGCCTCGCGCGGAGCGATGGGGCAGCGTCGGAGATCGAGGCCTTGCACCTGCCGCGCGTCCAGAAGCCAGACACAAACTCCCAAACGTGCGACGAACACCTAACATCGGCTTCGATCCACCGACGCCTGCGGAGCACAAGATCGATGGGCTGCTTGCGCAGCCTGCGCTCAGGATCAGCCTTGAGGGCAGCACGCTCGAGGGTGATAGAGGCATTGCGCTTGAGGATAGCACAGGCATTGGCAACGAGCTCGTTATAAGTCTGCACACTCCCTCGGGCACCTGGCATTCAAGAGCACGCAAGTTAGCGAGCTCGTCCGCGACAGAGTTAAGCACAACATGGTCCCAGTCTACAGAGTCGCCAAAACGGGCGAGCTTTCGGGCGTCGTCCAGTAAGTGGCTGGGAACATGAGATACCTGGAATTGACCAGCTCGCTCCGAAAGGAGCTGCCGAAATTCCCACCAGAGATCAAACTTTGCCAGCCTAGCAGAGGCCGCTCGGCCAGCCAGGAAACCTTTGACGACATTGGCATGGTCGGTGACCACGCGCAGATCTTGGGCAGGACCAGCGCAGCGAAGGCACTCAACAATAGCCGCAAGCTCTGCGCGGGGTACCGTCTGCCGAACCGAGTCGAGTACACCTGTGACTCCACAATCCCAGTCGAAGCCATCGCTAGGACAGAGCCGCACAAAGGCAAAAGCAACTCGACGGAGAACAGGAAACCTGGCAAACTGGCCACCAGTGCCGTCTGTGGCATAAAGACCTCCTGGCAGACAGCCTGGAGACAAGGCCCCAGGACAACGCCGCCCCTGGAGCTCCCTGGAACCAGGAACAGGGGGGAGGTTAAACCAAGAAAGGGGAATAAGTCCTCGAGTCCAGAAGCACGGAGACTGTAAAGCTTCTTGCAGCGCGCTGTGCCTAAGATGCTGAGTGTCGACAACCTCCTGGTCCTGCGACGATGCATTGCACATGCATCCCCAAAACCTGTGGCAGGAGGTCTCGGGGTCCCGCTGGCAACGCCGACATATAGGGTCAGGAGCCAACTGGGCATTGTGCCTTCTCTCCTCGGTCCAGTAGCCTCCAGAGACCAAGAGCCGAATCATAGCCGCGAGGTCCCGACGCCCGTCCTTATCGAGGGAGGCAACAAGGTCCCAGACGTGATGTAGGGAGACAGAACCCTGGATCCCAGCGCCATCCAGCCACTCTGAAGCCTGGCGCCACTGAAGCGTGTCGATCGATTCATCAAAAGGCCTCAAGGAGAGGGCCTAGAGGGCCATGCCCGTCTTCCGTCATCTGCCACTCATCACCGCAAGGCGCAATGAGAGTGAAAGGTGAGGGGCATTGCCATCCTACAGACAAAATCGTGGCTTGAAAAGCAGCCATCGGCCCACGGACCCAGGCCCACCCTTTTCGGACCTTGGCCAAAGAAGCCGCCCAGTGTCGGGCCAAACGATGGTGGAGACCAGGACGCCACGCCAAGCGAGCAAACCACGACTTGACAACACGACGGACGTAGACCTGGAGGGGGTCCTGGCCATAGCCGAAAGTGAGGCGGATGGCTGTAGTGGCACACGCTCCTCGCTGAGGGGTCTTGCTGGCCGCACGGGCCATGCTGCGAAGGCCTTTGAGCATGGAGGGGGAGACGCCGTGGATCTCAGGCGCCCACATGGCCTTCGCATATGCATTAGGATAGAACAACTTACTGGCCTGCCTGCAAGTGCGCCCAAAACCAAAAATCTTACTAGTGGCATCGCGCCCCTTGGAAAAGCGGGTCTTCCTGACGGCCACAGTCCTCCTGGCGCCCAAGGCGGTGTCGTGCCCCAAGTCCCTGGCAGCCAGAGCCATCGAGAACTCGCAGCCCTCACGGACAGCAATCCTGGAAAGCTCAGCCCGAAGGCCTGGCGAAGACGCCAGCAGATGGGACTTATCCAGGGACAACTGACAGCGACGCCTCCTGAGGCCAGTGAGGAGGGCACGCAGCAGGATGGGAAAGGTGGCAGCGATGGAGGAATGCGTGCCAAGAATACGAGCTGAGATGTCATCAACCCACTCCCGCAGCCGCAGATCACCAACCGATCCATTGGCTCCTGTAAGGGGTTGGTGCAAACGGGCACGAGCGAGGGAGGTGGCCTGGCCACAGCCAGCCAACATATCCCCATGAGCCAGGATCCCAGGGTGAACAGCCCCCTCCAGCGACAAATGCCGAACCCCCAAGTACAGGTCAATGGCCAGGGCCAACAGATGGAGTGGGTATTCTAATTGGCAGGCAGCTTCCACCAAGTCCTGAAGACAGACTTGGTCATAATACTTCTTCATGTCAAGCAAAAGGCCCCCGACCTGAAAACCGCTGTGGAGGGCGAGTTCCGTTTCAAGCTCGTCGAGCCAACCAGCAGCATCAGCCGAACCACCAACGGTCTGGTCCCAGGGGCCATGCGCCTCACGGTCCCAGCCCGTGATGAATGGCTTCCTGATGCGCAAAGAGCACCTGCGAGGAGACCACCGGCAGCCGCTCGTGCTCCCAAAAGGCCCCTCGTGCCGCGCTGCCGACCCGGGCAGCGAAGCCAGCTGCCGCGGGGCCGACAAAAGCCGGCCAGCGCAGACGCAGGCCGTCGGCCCCGCGAGGCGAGCTTTCGACAGCACTGGGCGTGTCGGTCCTGCGGGCGGGGAGGAGATCGGGAGCGGCCCAGAGGGGGGCGTCCAAGAGGGGGGGGGGGGTGCAACTCATGGCAGGCGGCACGTGCGCGGCCCAAGGGGGGGAGCCAGGGACGTAATGAAATAGGACGAGGCGCCACGAAATCTGGGGAAATACCGTGGCCCACGCCATGAAATAGGACGAGGCGCCTCAATCTGCCTGCAGTAGGTGATCCTCTGTAGGGAAGCGCGGTGTTGGGTTCTTTTGGATATGATAAAGTATGATTAGTTGATTAATTATTTAGAATTGATGGAGGAGGAGGTATTGGGGGAGGTGGATATGTATATTATTAATTCAGGAGTGATGGAATGATTGTTCAGTATGTGTATGAGAAGAAAGGGGAGGAGTAGTAGGTAGGTAGGAGATGATTATGGAGGAGGAGGAAGACGACGACGCTCGGCTCGGACCGGCGCCGGGGTCGAGCACCTGCGAGGAGACCACCGGCAGCCGCTCGTGCTCCCAAAAGGCCCCTCGTGCCGCGCTGCCGACCCGGGCAGCGAAGCCAGCTTCCGCGGGGCCGACAAAAGCCGGCCAGCGCAGACGCAGGCCGTCGGCCCCGCGAGGCGAGCTTTCGACAGCACTGGGCGTGTCGGTCCTGCGGGCGAGGAGGAGATCGGGAGCGGCCCAGAGGGGGGCGTCCAAGAGGGGGGGGTGGCAACTCATGGCAGGCGGCACGTGCGCGGCCCAAGGGGGGGAGCCAGGGACGTAATGAAATAGGACGAGGCGCCACGAAGTCTGGGCAAATACCGTGGCCCACGCCATGATAGTCGCCACCCCCCTCTTTGCCGCCCCCGAGAAGAACCAAGGAAGGACGAGGCGAGCAGGCAACCACGCAACACACAAAACTGGCGCGGGGCGGACGGGAGCGGAACCGAACGGAGCGGGCTGGGCGGGCTCCTCCCGCTGCTTCTGGATCTCTCCTCGTCCTATTCCTCCTGGTCCTGCCCTCCTGGATCTCTCCTCGTCCTATTCCTCTCTCCTCGTCCTATTCCTCCTGGATCTCTCCTCGTCCTATTCCTCCTGGCGACCATCTATTTCCACTCCCTCCACTTCCGCCCTGGTGTGGAGCCAAACTGGCCTGTCAGAGTATCAATTCGAACCGAGTGCGGGCTAGACCTTACCCTTCCTTTCACCGTTGGTTTTTTTTCGTGCGGCGTATCAGCATGCATGTCGAGAGCTGTACGCGGGTCACATCACGCGCAACATAATTAAAAGCCGCTCACGGCTAGGCGCCAGGCGCCGCGCAACCTTTTTCACACATCGACCCCCGATTGAGCGCGGCGGACGAGGAGGACGACGAGAGCAAGGACGAGGAGGAGGAGGACGAAGACGAAAACGAGGAGGACGAGGAAGAGGACGAAACGGATGCCGACGAGGATGACGAGGAGTAGGAGGATGATGATGATGAGGAGGAGGAGGGGGAGGAGGAGGAGGAGGAGGAGGAGGAGGAGGAGGTGGAGGAGGAGGAGGGAAAGGAGAAGATGGAGGAGAGGAGTAGGGGGAGGAGGAGGAGGGGGAGAGGAAGGAGGTTGAGGAGGAGGGAGGGAGGAGAGGAGGAGGATGGGGGAGGGAGGAGGAGGAGGATGAGGAGGAGGAGGAGAAGGAGGAGGAGAGGGAGGAGGAGGAGGAGGAGGAGCTCGGCAACGGCTAGAAAGGTGCCACCACATTAAACATGCATCAAACAAACTCCAAACGAGTTAGGGGGGGTCAAGATCCTCCCCGGGCGGCGCAACCTGCCGGCGGCGCTCTTGCGCTCGAAGCCCGAGCGACTCCGCCTCTTCCCGAGAGCGGAACCCAAAAAGTGACAGGCCTCGCAGAAGGTCGACCCCTGTCCCCGCCCAAGCACACCCACCCCCGCCCGACATGGACGCAAGAGAGCCTCTGGACAGAGGCGGCGCTAGCTGCGGGAGGTCGTCCAGACCCATCTTGGCTGCCAGGTAGTCTCGAGAGGGATCCGATAACACGGCCGCTCGCGAGACCCGAAACCCTTGCATCGAAGGATGGCGACCGCGCAAAATCCAATCCAACTGCCTCTCACGACCCGAGGAACGGTGGCCCAGACAATCTGACGCCAGAGCCGTTTTCCCCCCGTGCCCTCCTGCGGCACAAACCGAGCCGCAGCGAGTACAGAAGGCCAGGGAGCCAGCCGCTGCCCCCCAAGGGGTCCGTGACCCCACACTCGATGATGTGGTGGGCGCGGGCTGGCCAGACATGGCGGTCGGGCCATTCGGCGAGGAGGAGGAGGAGGGGGAGGAGGAGGAGGAGGAGGAGGAGGAGGGAGGAGGAGGAGGAGGAGGAGGATCTCTCTCTCTCTCTCTCGCACGGCCCAGCTTCTGACTGGATCGGCGATTCTGCGTACGCCGCGCCCGGGCGGGGCGCAGTTCTCACGGGCAGAATTTGCGCGAGGCCGGAGCAACAACGACAGGTTGCTCTCTCGATCGCGGCCCCTTTTCCTATGACCGTGGGAGCGAAACCCCACGCGCTGCGCCCAATCGAGGATGAATGTGCTCGCCCTCGTCGTCCTCCTCCTCCTCCTCCTCCTCTTGCTCCTCCTCCGCCTCCCCCTCCTCTCCCTCCTCCTCCTCCTCCTCCCGCTCCTCCTCCTCCTCCTTCTCCTCCTGCTCCTCCTCCTCATCCCGCTCCTCCTCCTCCCCGAGAGAGAGAGAGAGAGAGACAGAGACAGAGACAGAAAAGAGAGAGAGAGAGAGAGAGGAAGCGAGACCACCCCGTACTCACTAAACCGTCCCCTGAAAACATAGCCTTAACCCTGGGACCTGAAACAGAGCCCCAACATTCACTTCAACACCGACTCTGACCGCAAATGATTAGTGAACCTCAGTGTGACTGAATGCAGGTTTGAGCAGCTGTGGCTATGAACACCTGAGTCTCAGTGGGTCTGACTGCGCTTGGCGATGGACACTAGGATGCGGGGAACTTGGGCGGATTGGTTTTCTTAGGCATTGAAGCCGGTACTTTCGGCACTGTGGACAAACAGAGCTGGACGGCCCTCGCATGTACTGTCGCCGATCAGTTAAGTCTGGCTGGCTATGCGGATCCTGATCAGATATCGAGTTCACGCCCTGCTCATCGCACGATGAGGCGGCAAGGCATGCGGGGCTGAAAAACGAGAGTACTTAACTCCACTCATCGAGTGGCAACGCATGGAGAACGGGGACACATTCCTCTATTCCAAGTCACTGCTTGCAATGAGGGAGTCCTGACGGAGGCTGGAAGAGCAAATAATAATTGTGGGCCGATCTCGGTGGGCGACCGTGATCCCAGGCTCTCGGCTCGTGGTCGTGGTTCCCAACCGATTTCAGTGGGCGGCCAAGTTCCCAGTTCCAGGTTCGAGCGAGTGTCTAGGACTAGATTCCCGAGTTGATGGCTGCGGCCGAAACCTGGATCCTTGCGACCATGGTCAGACTGATAAAGTTCATTGCCCAGATTATGGAGTAGTCGTAACAAATCTGACATACAACAGGCCACAACAAACTGACATGGTCGACAAAACAATATGACATGTAAGGGAAGCGACACTGTTACATACGCACATATATGTATGTCTGTATGAATGTACATATGTGAGCTGTACATTAAAAAAACAACATCAATCGGAGAAGACGCAATTCGTGGACGCTTGCTTGGAAAACACCTTGGACACGTCGGGGTCGCCCCCCCGTCTTCCCTAAAAGAATGTTGACTGCCCGGGAGATCGCCCTCGCCCTCCCCCCCCCCCCCCCCTCCCACACACTCCCCCCTTCCCCCTGGACACCGCTCGTAACGGGTGCCCCCCCCCCCCCATCAAGGAAAAAAAAAAAGGAAAACAATAAAAAAAAAAAAAAAAAAAAAGGAACAAAAAAAAAAAAAAAAAAAAAGAAAGGAAAAAAAAAAAAAAAAAAAGAGAAGGAACATTGCGGGGGGTTCGAACCAGCCCCCCCCGCCCCGTGTCCAATGAGGGGAGGGTTCGAACTGGCCTCCCTCCTCCCACTAATAGAACCCTTTTAGTGCTCGATCAAGCTCGAATGTAATCCTACTGTAATTGGATCCGCAACGAATAGCATCCTAGTGGGGCTCGGTCCTCTGATAGAATCGGACTATAGCAGGACCCAACTTTACTTGGATCCTACTAAAACTCGATCCAGCACTCATGGACTAATACTTTGGCTGGATTAACTAACAACATCCCAGTCGGTCTCGACCCAGCTCTGATGTAACCCTCGTGCAACTGCATCCAGCTCCAATCAAATCCTACTAGGGCTCGATCCAGCACTTCTACTATCCTACCATAGCTAGATCAAGCTCCAACTGAATCCTACCAAGGATCGACCCAGCTCTACGGGAGTCTTACTCGGGCTCCATCCAGCCTTCATCGCATACTACTAGGGCTCGACCGTCGTCTTCGTCGCTGCCAAACGGCCCTGGCCGACTCTTCGCCGTCGTCCGTGACACTGGGGGGGAGGGTGTGGCCCGGTCGAGAACCCCCCCCCTTGCAATTCCCCCCGCCCCCTGGTTCGACCCCCGCCCCTTGCAGCTCAGGGACCTCCCCCGTTTCGAATCCCAGGCATCCACAGAACGCGCTCTTTCGTACATGGAGAGAAAAAAAAAAGATATAGAGAGAGAGAGATAGGGAGAGAAAGAGAGCGAGAGAGAGAGATGTGGCACACAGGCACACATGCACACACACGCGCACCGCATAGATTCACCACATCCTCTGCAAAATATGCTATGCGCGCGCACTCGTTTATTGCAAATCATCAATGTTCAAGAATCGCTTACACAAATATACGAAATGCGCACACGCGCATCGCCGCGGGCGTGTTCCGAAATCTTTCAAAAGCCGTGGGTTACGAAGGGATTTCAAAATCGAGCGTCCCGAGAACATCTGAAACCACATGGCTTCGCAACGAGAATGTGCCCAAAAAGCTGGCGCTCGCGCTCATGCAGATTCTTAAGGAAACCATCGTTTCCCAACATTTTCAGGGCATGTTACCAAACTGGCCTCTCGCGCGCACGCCGGAATCGCTCGAACGCGCTTGCACGCGCTCTGTCGCAAAATTCTTGTACAACACAAATAGGAAGAAATGTGCGCGTGCACGTCGTCGCGCGCATGCCAAAATCCTTCAACAACAACCTTAGCTTTCGTAGAGAATTTTGAGATCAAGTCTCTCGAATACATATACAAACCACATGGTTTCGCAACTCGAGCTTTCAAAAAAGCCTGCGCCCGCGCTCATGCAGATCCTTCGGGAAACTATGGGTTGCCAGCATTTTCAGAACATGCTACCAAACGGGCCTCTCGCGCGCGCATGTCGAAATCGCTCGAACGCGTCTGCACGTGCTCTGTCGCAATATTCCTGTACAAACAAAATGAAACGAAATGCGCGCGTGCGCGTCGTCGCGCGCGAATGCCGAAATCCTTCAACAAATACCTTCGTTATCGTGGGGATTTCGAAACCAAGTCTCTCGAATACATCTACAAACCGCATGATTTCGCAACTCGAACGTTCAAAGAAAGCCTGCGCCCGCGCTCCTGCATATCCTTCGGGAAACTATGGGTTGCCAACATTGCAGAACATGCTACCAAACGGGCCTCTCGCGCGCGCATGCCGAAATCACTCGAACGCGCTTGCGCGCGTGCTGCCACACGAATCCCTTGCAGACAACGGGACGAACTGCGTACGCGCGCGTCGTCACGCGCGTGCGCCGAAATCTTTTAACAAACTCAGGTTTCGTACGGAACTCAAAATCGAGTGTCCCGAAAACAGAGAAAAAGCATGGCCTTGCAACATCAGTTGTCAAACGAAAAACCTGCGCTCGCGGACTTGCGAATTCTCCAGAAGAAATAATGGTTTACAACATTTTGGTTCAATTCAGCCAAACGGGCCTCCCGCGCCGCATGTCGAAATCACTGGAACACCCTTGCAAGTGCGTATGTGTATGTATGTATGCATGTATGTATGTATGTATGTATGTATGTATGTATGTATATACCTATACGACCACCCTTCGGGTGATAAGGAGGTTCGGGGGGGGGGGAACCAACGTCCTCACGTCGAATCGCTCACTCACTCTATCGATCTCACTATCACTCTCAGTATCGATCCTGCGCTCGATCGATCTCCTCGATCGATCTCATATCGATCTCCTCGATCTATCGATCTCTCGATCTCACTCGATCAATCATCATCCATCACATCGTCCTCATCTCCTCAGCATCATCATCATCTCAGCATTCACCATCATCATCATCATCTCATCTCATCAGCTCATCATCATCATCATCATCATCATCAGCATCAGCATCGCATCAGCATCATCAGCATCATCATCATCATCTGCACCATCATCCACGCAATAACATTCAATACATCATCATCATCAGCATCACCATCATCATCATCATCATCATCATCATCATCATCATCTCATCATCTCATCATCATCATCATCATCATCATCATCATCATCATCATCATCATCATCATCATCATCATCATCATCGCGGGACACCGCGGGACACCGCGGGACACCGGCGGGACACCGCGGGGCACCGCGGGACACCGCGGGACACCGCGGGACACCGGCGGGACACCGCGGGCCACCGGCCGACCGGAAGGGAGACATTTGGTCCGGCCGCGCTTCAGCCACACGGGACACCAGCGGGACACCGGCGGGACACCGCGGGCCACCGGCCGCCCGGAAAAGGGAGACATTTGGTCCGGCCCGCGCCTCAGCCACAGGAGAACTTCTTCTCGCGCCTCCCACCGCAGCTTCGAGCGTACCCCGCCACGCAACGGCACGCCACTAACACGGGCACCGAAATCGGATTCCCGTATGGGGGCTCTCCCTTCAACTTCGATCTCACCCCCCTCACCTCCGATATATATATATATATATATATATATATATATATATGTGTATACATCTCAGAGTGAGGGGGCCGAAAAATCATTCACTGTCCCTGGGTGCCTGGCAGAAGTGGGATTCCGCGATGCGGATTATTGTTGCTGCAGTTGTTGATGTTGCTGTTTTTGTTGCTGTTGTTGCTTTTGTTGTTGCTGCTGCTGTTGTCGTCGTCGTAGTTGTCATCGTCATCGTCGTCGTCGTCGTCGTGGTGGTGGTGGTGGTGGTGGTGGTTGTTGTTGTTGTGATGTTGTTATGTTGTTATGCTCTTATGTTGTTGTTAGTGTTGATGTTCTGTTGTTGCTGTTGCTGTTGTTGGTTGTTGCTTGTTGCTGGCGTTTGGCGTCGTCCCCCCCGCGACCCGGCCCGCGACCCTGCCGCGACCCGCCTCGCGACCCGCCCGCGACCCACCCCACGACCCACCCGCGACTCGACCCACCCGCGACCTAACCGCGAACCACCCGCGACCCAGCCGCGACCCAGCCGCGACCTACCCCGCGACCCACCCACATTGCTTTAACGAAAAATCGGCGCCTGTAGCGGGCTCGTTGCACAATTCATAAAAACTAGGCGCCTGCGGCGGGCTGTGTCAGAGCCTCGCAGACTGCCGACGTCCCCGCCGCTCCCTCACTCTTATCCGCGATTGCGGTTTGCTACATACATATATATATATACACATACCTATAATTATATTTATATATGTGCACATTTGTATATATATATATATGTATATATGTATGTGTATATATTAGATAGACTATATTTGTATGCATACGTATACAGGCATGTATGCATGTGTGTATGTATATATGTATGTATGTGGGCAGGTAGGTAGGTAAGTCGGTATGTGTATACACATGCATACACTTATTTATTCATTCATTCATTCATATATATATATATATATATATATCGGGTGGCCTCTTGGGACCCGCTGGACCACTTGGGCTGTCCTCGGGGGTCGGCGGAAACATGCATAGTTTCCCCGCTGATGGGCCGCGAGCTGTGGACCGAGCTGCGCAGTGACGCTTCTTCGGCGACTGGTGATGCCTGCAAGGATCGCCTCCTGGCGATGCCCCTTGCCTGGTCTCCCCCGGCCAGACCGAGATCTGGCCATCGCTCGGACGTCCATTTCCTGTGTTATTTTTTCGGTTTCGTGCGTGGTTTTTTCGCCAAATGATCAAGGATGCTCCTCAAGGGTCCTCGCCGAAGGAAAAATGCACACGTCCGAGCGATGCCAAGAGATGCGCCCAGTGAGCGCCCAAGAGGCTCGCGCACCTCGTCCCGGCCCGCGCCCGACAGCGAGCCGCAGAGCCCGGACGGGAGCCCCCGCATCCCCCGGGCGGCGCGCCAGCTGTGGCCTCCGCCGCAGGTGGCGCCGCCTCCCTCCGCTCGAGTCACGGGGGTGGCCTTCGCCTGGCCATCGCTCGGACGTCCATTTCCTGTGTTATTTTTTCGGTTTCGTGCGTGGTTTTTTCGCCAAATGATCGAGGATGCTCCTCAAGGGCCGTCGCCGAAGGGAAAATGCACACGTCCGAGCGATACCAAGTCGCTGGATCCCTCGCCGGACCCCCTCGCCTGAGACCCTCCGCGGCCCCTTCGCGGCAGCAGGCGAGGGCGCGAGCAGGAGCAGGGAGCGCGTCGAGGACGCCGGCCTCGCCCTCTTGCGTCTCGCCCAGGGGGGGCTCGTGGACTGGATCAGCCCCCCGCGGTTTTCGCGGCGGCCAAGGAGCCCTGGGCTGGTCCGGCCCAGGCCCCCTGCTGACAATTTTGTTATACAGCCGCACTGCCCCGGGACCGATATGAGATGACAAACGTCCTCCTCCGCCTCCACCCCTCCTCCATACCATCCTGTACGAACGCCGAGTG
>CAUYUJ010021491.1:78414-95914 GCA_963575745.1 Prorocentrum cordatum
GATCCTCCTCCTCCTCCTCCTCCTCCTCCTCCTTCCTCCTCTTCTCCCCTTTCCCTCCCCAGGAGCTCTCCAACAATCCTGTGGGATCCCAAACATAATGTTGAAACAAATGATGAAAACAATGTAGCACCTCCTATGGCCAACCACTGACACTTGGTGTATTCCGGCTTCAATCACTTGCTCGATTGCTCGATTGCAATATTCACTCGCACGCGCGCCTTGCAGCGTGCGAGCAAGGGAGCTAGAGTTCAAGATTACGTAGGTGTTTTTCACACACTTGGGGGGGGGGGCAACGATTGTACCCGCAAGACAGCCCGACGACAACAGCAGACAGCGCCCTCAAAATCAGGCCGAACGGGCTCTCAAGAGGCCACCCTCAGGAGCACTCCAGCAGCCCCGCAGAAGCCCAGAGGCAACTGCTGAAACATGGCAGAAAGAACATGTGCTCTGCGGCATTACCAATTCATGGGCGACGACTGCTTCTGGCTGGTCAGTGGACGGGCTTTGGATGGCTCCGGGCTGCTCCGGATGGCCTCCCAGCGGAACAGGATGCCAGCGTCTGTGACGCCACATCTTGGGGCCCTCTTGGCTCCCCACAACCTTGAGGATGCACCCGACAAGTCTTGCCCTTGCACCCAACAAGATGGCCCCCCAAGAGGGCTCCAAATCTACACCCTGCGAAATGCTTTAGAAAGCATGGGTTAAGAAATTCATAGTCTCAGAACTTGAGCAAAAACCCAGAACGTCTGTTCAAATCTTAAGATTTACACTGAAACATTAAGAATCATCGAGACTCTGGCCGGAAACGTGGGTTTTCTTAAGCATCGCCTAGAGTGTAGGGGAACTGGGATCTCTGCAGAAACAGAACACTTCGGAGCTCCGCGCGGACTTCTTCGATCGACGCTGGGCCCCCCCCTCCCCGGCGCGCAGAGCGCGCCACGGGCGGCGCCGCCAGGGGGGCCCAGCGCCGATCGAAGGAATCCGCGCGGAGCTCCGGATGTTCATGCTTGCGTTTCTCTTGCTCCTCGACAGAGCCCCCGAGCAAAACCCTTGACGGCCCAACGTTCGCCTGAGATGGCTCCACGACGGGCCCAAGATGGGCTTGGGCATGTTGCACGAGCGCCCCCTCCCCCCAACGTCGGCGGCGCGCACAGGGGGTGGAGGGAGGGGGGAGGGCCTCTTAGGAGCAGGCTGCTTCTCAGAAGGCGCCGGCCCGGCGTCTATGGAGAAAGGGCGGCGCCTTCTGAGAAGCAGGGGTGCCTCTAAGAAGCCCTCGCCTCTCACCCCACCCCCCTCTGCGAGTGGCGGACAAGTTCCCCAGGCCGTCCCCGAAGGACCTCCTGGAGCCCACCCCTAAGAGACCCCAGAGAGGGAAGAGGGGCCCCAGGAGGCAGCGCGACCTGCCACGCGGCGCAACCTGCTGCACGGGCAGCTTCCACGACCGCGTTGGTGATCAGCAAGTCTTGGCGGCGCGCACAAGGGGGTAGGGGGAGGGGGGAAGGCTTCTCAGAAGGAGGCTGCTTCTTAGAAGGCGCCGGCCTTACATCTACAAAGAAGGCCCGCACCTTCTAAGAAGCAGGGGTGCTTCTAAGAAGCCTTCTCCCCTCCCCCTACCCCCTTCTGCGCATGGCCAGAAGTCGCGGGAACGCGACTGGGCATCCGGACTTCACGACTCAAGGGGGGGGGAGGGGCCCGGCAGGGGGGCTGATTTGGGGGGGGGAGGGGCTGACTTGGGGGGGGGGGAGGGGCCCGACTTGGGGGGGGGAGGGGCCTGACTTGGGGGGGGGGGGGCCTGATTTGACCCGCCTTGTGGGAGGACTCTGCGGGGGGGTCTGGGCAGATGGCCGCCCGGCCATGGCCATGGCTGGCCCGGGAGGGGTCCAGGATTGCCCGTCTGGGAGGGCGGTGACGTCCCCTCCCCACTGTTGCCTTGAAGAAGTCTGGAGTGCGTGTGCAGCTGACCCCGCAGTCGTGGGTAGGAGCTCGGGGGTCCGGCCATGGGGACCGAGCGGGACGGGGCAGGTGCAGGTGCAGGGGCTCGCACCTGCCGCGCCCCGTGCCCATGTGGAACCGCCCAGGGCCTCTCACTGGCTGGGCCGGTTTTCGAATCTGAGCAGATGTCGCTTCTCCTCCCGTCTCCTGGCACGTCCTGCTGCTCGTCCTCCTCTGGTGAACTGGTGAGCTGCTGGCGTGCACAGCTGCGATGAACAAAGAACATGCGTTAAGGGGAAGCACGGCATCCAGAATAGGCTGCTGACTTCGTCCTCCTGCGTCTCTCCTGCTGCTGCTGCTGCTGTTGCTTCTCCTTGTCCTCCACCAGAGAGATGAGAGACAGGCGGGGGGTTCGCCGTAATCGGCGCAGTTGTAGTGCTCGCTGGCGCAGCCTGGCTCGGCGGCAAAGCGCCATCGCCTACGCTGGCGAGGTCTTCTTCTTCTTCGTCTTCGTCGTCGTCGTCGTCCTCCTCCTCCTCCTCCTCCTTCTACGCCTCCTCTTCCTCCGTCTCCTGCCCCTCTACTCCCCACCCCCTCCTCCTCGTCCTCCACCCTCCCCCTCATCCGCCGACCAGCCTCGTCTTGCTCCTGGAAGAAGAAACAACTGCATATACGTAAACTTTCGGAAGTCCGCCCGGATGTCTTGGATCGGCATTGGACCCAACTCCGTGGCGCGCCAGGGGCGGCGCCAGAACGGCCGCTGGGGGGGCCAAGCCGCAGATCAACGAAGTCCGCGCAGAGCTCCGAACGTTTACGTTTATGCACTTTTCTTCTTCGAGCTCCTCCCTCCTCCCTTCACTTCCGACGTCTCGTCCTCCTCCTCGTCCTCCTCCTCCTCCTCGTCTCCTCCTCCTCCTCGTCTCCTCCTCGTCTCCTCGTGTCCTCCTCCCTCCTCCTCGTCTCCTCCTTGTCTCCTCCCTCCCTCCTCCTCGTGTCCTCCCTCTCCTCCTCCTCGTCTCCTCCTCCCTCCTCCTCTCCTCCTCCTCCTCCTCCTCCTCCTCCGCCTCGCCCTCCTCTTTCTCCTCCTCCGCCTCCTCCGCCTCGTCCTCCGCCTCCTCCGCCTCGTCCTCCGCCTCCTCCTCCTCCTCGCTCCTCGCTCCTCCCAACACCTCCTCGTCCTCCTGCCGCCGCCGCCTGGGCCCGCGTCCCTCTCGCTCGAGGCCGCCGCCGGTGCTCCGGCCGCGGGCGCCTCCCCTCCGCCCCTCTCGGAGAAGGGGGGAGGAGTGAGGAGGAGGAGGAGGAGGGGGAGGAGGAGGAGGAGGAGGGGGAGGGAGGAGGGGGAGAAAGATGAGGGGGAGGGAGGAGGAGGAGGAGGAGGAGGGGGAGGAGGAGGAGGAGTGAGGAGGAGGAGGGGGAGGCGGAGGAGGAGGGGAGGAGGGGGAGGAGGAGGAGGGGGAGGGAGGGCTCGAGCCGAACAGTGTTCTTCGTTTTCGTTGTGTTCGTTAGCGTTCTTGTCCGTTCCGTCTTCGTTCCGTCTGCGTGCTGCCTCTGGTGCGAAGCGGCATCGAAACGAGAGCGGTCCACGAGATCGCCCGAACACCGTTCAGCTCGAGCCGGGGAGAAAGAGAGAGAGAGAGAGAGAGAGAGAAAAAGAGGAAGAGATAATACAACAAAGATACCTGAAGAGAGAGAGAGAGAGAGAGAGAGAGAGAGAGAGAAGTATAGGCAACCTGCATAGTAAGGACTTGTTTCTAAGGATGCAAGGGGCCTTGGAAGGCCATGTCGATACTCTGCGGGCGGGGCGCGGCCAGGGAAAGCTCCCAATCATAGGGCGACGGGGAGGGATGCAAAGGTACCCTTTGAAAAATAGCTCGTCCTTACTATGCGGGTCGACTGAACCCGGAGAGAGAGAGAGAGAGGGAGAGAAAGAGAGACGAGCTAGGTGCGCTCGCCCCACATCTGGCATCACATCCCTCCCTCCCATCCCTTCCCAATGCGCTGATTTTCTCTCTCCATCCGCGGACGCGTGTCATAGTCGACCTGGAACTCCACAAAGACCCCATCGTGTTATGCGCAGTCGGCAAAGGGAAACCTGTGGGACCTGTGCGACCTGAGGGACCTCTGTGGTCTGTGGGGCCTGTGGGACCTGCGGGACCTGTGGGACCTGTGGGAATTGTGGGGCCTGTGGGAGCTGTTGGACCTATGGCACCGGCGGGACCCGTGGGACCCGTGGGGCCCGTGAGACATGCGACATCCCTGGGACCTGTGGGACCTGCGGGACTTGTTCGGACCTATGGGACCTGCGGGGCCTGCGACACCCGTGGTACCCGTGGGACCTGTGGAACGATGTGCGACACCTCTGGGTCCTGCGGCCTGGGGGGCCCGCGAGACCCGCGAGACCTGCGGGATCCAGGAAAGTGGCCCCCGCTGGGGCGGGAGCGCTCTTCTGAGCGACGGGAGCACAGCGCCGACCCAAAAGTGAGGCCCACGCTGCAGCGGGAGTCCCATTCCGAAAAACCAAAGACAATCGGACTGTACAACATCATCACGATAAGAACAAGTTTGAAGTCCTGTGTGTGAGAAAACCATGTGCGGAGGGAGCGGGACATTTTCCGCACATCTTCAGGGGAGAGAGGAGAAGTATTCATATTGTGTGAGTGTAGAGAGAGAGAGAGAGAGAGAGAGAGAGAGAGAGACAGAGGTCGAACACGAGAAAGCGAGAGAGAGAGAGAGAGAAAGCGCGAGATTATCGGAAATAGAAAGAGAGGGAGAGAGATACGGGGAACACACACAACGAAGAAAACAAGAGAGAGAGAGAGAGAAAGCAAAAGAGAGAAAGAGACAGAGGAAGAGAGAGAGAGAGAGAGATATTAACAACGAATATATATATATATATACACATAAAAAGCAGAGAGAAACAACAAAAAAGAAAGAGAAAGAGAAAGAGGGAAAGAGAGAGAGATAGAGATAGAATGAGAGAGAGAAGACCATTGGGAGGGGAAATGGGGCGAACTTTTTTAACAGAACACCGTGTGGGCGCAGAGGTAACGAACTCGTCTTCTCGCACGCCACAGACGGCAATACTCAGAAGGCCACCAAGAGCACGACTGGTCAATTGTCGGACACTCTGCCGTACTGCCGCTTCTGCGCCAGGTCAAGCAGAAGTGTCAAAGAGCCACGCATCGTCGATCTCAACATCATATCCTGTTGCTTGGGATGCAGTCTTGAGCCGACCAGCTTGAGTAAACATGGCAACGAATGACATCGGGAGGACGACGAGCAGAGCATTAGGGGCAGGAGCAAGAACTGTCCTTTACCTTCTCTGGACATCCATACTCGTCTTCCCCTTGGCACATGTCACTGCGACACACAACAGAAAGATGCTGATAAAAGGGAAGGAGGCAACAACATAAAAAACAGTGACACGCAACACCGTTGCTGCGCAGGCCCCTCACAGCCAACAAGCGTTTGAGCGTTGACATCTCAAACTGGCAACAGGCGTGCGCAACCGTTGGAAATCATGCCCAGAACACGCCTACGTACGATGTCATGGTGCTCGCCCATCTAATATCAAATCGGAACCTCGTCGGATAATGCTGAACATGCCCCCTCTTTCGGATCACAAGTGGTGGCAGCAGAAGCGCCTGGAGAAACCATCATCGGAACACGAAGGAAGATCAGCAGCAGGAGGATCGCCGGGGGGGCGACTGGGGGGGAGGAGGAAAACGAGGAGGAGGAGGAAAACGAGGAGGATGAGGAGGGGGAGGGGGAGGATGAACAGCAACAAGACAACAACATCATTACGCTCGCGTCGAGGTGTGGCCATGCTTCTCACCACACGGGGGGGGCTCCCACCACGCCCCAGGGGTGCCGAACCTTGGCCGCCGCCAGAAGATTGGCCGCCTCCCGCTTGTCGAACTTGGAGTCCCGCTCGTCCGCGGGCCTAGACTTCCTCGCAGGTGAGCGTGCCCGCCCTGCTCCTCCCCACCACTTTCTTCCTCGTTTTCGTCGTCGTCTCCATCCATGGGCATATCAATCGTCACAGGTGGGAGAACGAGGAGGGGGAGGGGAAAGAGGAGGAAGAGGAGCAGGAGGAAGAGAAGACACTGTAACTGCACGGCGTGGAAGCTGTACGAGAGAAAGCACGACGGCAACAACATGTTGAATGTACTGCTGCAGTCTCCATACACTGCACAAATTTACTTCGAAGATTGGGCCACACAGCGGCGACCCTCCTATTCGAGTCGGGACTGTGCGGGCGATCGAACAGCTCTGGCGGAGAAGAGAACCCCAAAAAAGTAGGGAACCACCGCAAGCATCACATTTTAGACTGGCTGTGTGACCTGACGGGCGCGCGACGCGGCGGGATGCAGGCTCACCCTATGTAGCGGATAGCTCGCTCGTGCTCTTGAGAACGGCACGGAAGAGCTCACTCGTGTGAGTGATGATGGTGTGAACTCACTCGTGCCGCATTGCTAATGATGTTGGTGACCTCGGACCGCATACGTGATGTCTGAACGCCTGTCCTAGGCGATGGCCTCGGGGTCGCGTGAAGGGCGACGTGGAGGTAAAGCGCTGTGACCTGGCAGGTGGGAAAGACGGTGGCGGATGGAGATAAACTTTGAGGGGTGCGCGCGCTTTTTGACGACATCGCCTCGAGGCTCACCGCGGTCGCGATCCGCGGGGGCCGCTCCGATCACGACAACGGTGGGCGACCTCCTCGCTGGGCGTGCTGGGCTCGGCACTGCCCGTGGGCGAGGGCCGCTGTGGCTCGCCGGCGCCAGCCGCGCGTAGAGCGGCACCGGCGCGCCGGCGCTTGACCTTCTACCCAGCCCTGCTGGTCTTCTTGTTCTTCTTCTTGGGATGTCGGCGGCGTCTTCTGGCGCGAGCTCCCTCTTGCTCTTGTCCGTGCTCTTGTCCGTGCTCTTGCCCTTGCCAGCTATCGCGGCGGCGTGTCATCGGCAGCCGATGGGCGCCATGGCTCCTGTCCGTCCAGAGTGGGCGCGGGCTTGACGGGCGAGGTGGCGCGCCGGTCTCCAGCCCGAGCCGTGAGCAGTGCGAGTCTCGTCGCATTCAGCCTCGCGAGAACGTGACTGGGGCTGAACCTCTGGAGAGAGGTGGCGACGAGGTGGACCGCGCGGCGCGCGCTCGCCCGGAGGTGATGGGGGGCGCGACGCGCGCGGTGACCCCGCCGCTGGCCTGTTGTGGCCGAGCGGCCTGCTCCTGGAAGAGATCCACGACGTAGATGGAGGAGGCTACGGCGGAGCACTAGCTAGGAGACTGGGTCGGGGATGCGCCGCTGCCGCGTGAACTGCGCGAGCTCTTCGTCGCTCTTGCTGAGCGGAGGGGGCTGCGCACTCTCCGCGAGTGCCGTGGCTGGCGCGTCGGGGGGCGGTGGAGCGCTCAGAGGACTCGGCGCGAATGTGGATGCCTTGCCGGTGGGCGCCAAACGAGCGTGAGACGCGACAGCCGCGTGGCGTCTTCGCGGAGACGGCAGGCGGGAGCGGGGCCGAGGAAGCTCTTGAGCCCATGATCTCGAATGACACGCCGTGCCTCGGTGGGCTGCTGCACCTGGCGCTATAACTGGCGTACTTGCGACATGCTCGGCGGAGGCGTCATCGGAGGCGTGCCAGGAGGACGGGCCATGACCAGCTGCCCCGTTGGGCCACCGCAGCTCGCCCATGTGCCAGGGGGGCGTCGGAAATCGAGCGCCTGGCGCGGCTCGACCTGTGGGTGTTGCTGCGAGTGTCACGTCGTCCGATGACGCCGCTTACTCCGTGGGTGACACAAATGACGGAGGCGCGGTCCACGGGCGACGAGGCGGCGGCGGTCCTGGGGGCCCCGGCGGCATGCTCTGAGGCGCGCTGACACGTGCGTGCGCGGCAGCGGGTGGCCGCCAGCGCGCGGCGACGTGCGCCGGGGCCCGCGCGCGGGCCCGGCGGCGCGCGGGCCGCAGACGGCGCCCCGGCGCGCCCTGGCCGGGCGGCGCACAAGCCTTCGGCCCATAATAGTAACAGCGGTGTCGTGCACGTTCATCCCTGGTCATTCTTGCTACTTCCATGTCCTGCTACCTCCACATCCGCGCTGCAGCGTGTCTGCTCAACCACCATGTGCCGCGCGGCGCCGAAAAAATAGGAGGCCGAGGGAGGGCCGATGGTTCCGATGTGGATGGAGCACAACGCAGTTCCTAGATGCATGATGCTATGCGTTACTTGTCGGAGGTCGGCTGGCGCTCGTGGCCTGCGGGCGCAGTGAGTTTACCGGCCGGCGTGAGGGTGGCCGCGTGCGGCATATGTGACCGCTGGCGAGAGCCATCAGCCACGTCGTGGAGGGCAGATCCATCTATGCTGACCTCGGTCAGTCCATCCGCGATCAGATCGCGGGTGCCCCCCCAGACCAGGGCCCCAAGTTGGCCCGGGCTCAGGAAGTCGCGGGGCCAAAACGCGCGCGGCAGTGATGGGTGTTCTGCCGGGGGCTCGGGCCTCGTAGCTGTCGCGGCTGTGGCCGCCCCCATTGAGTTGAGGCAGAGCTCAATTCGCAGCGCGAGTGGCTGCTGGCCATCTCGTTGGCGGCGCGCAGCCTCAGGGCCCCGAGGCCATGTAAGTACTTCAGTGCGTGGTGGCCAGAGCGGGGCCGTGGTCTGTTGGACTGATCGCGGCTGTCAACTCACTTGTAAAAGTGCTTCGCGCGACCGTTTTGAGCGCCCCGCACTGCCAATCCAATGGGTGACGCGTGTGCTCGCCAACGAACATTTGTTGAAAATCCGTGTTGCTGGCACCCGTGCGCAAGACCATGGCCCCTCGCAGGGCCCTTCCCGCGTCGTCGCCTTCCTGCTGTTCCTCTTCGGAATGCAGCTCCGCAGTGTATTTCGAGCGTGTGTGCGCAACGCGTGGGTGGATCATGGGTCCGAGATGGCGTGGCCTGTGCCCGTCTCACATGCGCGTTGCGCCTCCGTGTGTGGCCGCGCGTTAGCGCCGCTGCATGGCGCTGATGTGCGACTGCGCAGACGTGCATGCCGATTCGCGTGATGAGTGTGAAGGCCAGTGCCATAAGCAGGCCGAGGTACGGCTTGGCTAGTCTCTCTCAGGCGAGCTTGGAGTTGGGCATGCCAAGTGGCTCGAACAGGTTTCAGAGCCTGAATGAGTTCGATCTGGCCCAGATAATATGTTCCATTCTGTGTGGGGGAATGACGTGTCCCGCAGCGCGTGGAAGTTCCTTCGCTGACATCCAGTCCACCTTTGCCAACGGCATCCTCTTAGCATTGACGTAACTAGGTCTTGTCCTGGAACCAGCCCGCCGCCCTTGTGTTTGGCGATGAACGCGTTGTCGTGTAGTGTTGGGATGGCTTGGTGCAGTTGAACGGAGATCTGGGTGAACTGGGTGGGCCAACGTCTCGGGGCATCTTTGTGCCTGGTGCCTGGTTTCTCCGCGCGGGGAACCTCGCGTCCTGGGTCGGAATTCCGTGTTCCTATACTTTTGATGACAGGACTGCGACGGCATCAGGGGGGAGCTCGAAGTTGACCTCGCGCTCTTCCTCACCTGTCTCCTTTCGCAAGGTCCTGGTGGCTGACGCCTTTCATGAAGGCCTTCTTGGCGCCCCGCGCGTCGATCGCCCATCCTCGGCAAGCAGCCTCGGAGACAATCGCGCGCCGGGAGTCGTGACGAGGTGCCCGCGAAAGTCGCGATGAGATCGGCGTCGGCGTCCTCGAAGCCGCGGAGTGCCAGCCTCGCGCGGGTGATCCGGGCCTTCGGAGACGGGTCTGCTTTACATCGTGACCATTTCTACTTGCCCACCCGCCCGCAATCGAGGACGTTGCGCGCTCCTCGGCGAGGGCGCCGTGAAAAAGCAGTTCTGATTTACCCGTGCTTGCAGTTTCTCGCGAAGAAGATCTTGGGGGCTTCGTGGGGCAACCTGAGGCCCGATTGACGTCGGATCCACGGTGGCTTTACGTCGGACTGACTCCGGGGCATCGCCGCGCGAGCGTCAACCTCGACCCCGAGCTTACGGAACTGACAAAGTGACTAGATCATACTACTATCACGCGCCGCGCGAGGCCTCCACGATTTTCCTCATGAGATTCCTCGAGCACGGCGGCGGCGACGGCTGCGGCGTGCTCTCGAAACTGTTGGAGGATGAATAAATCAGCGTCGCGTTCGGTCGCTGCTTTCTCGGCTCCTGCCGCGCGGGCCCGGAGAAGTGACGCTTAATGACATTCGGGAACAGGGGTCGAATGTAAATCTGTGCGTCTCGTCCAGGCCCAAAATATCTGCGCGGGCGTTCCCGGCCTCGTCGGCTTCGATGGACTCTGTGGCGAGAGGTGCAGCGCCTACTGAAGTCGTGGGGGTGCTGGCGCGCCTCTGCGGACAGGGCTTGCGGCAGTGGATATGACGCAGCAGCATGGGCCTCTGTCTCTAGCACCTCCTCGAACATGACCGACTCTGTGAGCAACGCATCCTTCATGACGGCCTGTTGGTCGCGCGTCAAAGATCCACCATGTGGCGTCGATGAGGTGGTAGTCGCTCGAGGAGTCTTTGTGGGACTCATGGTGAGTCGCCTCCCGTCGTCGCGCGTGGAATCGTCGGGGCGCGTGCCGGCGCCTGAAAGATCGGCGTTGCTTCCCCTGGCGCCTGCCACTTGGGGCTCATCTTCCACCGCGTCTTCTTGGCAGCGTGCAACTACTAAGCATGAACAAAAGATAACGGATTTCTCACAATGGTCGGAACCGAGCGACAACGCTCATTAGTCCACCACCTCGAAACTCCCCCAAGTATCCACTTCGCGACGGCCCGATCGCCGCCGCGCCAGGAGTGATCAGTCTCGACTCTCTTCGGGCGCGGCGCGCTCGAGGCCGCGGCCGACGTGGGTGGCCGCGACGCTGTTGAGGTTGAAGTTTCTGGCTAAGTACTCGAGGCTCAAGGCCGCAGAGCACTTGTCGGCGGCGATGGCGGTGGCCGTGCTGGCGTCGGCAAGGCCAAAGCGATGGATCGCCTTCGCCCGCAGGCTCACGGTGTGCTGATCTACCTTCGTCCATGCCTGGCCACGGAGTGTGCTGGGTTGGCTCGCAACTCCGCGTGCCAGTCCGGCAAAGTTCACGAGCCGTCGTGCATCTCTGAGGCTGCATGTCTGTTCGGCGCCTCGGCATTTGATGGTTGCGGTGCCTTGTTGGGCGCTCATCCTGACGATCGCGGCTGGGCCGGCCCGCCCGCTCGCGTCCTTGGTGGGGGGGGGCTCGGTAGAAGTCGACCAGCTCACCTTGCTAGTAATCCAGGGCCTGCCCTGCGACTGTGGCGTTGGTCTCGAACGCTCGGTTGATGCGGGAGATGGCCGAGGCCTCTGCGATCCGTTGCAGGGCGATCTCCTTCAGCCGGTGCGACATGCGGGCCGCGCCTGCCGTGTCATCCGGGAGTGCCACAATGTTTGTCAGCGCCCGCGGATGCCGTCCGAATCGTGTGTTGCATTGCGTTGTACCTCCATCAGGTATAAGAAGTAGTTGCGTGTGAACGCAGCCTCAGACAGTGGGTCGGGCATGCTGACCACTAGTCCTTCATGCCGAAATGGCTCTTCAATGCAATGCATGGCGTGTCGTAATATGGCACCGCGTCGCTCGATCATTCGGGTGCGCTGGTCATGGGCTCGCACTCGGGCCGCGATGCCGTGTCGGTCGAAGACTGGCTTATATGCGTCACCAAGGATACCACGTTCGCCATCTACAAACAAATCTTGAATAGTTGGAAGATCGGATCCAACGCGCCAGGACTGCAGAGCACAAGCTCTCAATGGATCGGTGCCCATCATCGCTGGGGTCCTTTTCGAAAAGCTCTGCTGCGTGCCATCGGTCGGCTCTATGGGTCATGTGCCAGATCGGACATAGGCGATGAAAGAAGACGCCCTCTTCTACTTCCTGATGGGGGGCCGTGACCAGCTCGACCGAAGTTGCGACTTGTGATGCGATGGAGAGTAAGGAAAGGGGGTGGGGTGGGTGGACCTCCTCGCAAGTCGGCTTCCTCACCCTGCTCCGCCACTCGCGTGGTCTCGTTGGTTTTGCGACAAGCAACTTCGCCACAGAGTTTGGGGGGGAATTGCGACAAAAAAAGCGCGACAATGTCAAGCGATGGGCTTTCGCCTCCCAATTTCGCCCCCCACTTTCGCCTCCCACTTTCGCCTCCCGTTTTCGCCTCCCGCTTTCGCCTCGGGTTTTCGCCTCCCGCTTTCGCTTCCCTTTCGCCTCCCGCTTCCGTCTCCCGCTTTCGCCTCCCGCGTTCGCCTCCCGATGCCGCCTCCCGCTTTCTCCCCCAGAGCGGAAGTGGGGGGAGCGATAGCGAAAGCGGGAGGCGAAAGTGGGTTGCGAAAACGAAATTGGGAGGCGGAAGCGGGAGGCGAAAGTGTAACCGGGAGGCAGAAGTGGGAGGCGAACGCGAAACTTGGAGGGCGAAAGTGGGAGGCGAACGCGATGGCGGGAAGGCGAAAGCGGGGAGCGAACGTGGGAGGCGAAAACAAAAGCGGGAAGCAAAAGCGGAAGGCGAATGCGAAAGCGGGAAGCGAACGTGGGAGGCGAACGCGAAAGCGGGAAGCGACCGTAGGAGGCGAAATCGAAAGCGGGAGGCGAAGAGGGGCGAAAGCGGGAGGCGAAAACGATAGAGGGACGCGAATGTGGGAGGCGAAAGCTAAAGCGGGAGGCGAACATGGGAGGCGAAAACGAAAGCGCGAGGCGAAAGTGGGAGGCGAAAGCGAAAGCGGGAAGGCGAAAGTGGGAAGCGAAAGCGATCGCGAAAGCGGGAGGCGAAAGCAAACACGGGAGGCGCAAGCGGGAGGCGAACGCGACAGCGGGAGGCGAACGTGGGAGGCGAAAGCGAAAGCGGGACGCGAACACAACATCGGGAGGCGTAAGCGGGAGGCGAACGCGACAACGGGAGGCGAAAGTGGGAGGCGAAAGCGAAAGCGGGAGGCGAAGTGAGAGGCGAAAGCGAAAGTGGGAGGCGAACGTGGGAGGCGAAAGCGAAAGCGGGAGGCGAAAACGAATCGCTTCATATTTTCACCTTTGCTACTTGTCGCGAGTGTGTCTGCCTTGTCGTGTTTGGGTGCTTCCTTGTCGTCTTTGGGTTCTCCTTGTCGTGTGTGGGTCCTACCCTTGCCACTAGCTAGCGAAGTGAACCATCACCAACAACACCAACAACAGGAGGAAGATGACCAGACACAGGAGCAGGATCTTTAACAACAGTCGGAGCACGGGGGGAGGAAGTCCTTCAACATGTAGGCCCTAAACACTTCAATTCCCACCTTCTCCGTCTTCGATCGTGCATCCCTTATGTAGCTCCTCTTTCATGCGAATTAAAAGGTAAACCCTGACAAGGGGGCTGACAGGCTGGTCGGGTGGGTGGACCCCACAGGGCAAATCAGGCAGGCGGACATGTCGGTGGGGCGGTCCCTCACGGGCTGGACGGGCGGGCGGGACATTAAAGCGGGGAGGCGGGCTTCCAAGCAAATGTGCGGGCGATCCCAAGCAACTCGGGCGGGCGGTCCCTCCTAAGTAAATCAGGCCACCGTCCCTGATGTGCAGATCGAGCGGGTGCCTTTCAAGGGTGCGCTCATAAGCAGTGAAGCAATACCTGAACTTGCAAGGACTCGCGAAAGGATTTCCTCAGACGGGACGGTGTATTGCAACATCGTTTACGCCTACTGGGCTTACCCCGTTATGCATCCTCCTCGTCCTCTTAATCCTCCTCCCCTCCTTCTTAGAATATGCGCAACACAAGCGCAGCAATCAAACATGCACAACAAGCATTTATGTGTCCACGCCATGCAACGCATGATTGCGTTGCCTCTGCATCGCACGGACTGCTGCAAGAAAAGCGCATGCACACGCAAACCAGCACCTTCCGTAAAGGCTGGGGCTCGAGTTCAAGGACGCTTGGCCATGCACAAGACTCAAGCAGAACAGAAGCGCACAGCCACAGCTTGAGAACTCCCTGATTTCATCACCTCTCCCTTCCCCCACTGTCCCTCCTCAAAGTAGAGCAACCAGCGGCAGAAACATTCACTTTCGGAGTTCCGCGCGGATTTCGTGGATCTGCTCTGGACCCACCCTGGCGCGCGGAACGCTCCAGAGAAGGCGCCAGAGGCGCCGCTAGGGCCGATTCAAAAACATTCGCGCGGAGCTAGGACACATGATGTTTATACAATTGCTTGTTCTTCGATCTCAGGCCGACCCCGGCCCCTCCTCTTCCCCAACAGCGTTGCTTTTGCTGCGTCGCTGGGGGGGAACACAGCGGCCCAAAAGGGGGCGACCCTGGAGGAGAAAGTGCCCGACGGCAGGGCGACACGTGGAGGAGCAACAGGAGGAAACGAGAAAAAGAGAGAGAGAGAGAGAGTGGACGAAAGCAAGGAAGAGCATCGGGCACGACGGAGTCGTCTTCGACCTCAGCCTCCTCCCCCTCCCCCTTCTCCTTCTCTTCCTCCTCCTCTTCCTCTTCTTCGTCCTCCTCCTCTCGTTAGCACCGCGGAACACACAAAGAAAGAGACAGCTCCTCCAATCGTGTCGCCGGGGATCGCGCGCAGCCGCCCATCTGCGCTCGCAGCTGGCGTACAGGTCGCCGTAGACGTCCTGGGGAAGGGGGGGATGAGAAGGCAAGGGGGAGGAGGGGGAGGGAAACATGAGATGGGGAGGAGAGAAAAAAGAAGAAAGAGAAAGGAGGAATATGAGGATTACGCTGTGAATGTTCAGCCAATGCTAACGCCGTGACTGGAAATCTGTGCAGAAATATCCAAGGGTCTTTTCACCTCAACGGTTGATGTGTGGTGAAATGCTGCTCGCGTGCGCAGACGCGCGAAGCTGCCACTGCGTGAATTTCGGGGACGTTCCTCAACCAATGCCCCCCGCATTCGCGTGTAAATGAAACCTTGCGTCCGCGTGACAACCGGGCAAAAAGAACCTGGCATTCCTGTACCTTCGTTGCACCATGCAACGCGGAGGACCTGCCTGCAAACTGCACCTTCGCTCTCTCGCGCCACTTCGCCATGTAGTTGCTGCCGCTACGCCCGTTCTCGCGCGAGCGGTTCCCCAATCGATCCTCGCTGCGAAGGATTTCTTTCTTTGCCTTCGCCACGCACGCATGACCTCTTTCGCGGTAGTGCGCTGCACCGACGCAGCGGCGTTTCTTGCACATGCTGCTTATTAACAAAAGACCGATCCGTTTGGTGGGAATCGGGCTGGTTGTTCGCTGGCTTCTTGCTGAACTAATTTCAGATTCTGGCTCCTTCTTGCAAAGCTTGTGGCCGCTGTCGCGCGGCCGTAGTCATTAACGACGTGTGCCTCTGCCTTGACCTCAGCCGTGCTGCCACTGCTTGCCTTCTCGCTGGATCTTTGTCCCGCCTTTGCTGCCATTGCACTCTGTCTCCTTCTCCCTCTCTCCCTCGCACGAGCTGATCTTGGTGGTCTCCAAACCAGGTGGTGAGACACCTGGTGGTGACCCTGATTCCCCCAAAAAGTAATTCTGGGTCACCACCGGGTTTGGGGACACGCGGTCGCCACGAGGTTTTGCGTTTCCTGGGCCAGCCAACGTTCGAAAAACATTACCCAAATCGCCCAAAACTCACCACCGGGTGTTCTCACCACCACGTTTGGGGACCACCAGTGATCCCTAGCTGCTAGTTTGGCCGGAGTGGCATCAAAAGCTTCGCTTCGACCCCCTTTTGCCCACGCGCCCGCCCGACTCCGCTCCCCGCGCCGCCCGCCCGAAACCGCCGCACCTGCGGCCTCCTCTCGCACGTCGCTGCCCTGGGCAGGACTAGGAGGATCAACTGGTCCTCCTCGTCCTCGTCCTCGTCCTCGTCCTCGTCCTCCTCCTCCTCGTCCTCCTCCTCCTCCTCCTCCTCCTCCTCCTCCTCCTCCTCCTCCTCCTCCTCCTCCCCCCCCTCCTCCTCTCTCTCCTCCTTCCTCCTCCTCCTCGGGGGGGAGGGGCGGAAGGGCTGTAGGGGGGATCTATCCCCCCTACAGCCCTCCTGACTAGGAGGGGCACGATCCCCCCTTCGCCTCAAGCCGACTGACTGACGGCCTCTCTTCTGCTGCTGCTGCCTCCCGCCCCCCAGGAAATCCTGTGCACTGGGGGCGGAGGCGCTCGAACGGGGGGGGATCACGCACTGGAAAACAGTGAGAAGGAGGAGGAGGAGGAGGAGGAGGAGGAGGAGGAGGAGGAGGAGGAGATTCGATTCGATTCGCACACCTTCGGCGCCAGCATCGTTTCCGCCCGAATGGGTTCTCCGGCACTCGAACTTTTGCCAAATCGTGCAATCGTGAGCCGCGATGTGTCACGCGACTCCGAATGGCTTCTGGCACGGTGAACCTCTAGCTTTAAGTGGAAGGTGCATATGCCATGCTCTATGCACCAAGGTCGCAGCTGAGGTCCCGAGCAGGACCAGCCTGACCCAGGCAGCCACCGACGCATGAGGTAGCCACGAGGGACCAGAGCAACTAGGAGGCAGCTCGAAATCTGTTGTTATCAAATATGTCTGCTCTTAAAACGTGTCTCGAATGTGAAGGCCCCGGGGAAAATCACACGCGGGGCGAACTGCTCCGTGACTATATGGGCATCCGAGGGAGGCGCGGCAGGATCAGAAACCTGTAAAACGGGGGCAGCCTCAGGCGTTTTCAGCTCAGGAAGAGGAGGCGGTAGGTCATCAGCAGCAGCAGACGAGCCTGACATATCCTCCGTCCTGCTCTGCAAGGGACTCCCACGCTGTGCCTGGGTCAACGGGACAGGTAAATGAAGGGCCCGCAGGTCATCACCAAACATTCGTCTCCGTCGTGTCCATCTCTGGGGGGAGTCACTTCAGGAACGTTTCGAGACACTGCTGGATCTCACTCTCCACATGCGCTGCTGGAGCTCGGCCGTGCTTCCTTTCGACGCCTGGTATCTGCATGATCGAGCCCGACCAGTACATTGCGAAACTGGGGGTCTCGACAAGAGATCGTCAAGCGGCGGTGCTCCTTCTGATATACTTTGTCTTGGCGGCAGATACGACGAGCTCGGATTTCGTGTCGGCTGAACACTCGTTGTATTCGCTGTAAACTTTCTGTAGCTGAGTTTCGCCTGAGTTGCGCTGTGGGCTCCGGCCGCCTCGCCAACGGACACCAGGCCCTGTAGCAATCCTCCCATCGTCCAATTGGCCGGAGGCCCCAACTCGTGATCTTTCCAATATGTCTTGACCTGCGCCGCGTATAGACGTTGGTTCGCTCATCATTGTCATCAGCACGCAAGTGGCTGGGATAAGAAGAGTGTCGAGTACGACCCCTGCGAGGTCGCGCTCTTTTTGGCTTACTTTCAAGAGCTGTTTCATAAGTAGGCAGGACAACTTGCGAGTGTGATCGTACATTTTTTAAAGCGGCCAAAGTATCTGCTGCGCTGCCTTGTCCGCCGGTTTTCTTCTTCGGGTCCTTGCTGTTGCCGTACGCCATGTCGGGAACAGCTGGGGCCTATGTGGACCCTTCGGGCGCCGTGGAACAAGCTGGCATGATGTAGCCGAGGTAGAGGGCGAGGTTGGTGAGATTCACGGAGATGCCGAAAAATAGAA
>CAUYUJ010021491.1:100914-105643 GCA_963575745.1 Prorocentrum cordatum
AGGCGTCCGGGACCGCCAAGAGGCCGCCAAGACGCTCCAAGAGTGCTGCCCACTCCCTGATCGAGGCAATTCCTCGGGGCATTGTTTCTGGATGGGCTGGTGGGGTTATGCGAAGCGTCTAGAATTGCACGCCTGAGGTGATCCAGAGATCTTTTGTAAATCAATATGGTTGACGGCCCGTGATCTGGTGTCAATAAATATTTTGGGCGGGGCGGAGCAAGGCAGTGAGGACCAAAAAACCAAACGACACCACCCCACCCCACGACACCACCACCCCAGCACGGCAACAAACTCGAGCAACAATCCCACCAGCCCTCTGGGCGTAATTGGTCCAGGGCGTTTCCTCTTCCAGCTCCCGTCTTCCCCTGCGGGGAGGGGCTTGCCCCTCCCCCTACCCCCTCCCCTGGACCTGGACGGGGGGTTTTCGCGAGGGGTTGAAGCGTCCAAGATGGCCCAAGATGGCTCCGAGAGCGCCTCGGAGAGCCCAAGATGAGCTCCAAGATGGCTCAAGATAGCCTAAGATGCCTCAAGATGGCTCCGAAGGTGCTCCAGGAGGCCTCAAGACCGCCCCAAGACGGCTCCAAGAGGCCAAAGGGCTTCCCAAGGAGGCCTCCAAGAGGCCGAAATCCTTCAAACACCAAGGACAACCAATGATTTGTGCCTTCTCGCTTTCTCTCTTCCGATGGCCATTCGAGGCCTCAAGATGGCTCCAAGATGGCCCAAGAGAGCCCCAAGAGGGCCCCAAGAGAGCCCCAAGACGGCCCCAAGAGTGCCTCAAGAGGGGTCCAGGAGGCTACTTTTGGGGCTCCCGATGGGGGGGGCGTAATTGAATCTCCCCTCTTTTTTGATCGATCTCCTCCAAGATGGCCCCAAGAGGCGCCCAGGAGGCCTCCAAGAGGCTCCCAAGAGACCCCCAAGAGGCCCCAAGAAGCTCTCCGAGGCACCCAAGACGCTTTAAGAGGCGTCCAGGACCGCCAAGAGGCCGCCAAGACGCTCCAAGAGTGCTGCCCACTTCCCTGATCGAGGCAATTCCTCGGGGCATTGTTTCTGGATGGGCTGGTGGGGTTATGCGAAGCGTCTAGAATTGCACGCCTGAAATGATCCAAAGATCTGTTGCAAATAGATATTGTTGAAGGCCCGTGATCTGGTGTAAATAATTATTTTGGGCGGGGCGGAGCAAGGCAGTGAGGACCAAAAACCAAACGACACCACCCCACCTACGGCCCCACGGGCATGAGCATATGCCACGAATTCCGGCTCGGGCTTTTGCGTGGTGTACGCAACGGCCCTCGAGGGGCCAGGGCGCAGCATGGAGGGTCGTAGGTACGGTGGTGTCGTCTGTTTTTTGGGTCGATGGTGGGTGCGTGGTGGCGCTCACAGGCCCCAAGGCAACCTGAACACAATCAGCAAAACGTGCGGATGTGTTGTCTGCAGCCTCCAATTCGAACCGAAGCAGAGCTGCTCTGGCTCCACCTCTTTTGCTCAAGACCCGCTTGGCCAACTGCGAGGTTGGCTTCTACCACGCAGCCATTCGAGCGGAATTTTAACACGTATTGCCTCGAGCGCATTTCGTACACACATGCGCGCACTTTGCCGCAACGCCGCACATTGGGCTCCAGCCTTGCAATAAAACAAACAACGGCGGCCGGAAACGGCAACACAAACGGCTCCGGTATTGGAGCCGGAGCTGGGACCAAAAACAAAAACGACGGAACCGGCACAACAAAAAACGACTGAACCGGCAACATAACTGCAAAACGGAACCTGTGAAACAAAAACCGCCGTTGTGTTTCCAAGGCCCACTAAGGCTCAGGCCCGTCCAATACTTCTGGGCGGCCACTTTTTTCATCACACGTTCAAGGTCACCGGAACTTTGCGCATCGCGCCCCGCGATGCGCGGTTATCTTCGGGCACTCCCGCCACCGCTCTGGAGAATGGCGCCTCTCCAACCCCCGCCGCCGCTCGCGAGGCGCGATGATGTTTTGGGGAAGCGGAGACATACCCATACCGCTACTCCCTGGACTTTTCCCGGGGTGCAGTTGGGCCAGGATTCCGAGGATGTTCCAAGTCGTGGCGACGAGAGGCCTCCAAGACGAGCAGCGATGTGGGCATCTTGGGCGCGACCCATGGTCGGGAGATTCTGTTTCGCGCGTCGCGGCGGCGGCCCCGGCGACGCGCTATGCCTCGCAAGCGGATGCGGTGTCGCTCCGCTCCGCGGGGCGGGAGGCTGGGAAGCGCTTGGGACTTGCGCGCTCGGGGGCTGGGAACTGGATCGCGTGTCGCGCCAAAGCGTGGCTGGCCCGCCTTTTCGACTGGACTCGGGGTGCGTCAGGAAGGAATCATCTACAAGGAACAGGAGTGGAGGGAGGGGAGGAGGCAGAGGAGGAAGAGGGGAGTGGAGGGGAGGAAGAGGGGAGGGGGAGGAGGAGGAGACAAGACGAGACGAGACAAGACAAGACAAGACAAAACAAGACAAGACAAGACAAGACAAGACAAGACAAGGCAAGACAAGACAAGACAAGACAAGACATCGCACTGGAGCTCCCAGAGCAATGACTCCTACAATTGTGGGCTCTGCGCGCTGCTGTGGCCGCTGGGTGCGCGATTCGACCACGGACGGCCCGTCGGGGGCCGCCCGCGCTGCCCCTGCCGACCGGCCCCCCCGAGAGAAAAGGCGCGCGGCCTGGAAGATGCCCGGCTGCGGGGGCCCAACACTGTCAGGCCTCGCCTCCTGGGACAAACACGACTGGGTGCGCGGAGGACGCGTCCCCCCCCCCGCCGATGGAGGAAAGGGGAGGGGGGGGGGGAGGTGCACGTCCGAGGAGCGCGTCGCCAACGACCCCCGACCCCGTCTTCTTCCCCTTGTTGCGGCCAGCAGGGGCCGCCGTCGCATTTGCGAGAACCATACGGGCACTGGGGGGAGGCCAGGATGAGAGCACGCGGAAAATACATCGGGTGGGCGGGGCAAGACTTCCCGGGAGACCACCCCCCTGTTGTATGAGTCCCCCGAGGCGGGCCGAACTCGCTAGCAGCGTTTGCTCACGGCCCGAGACCAAGCGGAGGGCAAATCGCCCAAGACTCACTCTCGAGCCCCAGGCTGGACGGCGGCACCGCCGCTTCGCGTGCGAGCTGATGCGGGACTGCTCCTGGGATCGCCTCGCACTTCTCCACCCTCAAGATCTATTCCGTGACTATCGGCCACAGGATCCTCGCCGTCTCCGTGTCCTGAGCATTGAAGCTCGCCGAGAGGACGCGGACGCCTCCCTTGTCGACCGTCATCGCCGCCTCGCCCCCGCGGGGCCGACGCGCCTTCTCGCAGCGGCGCTGCAGGACGACGAGGCGCCCAGCTCCAGAGGGCTCTGCGCGGTGACGATCTCGTCCCAGAGCTCACGCACGGCCCGTGCGGGGACGGCCCGTGCGGATTCCTCCCCCTCCTCCTCCCCCTCCTCCTCCTCCCTCCTCCTCCTCCTCCTCCTCCTCCTCCTCCTCCTCCTCCTCCTGCGTATCCCACCTCGTGCGGGGACGGCCCGTCGAGAGCGATGATGCCGATGGCGCGCTGGATGACGATCACGACCCGCACGGCGTGCGGCGCGCCGCTGGCCTTTTCCAGTCGATGTCCTCCTCCCCGTCCTTCTTGGCGCTGCACCGTGGCCTTGGCATCGTCGTCGTGCTTCCTGGAGGCGCCGCGCCCAGGCCGTCGGGGCGCTCGCCCACGAACAAAAAAAAGGCGCGGACGACCACTCCCTCGAGCATCGCCACCCTCCCTCTCCAAAATGAACGACAACTTCGCGACCGAATTGGCGAGCGTGTCACCCGCCTTCTTGTCCTCCTTGCCTTTCTTCGCCGCACCGCCCCGGATCGTGGGGCCCCCGTCCGCCTCGTCGGCAGCCCGAGCCGGAAGAAATGGAGGAGGAGGAAAAGGAGGAGAAGGAGGAAGAGGAGGAGGATGAGGAGGAGGAGGAACAGGAGGAAGAGGAGGGAAAGGAGGAAGAGGAGGAGGAGGAAGAGGAGGAGGAGGAAGAGGAGGAGGAAGAGGAGGAGGGGAAGGAGAGGAGGAGGTGGAGGAGGAGGAGGAGGAGGGGAGGAGGCGGAGGGGAGGAGGAGGAGGAGGAGGAGAGGAGGAGGAGGAGGAGAGGAGGGAGGAGGTGGAGGAGGAGGAGGAGGAGGGGTAGGGGTAGGAGGCGGAGGAGGAAGGGGAGAAGGAGTGGGAGGAGCGACGCCGCGCGCGACGCCCCGCGCCCCGCGTCCGGGCGGAGTTCCCGCTCTTAGCCACGGCGCACGGTCGGCAACCACACCCCGCGCGTCTGCGCTAGAGGGACGCGCCGCGGCACGTCAGGCCGCGCCAGCATTGGTGCTCAAGTCAAACCTATGCCCCTGACAAAAAAATCTCCAGGGGATCAGAAGTTTGAAGGCTCCTAGGGGGCGATGGATTTTCATCCCCGCAACTCGAATGTACGGCTGGACGGTGTACGGATGCGCTGTGTACAGAATGTGTTAACAGGATTAGAGAAAATGGTCATCGTAGTAAATGGCGCCGCAGCAGTCAATGAGAAAAATCGTGAATGGCAATCGCAGTCGAAGCAGTAGTAGTAGTAGTAGTAGTAGTAGTAGTAGTAGTAGTAGTAGTAGTAGTAGTAGTAGTAGTAGTAGTAGTAGTAGTAGTCGTAGTAGTAGTAGTAGTAGTAGTAGTAGTAGTAGTACTGGTAGTAGTAGTAGTAGTAGTAGTAGT
>CAUYUJ010021491.1:105743-113243 GCA_963575745.1 Prorocentrum cordatum
GAGGAGGAGGAGGCGGGGGGGAGGAGGAGGAGGAGGAGGAGAACAAGTGTGCCAAGGAGCCCCAGGGATGGGCCCACGGCCCCCAAGGGGGCCCACGGCGGGCCCACGGCGGGGCCCGCGGGGAGGCGTGCGGCCGCCGGCGGGGCGGCCAGAGCCCCGGCGCGCATGAGGGCCCCGAAGGGCTCCAGCGGCGGGGCCTCGGAGTCCCCCTTTGGCGAGGCTCGCGAGGCGGGGACGTACAGTCGGGGCGTTGACCTAAGGAACCCTAAATAAGGAACGCGGCCCCTTTTGTCCATAAGTTAAACTTCGATTTGCTATCGAAAACAGAAAGAAAACCTGAGGCAAGCTGTGAAACACTTAAGGAACACCGAGCCCCTCCCCAACGAAAAGGGTTCCTTCCTCAGGGCCCCGACTGTATCCTGCAGAATCCTGCAAATCCTGCAAGATCCTGCACCTAAGCCCGGGCCAATGCGAAGGTTCCCGCACGATCCCGCAAGATCCTGCTGCCAAACTTGGGTCAATGCGACCCTGGCCCTGCAAGATCCTGCAAGATCGGAAGCTCTGGCTGACCCCCGTTTGCATTGACCCCCGTCTCTTGTTGAGCAGGGACCGACCGTCCTTGCATGCCTATAGTTCTGCCACGAAATGTCCTTCGAACCTAACAATGTTCTCTAAGAACAGAAACCATATGCTTAGAACAGAAACCCGCTGTGATAAAACAAGACAGACAGCGCCAGAAATGTTCTGAGAACATGTCGTGGAGACCACAGAAGGTTCTTAGAACATTGTTTGGTGGGGCTACAGGCGAGCCGGGACGCTTCGCCACTGCTTGAGTATCCCCGTCCACCGCCTGAGAGCCGACGTCATGGTGCCCCAGCGGGCGGTGATGTGGATAAATATGCTGGCCCCCCGGGGTCCGAGCATGTCTATGTCCACGGCCCGCCGAGAGCCCCGACGTGGAGCCTCCCGGCGGCGGTCATGTGCACACTCCCGCCTCGGGAAGGCTCCCCCGGCCCCGGCGGCGGAAGAGATCGGGGCCGTGCAGGAGGAGGAGGAGGAGGAGGAGGAGGAGGAGGAGGAGGAGGAGGTGAGGAGGAGGAGGAGAGAGGAGGAGGGGAGGAGGAGGAGGAGGAGGAGGAGGAGGAGGGGGAGGCGGAGGAGGAGGGGAGGAGGGGAGGAGAGAAGAGCAGGAGGAGGAGGTGGAGGGAGGAGGAGGAGGAGGAGGAGGAGGAGGAGGAGGGGAGGAGGAGGAGGAGTGAGGAGGAGGAGGAGGGAGGAGGAGGAGGAGGAGGAGGAGAGAGGCACGGGCGGTGGCCATCGACGGGTGGGAGCCCGAGGGCCTTTGCAGCTTCCACGGCGACGAGGCCCTCCCGGTGTAGGGCCAGCTCCCTTTTTTCGCGGACAGGAGCAAAGTTCTTGATATCCCAGAGCAGTGCGACGCTTCGCTGACTGCGATCCCTCAAGGAGCCAGATCGCGGCTACCCCCCGATGAGAGTGTTGGCAACCTTTATTCATATCCCCCGGAGGATTCGGAGGGAGGAGGCAGCCATGTGGGAAAGGGATCATGCTCTCTCTCTCTCTCTCTTTCTCTCTCTCTCTCTCTCTCTCTTTCTCTCTATGTCTCTCTCTCTCTCTCTCCCTCTTGTGTGTATGGTACCAAGGGCAAGAGCTGCGAGCGTGCGGCTTGGCAGAGGGCAGCTTTTTCAGAAGCATCGCTGGCGATTGGTGCCAGCTCAGGCTGGGGTTGGGTCGATCTGTAGAAATGCTATGAGCAGATTCCTCACGATGCTCTCAGGCTCCCTTGTGAGAAGCACAGGAGGCCCCGTCTACCCATCCAGGTCTACGGAGGTCCAGGAGGCTCAAAGTCAGGGAGGTAGCCTCGTGCCCCGTCCATCATCATCCTTACTCGCTCGATTATCGCTGGTTGTTTGTCTGCTACGACCCTGCTCGGAGTGGTTGCACTGGATGCGTTAGTGTATGTGCAGAACACTAACAGGTTAGTAGTGTATATGCGTTAGTGGATGTAGTAGTGTATGGTTACAGGACCCTCTATGCGATGGTTGATGATATCACACTTGCAGCAGTCGGATCAGCAAAGCAAGTCAGGACAGTCCTGGCAAAGGCGATACCTGATCTCTGCAGGAAGTGAGAGAAGCTTGAGTGGTCATATCTAAGAACAGTGTGCCAAATCATGGGGTCCAGCCTAGCTCTTGCTGAACAGCTAGGTCGTGATTTGCGCGCTTACCGTTTCAAAGGTTGTGCAAGCGTAGAAAACGTGGGCCACGACTTCAGCCAGCACCTTGGGAGGGGAAGGAAGATTCTCCAGGGACGGGTTGCGACCTTCAAGCGAAGAGCGCACCAGGGCAGAACGCTACGTCACAATCGTGCGGGTATGGCACAAGTGTACCGCACTGGGGGGAATAGCAGCAACGACGTACGGCGTGAGGGTTATGGGGATGACGGACAATAATATGAAAAACCTCTGGGTCGGCTCCGCGTTCGCCCTCTTTGGAAAGGCGAAGGATAATTCCCGTGCTGTGCAATTCCTTTATTTAACCCAGCGAACCTAGATTCAGCAGATGTGGTCAACACTCTGCCGCCCACCACTTATTGCAGGCCCTGAATGAGAAGTTGATTCCTAAACGTTTGATGGCTCGCATCTTCTCCGCCGCCCAGCCGCAGGCCGCTCGAGGCTGGGCGGGGGTGCCAGGACGAGCAGCGTTTGTAGCCCAGACGCTCACAAGGCTAGACTGGACGGCCAGTCCCTTTTGCCAGCTGCAGAGGCCACGGGGACGTCGACTCGATCCCTTGGGGACGTGCATTCCAGATTTGGAGAGGGTCATAGACAGCGGAGTGAGGAGAAAGCAAGAGCTAGCAGCAGCAGCACATCACGAATGGCAGGGTGTCGCGTCCCTGGATCTTGTGAAAGCGGAACGTCGGCAACTGCGAGGGCGAGGGGAGTTTGTCCCGGCTGATCTGGTTTGTGCATATGGCTGGGGGCCTCTGGGCTCGGGGCAAGCTTTTCCAGGAGCGGTTTACCGTGTCCAGAGATTTGCAACTGGGATTCGCGCGGCACAGGGACGATCTCTCATTGGATGTATGTTGCGCGATGGGCTCGCCAGCTGGAGGGGCGAGCAAGGATTCAACGAGCTGATCGGCACCGGCCGAGAGAATCCAGGAGCTGTTCTCAACCAGTCCGGCGCAAGCCGACGAGATGATATGCCACTTCCGCTCGAGGCCAGTGAATGCAGAATGAGGTGGCACTCCCCCCACCCGAGGTCGGCTCGCCCAGCAGATCTTCATAGACCGCTCGGGGGCAAGCCCAGACATAGAGAACGGATGACTCGGGCAGCGTGGTCAACGGTTTTGATCAGGCCAGGGACGGGAGAAGTTGTGGCAGCAGCTGGTGGTCCAGTTCCAGGTATTGCACAGTCGTCCTCAAGTATTGCAGAGCACCACACACTACGCCCTGCCCCAGGCGGCGCTTCACTTGTTGAACGGACCGCACCGCGCCATCATCACAGATCAGAAGAACCACTTGAGTGGCCTTGCGAAGGGGCCCGACGTGACGTGCGACCTGGCTCTGCCGCACTGGGAAGTTAGGAGGCAGTTTTTGTTCTGGAAGCATAGGAACATAGAGATCGTAGAGCTGGCGTGGATGCCGTCCCATAGATCTGGCATGGTATCGAAAGAGTAGTTTTCATGATGAGTGGCTTCCTGGGACTCAAGCGGCAGACAAGTATGCTAGGCTAGGAGCGATGGGCCACCCCTTCTGTGGCCAATGTAGGGCAGCGCTCAGCAGCAGCAGAGCAAGTAGGCAGGCAGTATGGTAGGCTATTAAAGGGGAACGCTCAAGAGGCTCAGCGAGCTGGGCTTCCCTGATGTAGTACCCGTCCCGAAGGCTAAAGCAAAAAACCTAAGCCTGCAGCGATAAGCACAGCAGAACCCGTCCCTGCAGCGCAGCATCGACCAAGATGCCGAAGAACATCTCCTAAGTATCACAAACTGTGTGGGGGAGCCGAACGTGCGGCAGATCTGCCAAGAAGCGTGGCGCAGCTGTGCAGAAGATGTGTCCAGGCAGGCCGAGGGTCTTGGCCAAGGCGCGCGAGACCCATCGGATGTGGAGGTCCTCCTCCTCCTCCTCCTCCTCCTCCTCCTCCTCCTCCTCCTAGTCGTCCTCATCCTGCGGCACTGCGGGCAAAGCGGTCCTTCTCCGCCGAAGCCCGCGCCGCGCCCGCGCCTCCTCCTCCTCCTCCTCCTCCTCCTCCTCTCTCCTCCCTCCTCTTCTCCTCCTCCTCCTCGTCCTCTGGTCGTCCTCATTCCTCCTCCCTCGCTTCTGCTGTGCGGCCGCGCTGTCGCCGCGCGAGGCGACGGGTCGGGGACTGGACCTCGGGCTGCTCGCCACCCGACCCGGACGGGGTGGTGGGCCCTTCTTCTACCTCCTCCTTCTCCTTCTCCTCCTTCCTCTCTCCTCTCCTCTCCTCCTCCTCTCCTCCTCCTCTCCTCCTCCTCCTCCTCCTCCTCCTCCTCCTCCTCCCCGTCCTCCTCCTCCTCCTCCTCCTGCTCCTCCTCCTCCCCCCCGTCCTTCTCCTCCTCCGCCTCTTCCTCCTCCTCCTCCTCGGGTGAGTGCCTCCTCTGACCCCCCCCCCTTCCGCAAGGGAGCGGACCCTACCAGCAAGAGGAAGGCGGGGGCCCCACTTCCCGGTGCACTGGTCTTCCCTGTTTGCAGCCTATCTCTCTCAAGGAGGGACAGACTTTTCAGAGGCTCCAGGGGCTCCAGAGGAGGAGGAGGAGGAGGAGGAGCAGGAGCAGGAGCAGGAGCAGGAGGAGGAACAGGAGGGGCGGCGTTCGTTCTCCGCCAAGAGAAAAAAGGGAGAGGGGTCTTGAAAACTAAAAACTCGGCTACACGCAAGCGTGCTCCAAGGCAATAATGACCTTTGGTGCACGGACCAAGCAAGCGCAAGGTGGCCAAATCCAAGCGCGCAAGCAGCCGCTATCGCATCGCGCTTCACGATCGGGGGGGCCCTGGTGAGCCCGCACCAAAGGTCACTCTGGCGAAGGGTCACCCTTACGTGTACCCATCGGTCGGAAGAAGTAGGTAGAAGCATGAAGTAGGAAGGCGTTAAAAGTAGACTGGGTTCCGTTCGCCCCCCTGGGAGGACCGAACAGGTGAAGCCACCCGATCTTTGAAGTACGAAGGCGCCTAAGGTAGCTTGGAATCTGAGACTCTAAAAATACCTACGTACTCTCAACGACCGATGGGTAGTCGAAAAACCTCCTTCGGGCAGGGACCCACCGTCCGGGCATTCCTATAGGCCTACCACGAAATCTTCTCGGAACCAAAAGAATGCTGAGAACAAAATCACTGTTCTAAGAACAGAAACCCGACGTGCCAGAACACGACAGGCCCAGCCAGAACTGTTCTGAGTGCTTTTCGTGCAGACCGCGTGACGGCGGCCGGCGCCGGAGGGGCGCCGGAGCGGAGTCAGTCCGCGCTATGGCCGCAGCTCCTCCCCCTCCTCCTCCTCCTCCCCTCCTCCCTCCCCCCTCCTCCTCCTCCTCCTCCTCCTCTCCCCCTCCTCCCCCTCCTCCCTCCTCCTCCTCCTCCTCCTCTCCTCCTCCTCCTCCTCCTCCCCCTCCTCCTCCTCTCCTCCTCCTCCTCCTCCTCCTCCTCCTCCTCCTCCTCCTCCTCCTCCTCCTCCTCCCACGCGTCCAGACCCGGGCTGCCCGACTCGACGGGCCCCGCCAGGCTCGGGATCCACAGGAAGGGCTCCTCTGGCGGGCGGGGCGGGCGCTCCCACGCGCGCCCTGTGCGAGGTGGCGCGGCGGCCTCACGCCGCAGCTTGCGCGGGCCGCTAGCACCCCCTCCTCCTCCTCCTCCTCCTACTCCTCCTCTTCCGCCTCCTCCGCCTCCGCCTCCTTGCCCATCCACTCCGCAACCTCCGTCTTCACCCCTCTACCGGTTTTTTCCTCCAGTCATCAGTTCTCGACTTTCTTCATCTCTGCTGCTTATCGTTGGATTGAAAACAGAATGCTGGTGCCCAGAGGCTGGTCCTGCATTCCTTCATGCTGTGCAGTGGCGCCTGCCTGCGATACTCCTGGCTGGAGGAGGCACCCCCTCGAGACTCTCGGATCAGGAAGTGCCGCTGGAGGCATCCTGGATTGGTAAATTCTCTTCTCCTTCACAGTTCCCCCTCGTCCTGACTCCTCTGGCCGACGCAAAAAAGACGATGCCCATCCACCGATCCTGGTCAGCTCCATCCTGGGCCCATGATCAATGCATGCGCCCTCCTGGCTTGGCCAAGGCGGTATCGGAGCGAGGGGGCCGAACGGTCATTCCTTGTTCCACGGGTGCACGATGGAAAAGACGATCCGTCTAGCGGATTCTGATTGGTGTGTTGTTGCGTTGTCGTCGCCCTCGCCCGCGACCCGCCCGCGACCCACCCGCGACCCATCCCGCGACCCACCCCGCGACCCGCCCCGCGACCCACTGGCGACTCACCCGCGATCAACCCGCGACCCACCCCGCGCCCGCCCCCTCACTCTTTCCCGCAGTGTTGCAGGGTGCTAGGTGAACCCATCCTGAGTCCAGGTTGGATCTGACCAGGACAAGTGCGTGTGCATAATTCTGTTCGCCCGACCCGCCCCTCCCTCATCTCGCTTGCTCCACTCCCTGAAGACGTGGGGTGGAGGTCCTTGGCGTGCGGGTTCTTATCGGCAAGCTTGGTGATTGCACGGTACAGACCGATGAAAATGGGCAGCTGGAGCAGCGACGGGAGGCACCTGGGTAGCACGCGCCGCCCACATCGCCTCGGGTCCCACTCGCGTGCCCAGCGCTGTGGGGAGGGGGGGAATCGAATCGAATCGAATCGAGCTACGGGGGGCAGTCAATCAGATCGTCGCCTCGGGAGTAGCCTGAGCAACTCCTGATGATCTGGCCAACTTATAGCAAGGACAATCCGCTTGCTGCGACGCCCTGAGGACCCACCGGGCAACTTGATGAGAGGCGAAAGAGGACGATGAGGGGGAGGTGGCGGAGATGACCGGGAAAGGCAAAGGGCATGATGAAAGGGGAAGAAGCGGGAGGGGAAGGACGCGGAGGGGAAGGAGGCGGATGGGGCGAGGAGAGGCAAAAGAGAACGAGGAGGAGGACGAGGAGAAGGACAAGGAGGAGGACAAGGACGAAGAGAACTCGGAAGCAGGACGGGAAGAGGCTGATGAGCAGCGAAGGGAAGGGAAGGACGAGAAGGCGGAGGAGGCAGCACAGTTGGCGGCAGGCGCCGCTTCCGTCGCTTCGTGGCCCCCACGTTCCTCGGATGTTGCCACTGGCGCTTCCCTCCTGCTCCTCCCTCCTCCTCCTCCACCTCCTCCTCCTCCTCCTCCTCCTCCTCCTCTTCCTCCTCCTCCTCCTTTCCCTCGTTTGTCGTTGACGTCGTCGTCGCCGTCGGTCACGCCGCTGCAGGTGGTCCGTCGGTCGTCTGTCGCGTCCTTGTCAACGTC
>CAUYUJ010021491.1:115743-138334 GCA_963575745.1 Prorocentrum cordatum
GTTTCTGGATCCGCGCCCTCACTGCAGGTCGGGCATGTCCCCCTACAGGAGGATTTAGGACGAAACATAAAAACAAAAAAGACTCCCTGGTGGTCCACAGATAGCCAAAAAAACGTCCCCCAGCCTAGTTGTGTTGCTATGTTTGAAGATCCCTCCTGTGGAGGGGCAGGCCCAACCTAACCCTCGCTCGCGGGCGGCGGGGGGCGCCGAGCGCCGCGGAGCAGCAGGGCTCCTGGGGCGGCTGCGATCGGAGCACCGGCTGGCCACTCCATGTGTTTTCTCGGTTTCGTGCGTGGCTTTTTTTTGTTTCGCAGGATGATCCCGGATGCTCCTTACTAATCCCCGCCGAGAACAAGTGCACGCGTCCGAGCGATACCAAGCAGGAGGAGAAGAGCATGTCAGCCAGCGAAGGGCACCAAGCAGTGCGTGAGAGCGCGCCGTGGCGGCGGAAGCGGCGTGGCGTGAGCTGTGCGGCAAGAGCCGCGCCGTGCGAGCGCTGTGAGTCGAGAGGATGAAGGGGGAGAGTGTGCTGAATAAGCTGGGTGGTGCAAGCTATGCCGTGTAAGCAATGCGATGTGAACTGGAGGTGCACGCTGTGAGGCGCAAACTATGTGATGGAATCATGTTGTGTTAACTATAATGTGTACATATATATACATGTATATATATGTATATATGTGTGTATGTGTGTGCTGTGCATGCTATGTGGCGCAAGCTGTGTGGGGAAACACATGTCGTGCAACTCAGAGCACGACCACGAGGCGCCCAAAAGGCGGCACGGGCGAAAACGTGGCGCAACCTCGGCACGCCCCCCAGCGGACGGGGTGCTCACGAGGCGCCCACGAGGCGCCCACGAGGCGCCCATGAGGCGGCAGCGCGGCGCAACCTCGGCACAACCCCCCAGGCGCGGTGGGAGCGCCCCCGGTGCGCCTGCGAGGTGCGAGCGCCCAGAATCGCATCGGTGAGTCGAATCGGCGATCGAAATGAATCGGATCGGCGGAAATCGGCAGCCAGGTCGGGAGGGAAGTCGAATCGACGGCAATCGGCAGAGCAGCAATGCCTCGTGGGGAAGTCGGAGCCCAGATCGGCATCCAGAGCCGAAGCGAATCGGAGTCGGAGGAAGCGAATCGAACTCCGTCGAAGATCGGAATCGAAACCCGTGGAATCGCATCGAAGCGGAATCGGGATCGAAATCCATCGAGCTCGAATCGAACTTCGAAGCAGCGGGCGCCCTGCGGGGCGGCACAAGCGGGGACTCCACTAACGGGTACTTTGGCCAGTGACCCAGCGAACCCCATCCTTCCCGATGTGGGCAACGCTGCAATGCCAGAACAAGGCCCTAAAGTGGCAACCTTCGGCAACATTTCGAAGTGCCCGTTAGTAAGTACGGCAGGCTCGCGTCGTGTCGACCCAGGCATTGGTTTCTGACACTGCGGGGATCGCTCAACCTTGAACGATCGGCCGCTTCCGAAACGCCCGATCGTTCACCATCGACCGACTCTGGGCCGCTGCCAGCGTTCAACGTTGAACGCCGGCGGCGGGCGTGAATTTCGGAGGAGGAGGAGGAGGATGAGGAGGAGGGAGAGGAGGAGGAGGGGGAGGAGGAGGGGGAGGAGGAGGGGGAGGAGGATGAGGGGGAGGAGGACGAGGAGGAGGAGGAGAAGGAGGAGGAGGAGGAGGAGGAGGAGCGGGCGCCCTGCGGGGCGGCGCGGGCCGGACCCCCGGCGGGACCCCGCGGCGCACGAGGGGCACACACGAGGCGGCAGGGGGGCGGCACCGTGGCGCACCCCTGGGCCTGCGGGTGCCATGGCAGTGGGCACGCTGGCAGTCCCGATCGTCGCATAAGGTATGTGCTCAAAAGGTGCAAAACAAGCTCTGCACCCTGCGAGATGCCCAAGAAATCATGGGTTAAGAAATTGATAGTCTCAGAATTTGAATAAAAAACCCAACTTCTACTAAAAAGTTAGGTTTTCCCTTGACACAATAAGAATAATCAAGACTCTGGCCGAAACCTTACGTTTTCTTAAGCATCGCCTAGGGTGTAGGAGTGTTTCAAACATGTTTTGTTGTTCACTTGTAAAGCATGTCTGAAACATGGTTGTATAGACATCTGAAGAATTCTTTGGCAGCAGGCTTCCTCTCCATGGATCGACTTCCACCCACAAACCTGGGCGTGGCCCCCAAGCGCGGGGCGCCCACGATGCGCCCACGAGGCGGCACGGGCCGCAGTGTGGCGCAAACCCAGGAGAGCAATCAACTACCTGAACCAACAAAAATTCAACCAGCCCTCTTGGCGTAGGTTCAGGTCGGGCCTGTCCTCCTACAGGGGGAATTTGAACGACAAATAGCTAGTCCAAATGTACTCAAACCATACCCAATAGTAATCGAACAATCCTCCCCAGACTATTTTGAACAATGTTTGAATATTCCTCCTGCAGAGGGACACGCCCGACTTAAGCGCAGGTGATCTAACGAGGTTGCTCTTTTCTCTCCCAAACACCCTCTTCCCTTCGGGGAGGGGTACCCTCCCCCTCCCCCTCCCTCAGGGCTCTGTTGGGGAAGGGCGCCCAAGGGGTGAGCGTCCACGATGGCTCAAGATGGCCTCAAGAGGGCCTCCTATGCTCCAAGATGGCCTCCAAGATGGCCAAAGATAACAGAAGATGTCTCCAAGTGGCTTCCAACATGCTCCAAGAGGAAATACCGCTCCAAGGCACCCCCAAGTGTGCGCTCAGAGCCGACATCAGGACCCCCCAAGAAGCCCAGATCTTCCAACAACCGACGTTAGGAAAAACTATGAATGGCGCCTTCTCGGCTGTTCGCTTCCGATGGGCTTCTGAGGCCTCAAGATGCCCCAAAGATGAACCCAAGATGGCCCAAGAGGGCCCAAGAGGGGCCCAAGAGGCCCCCAAAATGGCCCCAAGAGCGCCCAAGATCGGCCCAAGAGCGTGCCAAGAGCGCCCACAGAGGCGATGGTGATGGCCCCAGCTGGGGAAGGCAAATCTAGGAGAGCCCCTCCTTTGATCGACACCCTCTAAGATGGCCTTAAGAGGCCTTACATGGCCCATGAGAGGGTCCGAAGAAAGCTCCAAGAGGGCCTCAAGAGGGCCCCAAGACAACTTGGCATAGCCACATGAGGAGAGGACCCAGGGCCTTACAAAAGAGCCCCAAGAGGGCCCCAAGAAAACCCGAAGCAAACCCCAAGAGAACCCGAACAGTGCCCCAAGAAGACCCCAAGATGCCTCGAAGAGTTCTTGTCCTCTTTGTCATCCTTCCTCCGCCTCCTCCTCGTCCTCCTCGTCAAACTCATCCTCGTCCTCGTGTCCTCATCCTGTTCATCGTCCTCGTCGCCGTCATCTTCCTCCTCCTCCTCGTCCCCGTCCTCGTGCTTGCCCTCGTCGACCACATCCTCCTCCTCCTCCTCCTCCTCATCATCATCAGCAGCATCATCATCATCAGCATCATCATCAGCAGCATCATCATCAGCATCAGCATCATCATCAGCATCAGCATCATCATCAGCATCATCATCATCAGCATCGTCATCATGAGCGTCATCAGCATCATCAGCATCATCAGCATCGTCATCATCCTCAGCAGCATCATCATCAGCATCATCATCATCCCGAGCAGCAGCATCCTCCTCGTCCTCCCCCTCATCATCATCATCCTCATCCTCATCATCATCCTCATCATCCTCATCATCATCGTCTCCCTGGGGTGTCAAAGGGCCCTTTTTCGCCCACGGTGGCTCCAGGAAGGCCTCAGATGCTCCGAAAACGGACTCCAAGACTCTCCTCCCCCTCCTCTGCTTGCCCGCTTCGTTTCACTATGTATGTCTCTTCTTCCCGTCGTCCGTCTCCCGTTTCTAAATGGGCTGGTGCGGATACGCCAGGGGTAAATAATAAGAACCCTAAAGTGCGAGCACTGTTTGCAGAAAACGCTGCACAAGGGAGGTCCTCGCGGACTTCTTGGCTCGGCGGAGGAGCCCCAATTGCTGGCGCGCGGAGCGCTACAGGGGGCGGCGCCGGAGAACACCCAAGGGGAGTGCATGCTTATGCCCCAGAGGGAAGGACGAACGTGGCGGGGGTCAGCGCTGCAGGGGCCCGGGCGGAGCTCTCCAGGTCGCGGCCGGTCCGCGCGAGGCATCGGTTACACCCGCCCTCCCCGCCGCCGACCTCCAGAGTCTCCTGTGCCACGCCTTCGATGTTCGTGTTGGGGGCCTTTTCTGAGGCCCGCCTAGCAGATCTGGACGACTCCAGTTCGACTCTACCTCGACTCATAGCTCAACTCAAGTTCGACTCCGGCTTTAGCTCGGGCCTGTCCCCCTGGCAGGCGGATTTGGGGCGAAAAATAGAGAATACCCAAAACATACTCCACAATGGTCCAAAATAGTCAAAAAAAATCGTCCGCGGACTATTCTGTTGACTGTTTTTGAATATTCCTCCTGTAGATCGGGGGCGGCCAAGAGGGGGGCGTTCAAGATGGAGGGGGCGCGAATCATGGCCAGCGGCATGTGCGCGGCCCAGCGGGGGGGCCGGGGACGTATTGAAATAAGAAGAGGCGCCATGAAATCTGGGGAGATCTCATGGTCCCCGCCATGATATCCACCCCCCCCTTGTCATCGCCCCCCTCTTTGCCGCCCCCGAATAGAGGGACAGGCTCGACTTACCTCCAGCTCGACTCAAGCCGAGCTCCCCGGACTGGCACGGCGCACCCGCTCAGGGGGTTGCTACCGGTCTCGTCCCACAGGCGCATCATCATGCGGTTCTGGGTCTCCTGGCCGGCGCCGACGAGCAGAGCAGGCCTGAACCTAAACCGTGTTTTTCGTTTTCGCGTTGTTTTCGTTTTCCCTCGCGTTTGTCTCGAATCCGCCGTTGCCGCAAAACGAAGTCGAAACGAAAGCGGCCCACGAAATCACCAAAAACACCGTTCAGGTCCAGCCCTGGAGCAGAGTAATGTTGCTCCCATCGTACTTGAGGACCACATCTCAGAAAGAATCTCGAGCACCCAGGAAGAGTATCGAAAGGGTGTCGAACGAGTATGGCCCCCCCAGGGCCCAGACACTTGAAAACCATCCAGTTTCGGTACTTTCTTGGTGCTCGGAATTCTTTCTGGGGATCGAGGCTAAAGTGGGCTGGAACATCATAAGAGCAGAGGTCCATCCGAGCGGCGAGAGGAAGAGGAGGTCCTTAGGAAAAGAAGATAAAATGCACGGCAACTCCTCGGAGGTCGTCGTGAGAAAGATGATGGGATATCAGGCCCGATGAGAGGGGGCCACAGAGCCGGAGTGGTCCAGAATAAAGCAGAGCCAAGGCGGATACAGATGGATTTGAACTGGATCAGGCTGGAGCAGGCCGGCTTCAACCAGGGACATACCAGCACCGATGCTGAGTTGAACCTTCGGGAAATGCATCCTGACCTTTCTGCCAAACCCCACCGTGGGCACACAGAGGAGGAAGTCGATAAACAAGCACGGGGACGAACAACAACTATGAAGGGGAACTGGGACACACAAATAAAGACACACTAATAAAAATATCCCACATATGTTCCCATATTTTCTGCGTTGTTGTCTTCCCCCCAATTCCCATATTTTCCTATATTCTCTGGGGAATCGACGATTAACTGTGCCTGTGTGTTCTTTCCCCTCCTGAAACTAGCCATCTGCACTCGGGAAAGATCTGCAAAAAAACAAAAACGATAAAGCAATCTCAACGACGACGACGACGACCACGCCCACGAGCCAGCACAGAGCCCAACTGATCCATCGCTCCCGGGAGCTGCTGCGCGACGGGTCCCCGGGCCATGCTCCACTCGTTTTCCTACGCCAATGAAGGGGCCCTGGGACACACAAATAAATACACACACACACATACAAATATTGCCTATATTTTTCTATATTTTCTGGGTTTTTGTCTTCCCCCCCACTTCCCATATTTTCCCATATTTTCCTGGGGATCGACACTTAATTGTGTCTGTGTGTTTTTTTCCCTCCTGAGCCAAGGGTAGCGGGGATGTTGACACTGCCCGCGGTCGAGTCAGCCGGGATTGGGGTCGAGTTCGCCAGGGTTGGCACCAGCATCGGCACGGGAGGAGACGAAAAACGAGAGGCAATGGCCGGGATAGGAGGGGGAGAACCCACGCCCAGAGTCCATCCGAACTTGACTCCACTACGAAGACCTCCAGGATCCTCCTCCTTCTCCTCCTCCTCCTCTTCCTGCCCCCTTGGGGAGAAGCCTGATCGTTCTTGTACCTCGTCTGGATGTACTGCATCTTGGGCGCAATGAGCTGGTTCATCGCGCCGGCGCGGAGAGACGACTGACGGGGAGGCAAGCAGCTGCAGGGGGAAGGCGGCGGACCAGCAGAAAGGGGCGGAAGGAAGGGCGGACCCAGGTTTTTTTTTGGAGAAGAAGGGAGCGGACACCGAACGTGAACACCACGCACACGCAGCAGGGTTGTCCTGTGAACGTGGCCGAAACTCTTGCAAACTCGTGCACGGAGGGGGAAAACAGGAGGGCCAGGAGATTGGGAAACAGGAAGGGCGGACCCAGGTGTTCAGAAGCAGACTCCTGGGAGATCTTCGCAAGGACGACTAATAAGTCAAAGCCAGGACAAGGATAAACTCGGGTAAGGATAAATCGAGAATCTCTGAGATCCCGCTGGTCTGAAGGATGTCTCGGGCGCCGCGGCCTTCTCTGAGCGTTCCGGAACGCTCTGAGAGCGCTCCTGAACGCTCTGAAATGGATTTATCCTCGTCCTAGCCCCGCCCGAGCTGACTGCTACTAAACTTAGGTCGGGTATGTCCCCCTACAGGCGGATTTTGACCGAAAATTCAAAATACCCCAAGAGTGAACCAGATTTGGCAGGACCGAGCGGACTGAGATTCGACTGTGCGGAATTGGTCTGGCTTTCGACCACGGGTATGCCCGCGCCGATGCTGAACTCAACCTCCCAGGGGTTGCGTCCTAACGGGGATGGCGAGGAGGGGGAGGGCGACGACAAAGGAGGGCAGAGAGGAGGACCACAGGAGGAAGTGCAGGGAGGAGACGCGACGACGAAAGCAAGGTTTGGCGGCGCGCAGAGGGAGGTATGGGGAGGGGGGGAAGCTTCTGATAAGGAGGCTGCTTCTTAGAGGGCGGGGGCCTTCCGCCTACAGACAAGGCCCCACCTTCCAGGAAGCAGCCTCCTTCTAAGAAGCCTTCCCCCCCTCCCCCATACCCCCCTCTGCGCGTGGCCGAAGGGGCGAGGGAAAGAGGGATGGGAGAAGGAAGCAGGGAGGCGGCAGCAGCCCGAGGCTGTTTTTGGGGAGACAAACAAATACCGATACCGCTACTCCCGGGATGCGTTCTGACTAGGATTTCGAGGCGAATCCAGGGGTGGCAACGAGGGCCTCCGAGGAGGCCCCAAAAGGGGAAAACGGGCGAGGGGGTAGAGGTATGGGTACCTTTTCCTCCTCTGAGTGTTGTTTCGTAGAGGGGGGGCACGCCCCAGCGCCTCCAAAGGCCAGGCAGACGTAGGCTTGTGGATGCCACGACAATAAACACCCTAACGGTCCTATCATCGAATTAAATATGGGGTTAACATGTCGGAAAAAAAAGATCCTGGAAATAATTAAAACATGTTGTTTCATGGTTGAAACAAGTTCAACACATTCTTTAGACATCTGGAAGTTATTTGACCTGGAAATTATTTGGCAACTCGCTTCCTCTCCATTGATCGTCCTCCACAACCGTAGGCGGGCGAGAGAGGCACACCACCGCGGAGGGAGAGACGCGGCGGCCCCCTCTCGGGAACGGCGCTGCACGCGTGGGGTGGGGGAGGCCGCCGGACGCGCGTTAGAAAACCGCACGCCATCTCGGGAGACAAAAATCAAGGACCCGAACTCCATACACCGACGCTGTCTTCTGGCCCCGCATCCTGCTCCTCCTCCTCCTCCTCCTCCTCCTCCTCCTCCTTTTCCTCCTCTTCCTCCTCCTCCTCCTCCTCCTCCTCCTCCCTTCCCCCCTTCATGTATACGGGATCCTGGTATACATGTTTCGTCGTCTCCCTGGAAAAACGGGGGAAGAGTATGCACCACACCACCCCGACGTCGTCCCCGACCCTCAAGAAGTCCTGGGGTTCAAGAGCAGCCCGCCGCTGGTAACGTAGATTGTCCAGTTTCCGAAAAAAGGTACAGGAGGGGCTCGACCACAAGAACCCTTTCACAAGAAGCCCAACCCTGAGACCCCAGGACGTCCACTGATGTTTGGTCTGGGAGCGTCGCGCTCTCCATGGCGGAGCCATCGAAACCCGAGAAAACCCATGGCACCCTGGAGGCAAGCAGGGTGTTTCTTGGCATGGGCCTCCACTGTACCGATGCCTACACTCCCCGGACCTCTTGCGGGGCGCGTTCTGACCAGGATTCCGAAGCGGATCCAGCGGCGGGGACGAGGGCCTCAGAAGAGGCCGAAAAAAAGGAGAACGAGGGGAAGGCAACGGTATCGGTACGGGTGGACTGGAAGGGCATAGCACCTGTTCGCTTGGGAGCAGACGTCTGCGGCCCGACTGCGACTCATGAGCCGACGTTTAAGCTTAGCACTGCGCCCAGCAACTCGGACAAAATGTCCAGCCGTGTCGTCAACCACTAGGTTGACAGCAACATCAAAAATCTCATTTCTTTGGAGTCCCGATACGGTGCGGTGACAGACGGTGCGGTGACATCGTAATCCTCCAAGACCTCACCGCACGGTCCGTCACCGCACGGTCTTGGTCCTCACCCCGCACCCAGTCGCCCGAGACGTCCTCGGAGAACGACCCGAGTCCCGAAACCGTGCGGTGACCCCGGATCCCCACCGACTCACCGCACGGTGTGGTCACCACTCCGTTTCGGGGCCCCCGAATGTGGCAAGATGAAGCGGAATGATGCTAGATTCGACAGACTTCGACCACGGATATAACAAACTACCACTGATAATAATCCCCGGAGGATGCTATAAGATCAGAGTTCCGGGGGGTAATCCAGCGAATCGCATGTACAGACCTACAGATGTACGATGTACGACTGCACGGTAGACGTGAAGCAGTAGTCGTAATAGTAGCCGTCGTCGTCGTAGTAGTCGTAGTTGTAGTCATAGTCGTAGTCGTAGTCGTAATAGTAGCAGTAGCAGTAGCAGTAACAGTAGCCTTAGTAGTAATCGTCGTGGTACTGGTACTGGTACTGGTACTGGTACTGGTACTGGTAGTGGTAGTGGTAGTGGTAGTGGTAGTGGTAGTGGTAGTGGTAGTGGTAGTGGTAGTGGTAGTGGTAGTGGTAGTGGTAGTGGTAGTGGTAGTGGTAGTGGTAGTGGTAGTGGTAGTGGTAGTGGTAGTGGTAGTGGTAGTGGTAGTGGTAGTGGTAGTGGTAGTGGTAGTGGTGGTGGGTGGTGGTGGTGGTGGTGGTGTGGGTGGTGGTGGTAGTAGTGTAGTAGTAGTAGTAGTAGTAGTAGAGCAGCAGTAGTAGTAGTAGTAGTAGTAGTAGCAGCAGTAGTAGTAGTAGTAGTAGTAGTAGTAGTAGTAGTAGTAGTAGTAGTAGTAGTAGTAGTAGTAGTCTTAGTAGTAGTAGTAGTAGTAGTAGTAGTAGTAGTAGAAGTAGTAGTAGTAGTAGTAGTAGTAGTAGTAGTAGTAGTAGTGTGAGTAGTAGGTAATAGTTTTGAGAAGTAGTAGTCGTAGTAGTAGTTATGGTAGTAGTAGTAGCAGTAGTAGGATTAGCAGTAGTCAGAATAGTAGTAAAAGGAGTGGTAGTAGTAGTAGTAGTAGTAGTAGTCGTAGTAGTAGTAGTAGTAGTAGTAGTAGTAGTGGTAGGAGTAGAAGTAGTAGTAGTAGTCGTAATAATAGTAGTAGTGGTGGTGGTGGTAATGTCAGTACTACCACTGATAGTACTAGTAGTAGTAGTACTAGTAGTGGTGGTAGTAGTAGTAGTAGTAGTAGTAGTAGCAGTAGTAGTAGTAGTAGTAGTAGTAGTAGTAGTAGTAGTAGTAGTAGTAGTAGTAGTAGTAGTAGTAGTAGTAGTAGTAGTAGTAGTAGTAGTAGTAGTAGTAGTAGTAGTAGTAGTAGTAGTAGTAGTAGTAGTAGTAGTAGTAGTAGTCGTAGTCGTAGTAGTAGTAGTAGTAGTAGTAGTAGTAGTAGTAGTAGTAGTAGTAGTAGTAGTAGTAGCAGTAGTAGTAGCAGTAGTAGTAGTAGTAGTAGTAGTAGTAATAGTCGCAGTCGTATTCGTTGACGTAGTCGTAGGCGTGGTCGCCGTCGTAGTCGTAGTCGCAACAAGGTGTGCGCCACGTAGAATTCGCCACATGGCGTACACCACATAGACACAGACAGTGAAATGGTGAGAATCCCAACGTTCGTGACTTGGAAGGGCTGAGAAGGTGAGAATCCCATGGCCCTGCAGTTGGAAAGCTGGAATTGTGAGAATCCCATTGGCCTGCCACACGCTTGTGATGCTGTTTTTCTTCGGCGAAAGAAGATAGCAACGTCGATTCTTAATTTTCCCCGGGGATCATGAAGTTCGGCCTCGCCGCCCCTCTGCATGGCAGAAATATAGAAAGCCGGGAGGTGGAAGGGGGGTATGATTTAGTAGCCAGGGCATGCGATTACCAGCGCCGATGCTGTGTGCAACCTCCCAGGAGTTGCATACTAAGGATGGGGAGGAGGCAGGGAGGCGCAGCAGCAGCTGGAGGGACGAGGGAGATTATGAGATGGACCGAGATAAGGGAGGACAAGGATCGGGACGATGGGAGAACGAGGAGAACGAGGAACAGAAGGAGGACACACAGACACACACACACACACACACACACACACACGCGCGCGCGCCGCCCACCTTTCTGCTCCCACAGAAGAAGATCGAGGAGAGCAAAAATCGGGAACCCACTGAAAACTCGGGGACAGAGATCGAGGAGGGAGCGAGGGAGGAGGGAAATCGACCATCGAGGACAGCCTGGGTGGAATGGCCGGGGCACAGGCGAAGAAAAGGCAGGCAGCAGGGAGGGGCCCCCTGAGTGGCCCGCCGCCGAGCGGCCAGTGTCCGAGAGACGAGCTGCCAGACGCGAGCACAGAGAGCCCGAGGGCGCGGCTGGGGGGTCAAGGGAGGAGGTGGTGGATCAGGGAGGACCCTCTTGAAGGGGCCCTGGGACACACAAGTAAATACACACTAATAAAAAGATTCCCCATATGTTTTCCTATCTTTTCTTGGTGTTTGTCTCCCCCCCTACTTCCCATAGTTTCCCGTATTTTCTGGGGAATCCACGATGAATTGTGTCTGTGTGTTTTTGTTCCCTCCTGAGAGATGGTGGATCAGGGAGGACCCTCTGTCTTCCTCCCTCCCTCCCCATCCCCACTGCATAGGAGACAGGAGGCATCTCCAGCGCAGCCTGGTTCAAGGGGAAGGTGATCAGCTTGATCAAGATGGTGTACCCTGGGGCGGCGCGGAAGGCGCTCTGCGACCCGCGCGACTCGGAACAGACAGCAGCCAGAAGAGAGAAACAGAGGTAGAGAGATAGAGACCACGAGAGAAAAAACGAGAGACAGGGAGAGTGAGAGAGGGATATATATACATCTACATATATACCTATACGATCATCCTGCGGGTAATAAGGAGGTTGGGGGGGGAGGGGTTGCCAGCAATGGGCAACAGTGGTGATTGTTGCGTTGCCGCTCGCTCTTGGGGCCATCGATCCCACTATCGATCTCACTCGATCGATCTCAATATCGATCTCACTCGATCGATTTTACTGTCGATCTCGCTCTGGATCTCGCTATCGATCCCACTATCGATCTCCCTATCGATATCACTCGATCTCACAATCGATATCAACATTCATCTCACTATCGATCTCACTATCGATCTCACGATCGATCTCACTATCGGTCTCACTATCGATCTCACTATCGGTCTCACTATCGATCTCACTATCGATCTCACTATCGATTTCGTCATCGGTCTCACTATCGTTTTCGCACCAACGGGACACCAGGACACCGGCGGGACTGGCGGGACACCGGCAGGACACCGCGGGCCACCGCTTGCCGGAGGGAGAATCATTTGGTCCGGCCGGGACCCAGCCACAAGCGGGACACCAGCGGGACACCTGCGGGAAACCGGCGGGACACCGCGGAACACCGCTTGCCGGAGGGAGAATCATTTGGTCCGGCCGCGCCTCGGCCACAGGAGACTTTCCTCTCGCCCGCCCACGCAGCTTCGCCTCGCCCGCACGCACGGCACGCACGAAAACGAAACCGAAACCGATTTCCCGGTGGGGGGGCTCTCCGTTCCACTTCGATCTCACCCCCCAACCTCCGATAGACACTCGAACCATCGCGCGCTTCGCGCACGCTCCGGTTCTAGCGAAGGCCGCGGGAATCGCTGGAGGACCTTGTATCGCTCGATCATGCACACTCACGCAAAGCAGTCGTACGCATTCTCACCCTAATCCTCATACGTCCTCACCCTCATACTCCTCCTCATCGTCCGACTTATCGTCGTCATAATAATCATGACCACATAATCATCAGCAACAGCAACAGCATGCCAAACGTCATTCGTCGAATTATGCTAGCCATGCCGCCACGTCATCCCCGCACACCATCATCATCATCCTCATCAGCAGCAGCAGCAGCATCTGCTGCATCATCACCGTCAGTATCATAATCAACATCATCAGCAGCAACAGCATCATCACCACTATCAACATCATCAACATCACCAGCATATCATGATGACCATTGTCATCATCGCCCCTATAATCATCAAAGCATCTGCGTCCTCCTCATTCTCATCCGCATCATCGTCATCGTCATCACCACCATCATCATCATCATCATCATCATCATCAGCATCAGCATCAGCATCATAATCAGCATCAGCATCATCCATATCAGCATCAGCATCATCAGCAGCTAGATCCTCATCATCAGCATCAGCATCATCAGCATCACCAGCATGATCATCATCCTCCTCCTCCTCCGCCCCCGCCCCCGCCCCCGCCCCCGCCTCCGCCGCCGCCTCCTCCTCCTCCTCCTCCGCTTCCGCCTCCGCCTTCGCCTCCGCCTCCGCCTCCGCCCCCGCCTCCGCCTCCTCCTCCCCCTCCTCCTCCCCCTCCTCCTCCTCCTCCTCCTCCTCCTCTTTCCTCCTCCTCTTCTTCTTATGTGTCGTATTACTAGTATTGTTATATATTACTAGTATTATTATGATTATTATTATTATTATGATGATTCTTATTATTACTAATAATAATATTATGATGCTTGTTATTATTATTATTATGATTAGTATTATTAGTATTAGTATTATGAGTATTATTATTTTTGATATTATTAATACTATTGATATTATTATTACTACTATTATTACTACTATTAGTATTATTACTATTACCATTAGTAATACTATGATTCGTAGTGTTGTCCTTCAGACCCGTCTTCTTGTTATTATTAATATTAGTATTTTTACTATTATTATTATTGTCCGTATCAGTATTATCATTGCTATTAATATCCGTACTATGCATAGTATTACGATTATGCTTATTATCCTTAATCGTATTAATAGTCGTATTATCCTTCGTAGTGGTACTATTATTCTGAAAATTAATATTCCTAGTGTGATTCTTCTGCTTGGGATTATTATTACTATTATTCCGATTCGTTTTCTCATTAATTATTTTCTTCCTGCTCCTCCTTCTCCTCCTCCGCCTCCCTCTCCTCCGCCTCCTCCTCCGCCTACTCCTCCTCCTCCTCCTCCTCCTCCTCCTCCTCCTCCTCCTCCTCCTCCTCCTCCTGTCCGCCCCCAATCCTGCAAGAAGAGGGGCGGGGCAGCCACAAGGCGCGCTGCCCCAGCGTGCCCCCGAGCTGGCGCGCCCGGGCCGGCCGAACCACTGCGACATAAGCGCGGCTGCTGCGAATGGATCGCCGTCCTGGTCGCGCGTCTGCTCGAAGCCTTCGTTTCCGCCCCGCCCCTGATTTAGGCCGACGATACATTACTTTAGTAGTGGAATCAATTTGGTTTTCAAAATGTTTGGTCTTTAGAAGCTCTGCGTGGCGACGCCCCCGTCGCCACGCGTGCCCTCTGCGTGCCTGCGGGGGCGCCGCCACGTAGAAGTACTGGAGACCGAGCATCTGGGGCGTCGCTACGCACGCCCTCTGCGTGGCTGCGACCATTTGTTAAAACCCCAAAACCAATTAATTCACTAATAAAGTACCCTGCGACGCACCCAACCCATCGGCACTCAGGAATGATATCACGCGTACCGACAAAAGTGCGACAGTAACACTGTACGTGACGGTGCACGGCGGATGTGTATGTCGTGCGAAGTGTGCGGGACCGGCTCGCAGAACAGAGGTACAAAAGGACAGGAAGTATTGTACGGGGAGGGAGAAGCAAAAAGAAGACATCGGGGCGGAAGAACAACCACGCCAGCAGAAACAGCGAGAGGATAGAGCATGGGCAAGATAAGGCTACATGGGTGGGTACGCAACCAGACAATGAGGTTTCGCGTTGCATGCCGAAATGCTCAACACCTGCGCGGCCAGCCCTTTCGCGTTGTTGCAGCGCCTCGGACAATTAGAAAATCCCATTGCTAATGTCAAGAGCGGTAAAGACCGAACTCGCCCGCCAGCCTCTACGTTTCCTCCCTGCACCTCTTAATGCGAAAGCCAAACGCGCGCAGGCGCGCCGCCAGCCCTAAAACTCGCTACAATTTCACACTTCGCAGCCCTCCAAGGATGGGGAGGTCATTTAGGGGATCTGCGTGGGGCTCCACTGTGCTGGCTCCCCCAGCAGCCCTCGAAAATGCGACAGTTTCACGCTTCGCGGCCCCCAAGGGATGGCGAGTTCCCGTTTGGATCTGCGTGGGGCCCCACTGCGCCGACTACCCCAGCAGCCCTCGAAAGTGGCGACAGTTTCACACTTCGCAGCATCCCAGGGATGACGAGATCCCGTTTGGATCTGCGTGGGGCCCCACTGCGACTGCTCCCCCAGCAGCCCTCGAAAGTGGCGAATTTCACACTTCGCAGCATCCCAGGGATGGCCAGGTCCCGTTTAGATCTGCGTGGGGCCCCTGTGCCTGCTCCCCCAGCAGCCCTCGAAAAGGGTGACAGTTTGACACTTCGCAGCGCCCCAGGGATGGCCAGGTCCCGTTTGGATCTGCGTGGGGCCCCACTGTGCCTGGTCCCCCAGCAGCCCTCAAGAGTGGCGGCAATTTAACACTTCGCGACCCCCAAAGGGGATGCGAGAGGAGAGAGCCGAGAGGAGAGCGGGGGGGCGAGGAGGAGGGGGGTGGAGACCCCACTGCTCTAGTCAAAACGAGAACCCAACCAAGGGATGGTTGCGAATAGAAGAACCAAAAACATGGGAGGAACAACTGGAACACGTCGTCTGGGAAAAATTGGAAAGGACGCTAAACCAATCGCACTGACGACGACGCTCAGGAGACCCGAAACTCAATGTATGAATCATCAGGGTGCTGCGTTGCGTGACGGGACCCCTTGGGTATTTCTAAATCGTCATCCTACATTAATGCCCCTTCGCTTATCATGCCTTCCTGGTAAATCCGTGTCCACCAAGCTCCCATCAGCTCGAACAGGATGAGCTGGTAACAATTCCCCGACCATCGATGGCTGGAACGACGAAGCAATCCGCTTCTTCTCTTCCTGGCCTCCATCAGCGCAACGCCGTTCACACTCCCGTGAGTCTGCTCATGATGCCGGGTCAGATCGGGGTGCAAAACAAAACTGGTCCACCCAGTGTACACAAGCACCGTCCTTGGGCCATCGTCCTCCTACTCCTACATGGTATCCTCCATCCCCCTACACAATCTAGCCTTCCACCCCATCCCCCTCCGAGCTCCTCCCCTCCGCCTCCACCGCCTCCTGCTCACTCCTCCTCTCCTCCCTCCGCCCCTCTCCTGCTCGCGTTCCTGATCCACTTCCTACTCCTCCCATCCCGTCTAGCTGTACTCCTCTGTTGCCTACTGCGACTGGCCCACGCAGCGCGCCTATAATGGCGAAACCAAACGTGTTCGTAAGTCCGAGGGTGTCCTGACGGTGAGGGCGGAGAAGGAGCAACGCAGGGAGGAGAGGGAATCACCTCCATTTGAAACTAGCACTCGCCATACGAGCTGGAAGAACCTCATATGACGGGAAGGCGAGCGCCAATGCAACAGAGATACCCTGATGTGCGTAGGGGCCTGTCGGTAAAGGGGTAACGTAGTCAGGCGTATGACGTAGAACGGCGGTAAACTTGACCAAGGCGAGACAAGTGGCACGCATGCCCTGGCACTTGCACGGGGAGGGTGACGAGGAAGGGGGGGCACCCGGGGGCCATCTTGGTGTTATCTCGGGGTCTCGTCGGGCCTTTCGGCGCCAGAATGCGGGGCCCCGGGGTCAGGGAGGTCTGGATGGCCAAGGAGGCGGACGACCACGAACGACGACGAAAGGAAAGGGCTCGGAGCTCCCAGCACACGGCAGTGCAAGAGAATGGACGGATCCGCGACTCGGGGACGGGGCGGGGCCTAGGGGGGCAAGGCTGCGCCCCACGGCCAAGAACGGACGAGGCCCAAGAGGCCCAGGGGGGGGAGGACGGGCGGCAACGATGATGAAGAGGGTTCTGCGGCCCCAGGGGCGGGGGCGGGGCCCGGGGGGGGGCCAAGGGTGGGCCCCACGGCCCACGAGGGGTGAGGCCGAGCTACCCTCAAGTCGGGCGCGTCCCCCTGCGGGCCCCTACGGGTCGCCAGAAGGCCCTGGGGAATATGGCAGCCTTTGGGCTTCCCATAGTTCGGAATGATGGGAAACCCCTAGATGTGTACGACTGCAGGGGGCGAGGGGGGATGAGGGGGGGGGGGAGGCCAGCGACAACCCAAGAAGAGGAGGTTCCGCGGGGGGGAGGTCAGCGACAACCAGAAGAAGAGAAGGGGCTCGCGGCCCAGGGGAAGGGGCGGGGCCCAGGGGGGTGAGGTCAGCGAGAGGGGGCGAGGGGGGCGAGGGGGAGAGGGGGGGCGAGGGGGGCGAGGGGGGGCGGAGGGGGCCGAAGGGGGAAGGCGGGGGGCGAGGGGGGAGGGGGGAGGGCCAGCGACAGCCGAGACGAAGAGAGGGTTCTGCGGCCCAGGGGAAAGGGGCGGGGCCCAGGGGGGTCACGGGCGGGCTCCGCGGCCCGGCCCAGAAAGGGGGAGGAGACCAGGGAGGCCCAGGGGGGTGAGGAGGACGACCTGCCACGAAGATGACGAGTTCCGCGGCCCAGGTGGAGGAGCAGGAGGAGGAGCAGGAGGAGGAGGAGGAGGAGGAGGAGGGAGGGAGGGGAGGAGGAGGAGGAGGGAGGGAGAAGGAGCAGGAGGGAGCATGGAGGAGGAGGAGGAGGAGGAGGAGGAGGAGGACGAGGAGGAGGAGGAGGAGGGAGGAGGAGGAGAGGAGGGGAGGAGGGAGGAGGGGGGGGAGCGGGGCCAAGGGGGCTGAGGCTTGGCTCCGCGGCCCGCGAGGGGAAGCGGCCCCGACGGGCTAGGGGGGGGCAGGGGGGGGGGCAATTGTCCCAGGAGGGGAAGAGGCTGTGAGGAGGCCCAGGGAGACGGAAGAACGACAGCGATGCTAAAATTAGGTCGAGCCTGCCCCCTACTGGCGGAAAAATTCAAAAAAACGTCAGAAACCGTCAGAAACCGTCAAATACTCCGAAAATAAACAAAACCATCAGAAATGGTAAAAAAACATATACATATACATTTTATATTTATATATATATATATATAACAAAAACAAAACTGGCGATGTTCTCTACTATTTGTGGCTATCCCTCCTGTAGAGGGACAAGCCAGACTTAACACTAAAAGGTTTCTGCGGCCCATGGGCGAGGACGGGACCCGGGAAGGCCAGCGGAGGGCTCCGCGGCCCAGAAGGGGGGAGGCCAGGGAGGCCCAGGGGGGTGAGGAGGACGACCTGCCACGAAGATGACGAGTTCCGCGGCCCAGGTGGAGGAGCAGGAGGAGGAGCAGGAGGAGGAGGAGGAGGAGGAGGAGGAGGAGGAGGAGGAGGAGGAGGAGGAGGAGGAGGAGGGAGGAGGGGGAGAGCGACGACGAGAACAGAGGGTTCCGCGGCCCAGAGGGGTGGGGGTGGTAAGGGTCGTGCCCAAGTACACCCTGCGAGATGCTGAAGAAATCATGTGTTAAGAAATTCGTAGTCTCGGAATTTGAGGAAAGACCCAGGATTTCTATTGAAACCTTAGGATTGACCTTGAAACATTAAGAATAATCGAGACTCTGGCCGAAAACTTAAGCTTTCTTAAGCATCGCCTAGGGTGTACCCTGAACATGTATCTGTCAGGCTAACGTGCTAACGACCATGCGAGCACACAAGAAACACATCTGTTTCAGGACCTGCGAAAAGCGTTGTCTCTTAGTGGGCGGCCTCCCTGCGTCCCGACGGGACGTCGGCAACCAAAGCGTGGCGCGCTGCTGCGAGTCCAGGTCTTCACCGCCAGGTCCAGATGAGATCGCCGATGGGCGTGCTGCTCCCAAACCGTTCTGATGCTGCCACTACATCAACTCATGGTCATAACCTCTTCCTGCTCGTTCTCCACCGCTCCTCGACCACCTCGTCTACACCAGAAATGATGCCTGCGTTGAAGTCGACCTCGCGCCGGCACCACGCCAGACACGTCGACGGCTCGAGGAGAGAGGACGCGGAGGGAGGACGGGGGATGAGGGTGGTGCGCGGCAGGAGGCAGACGCGGCAGAGGCGTTAGATTTAGGTCGGGCACGTCCCCTTACAGGGGGCTTCTGAAAAAAAACAGGTACCAAGAAAAAGGAAAGATACAGACAAATGCTCCCAAAAAGGGTCCCCCGTACTACTTTGGACTATTTTTGGATACTCCTCCCGTAGAGGGGCAGGCCCGACGTAACGTTAGATGCGCGGTGTCTAACGGACGTGTAATAGTCGAGACGGGGCAGGAGTCCACGGCATCCGCCGCTGGGGGGAAGGCGCCTCCTCTGCCGGGCAGCACGAGCAGTTGGCCGCAGGGCGGCAGAGGGGGGGAGGCGGCGGGGCGAGGGGGGAGTGAGTGTTCAGGGCGATAGGGGGCACGAAGGACGGGGGAGGGCGAGAAGGAGGGCGAAGAGGGGGAACAGATCGGGGGGGCCTCTCCTCCGTCCCCCTCTGTCGCCTCGCGCCTCGTTCTCCCAATCCTCCCTCCGTCTCCTCGTCCTCCTCCTTCTCGTCATCCTCTCATCGTCGACGTCATCGTCATCATCGTCATTACCATACTTAGCATGAGCATCAGAGTCACCATCAAACCAGCACCACCACCATCATCATGATCCTCGACATCACCATTACAATCGCCATCACCACCATCATCACCATCATCACGCATGGTCAGCATCGACATCAGCATCAGCACCACACGTCCCCATCAACCCATCCTGGGAAGCTGCTTACTTCCTCAGTCGATGTCCGAAAGGCCAGTAGCGCGGCTGCCTCGCTCTCATCACACGCACGACCCCTCATATCCCGCAGGCGGAAAAGATTCAAGGGCAGCGAAGCCATATCCTCGCCCCCCCCCCCCCGCTCCCCTCTCATCATCGTGCTCCTCCTCCTCCTCCTCCTCCTCCTCCTCCTCCTCCTCCTCCTCCTCCTCCTCCTCCTCCTCCTCCTCCTCCTCCTCCTCCTCCTCCCTTCTCGATCCCTGCTCTCCGGCTACTCGCTCCGCCCAGACCCGTGCGCTCTGCGGCCGCGTGCCTCCTGCCTCTCCCCTGGCGAGTCCACCTCCTCCGCAGAACTCCAACCCCGAGACTCTTCCGCAACATGGACCGACAAAGGCCCCGACCCCCTCTTGGCGGCGCGCAGAGGGGGGCAGGGGGAGTAGAGGCCTCCTGGATGAGGTCCGAGTAGATTTAGGTCGGGCCTGTCCCCCTGCAGGGGGATGTTGGGCGAAAAGTTGTGAGCACTCCAAAAAGATTCCCCAAACGCTCGAAAATAGCAACAAATTAGTCACCAGAGCATTTGTTGACTATTTTTGAATCTTCCTCCTGTAGAGGGACAGGCCCGACTGAAGAGTAGATGGGGTCGGCGGATCTCGCCGCATCGCCGATACATCACCGATACATCGCCGATGCATCGCTAATGCATCGGCGATGCACTGGCGATGCACTCGCGACGTCGGCGATGCATCGGCGCGTCGGGGTGGAGAAAAGTGGGCCCCACATCGAGCCGCATCGGCGATGCATCGCCGATGCATCGGCGATGCGGCACGATCCTCCGACCCCATCTACTCCGACCCCATCTAGGAGGCCTAGTGGGAGGGGGGAAGGCTTCTTCAATGGAAGCTGCTTCTTAGAAGGCGCCGGCCTTACATGTAAAGACAAGGCCCGCGCCTTCCGAGAAACAAAGGTGCTTCCAAGACCACAAAATTGAGCCCCAAAGGCACCGACCCCTTTCCTGGGACCGGTTTTTCATCCCGAGCTGTTTCCGGGGGCCCGGCGAGGGCCCCGGGAAGCCGAAGATGGCCCAAAATAGCAAGTCGTGATCCCTGTCACGACGCAAAGGAGGTGGAGACCCTCTTCCCTGCGCCCCCTCCTCCTCCTGCTCCTCCTCCTCCTCCTCAACCCTCCTCCTACCTCCCCTCCTCCTCCTCTCCTCTCTCCTCCTCCTCCTCCTCCTCCTCCGCCCCCTCCTCCTCCTCCTCCTCCTCCTCCTCCTCCTTCTCCTCCTCCTCCTCCTCCTCTTCCTCCTCCTCCTTCCCCCTCCATGGAAGGGCAGCGATAGGGTGGGTGGGGCTGACACGGTGCGCCACCTCGTGGTGCCCCTCATTTCTGTTCCTCCTCCCTCCCTCCTCCCTGCGTGCGCCCTCCTCTGACCTCGAAGCCCCAGCGGAAATCCCACCAGCCCCCTGGGCGCAGGTGGTTAAACGAGGACTTTCTTTCCCCTTCCAAAAACCCTCTTCCCCTTCGGGGAGGGGTTATCACTGTTCCCTATGCATAAACACTCCCTCCCCCACCTGGCCAACAGCCAAACTGGAACCATGCGGGCCCCCACCCAATCCCTGTCAAAAAATCATACTAAATGCACATTGCGGGGCCCATCCTGCCAACACCCTCCACAATCCCTTTCAAAAAACAATACGAAGTGCACATTGCAGCAAAATCTGGACAGTGCGCTGGCGCCCTGTGAGCACGTTGAATTGTTTTTGTGACAAAGATGGCGGGGCACCATCAGTGGAGCCGTTTTGTGCAGGACCATCACCAGTGTCAAAAACAATGCAAAGTGCACGTTGCGACAACGTCGTGGGTATTGTGCTGGCCACCCGCGATCACTTTGTACTGTTTTGGACAGGCACGGCGGTGGTTCCCGCATGATGATGCTTGCTGTGCGCAAACCCGCAACAGTGCTCACGCCCCCCACATCAGCATCTGGACCATGCGGACGGGGGGCATCACGTTTTTCCAAGGATGGCACACTAACCGCATGTGGAGCCCGCAGCGAGCGTCGCGCACCTGGCGTCAGCTTTGGTTCCGAGTGGCTGTCCATCCAGTGGCGACCCCTGGTTATGCCGAGACTCGGATACCACTTATGTGGTGGGAGGGCGGGTGGAAGTGAGCTAGACGGCTCGCGTGCGGAGAGGGTGTCTTGACCCCTCCCCCTACCCCATTCCCTGGACCAGGACGAGAGGGGCCGCGATCGGTTGGAGGGTCCTTTTTCGGCCCCTGGGAGGGCCAATGTTTGACACCCCTCATGAGGATCGTGGCCCCCGAGGAAGGGGCCTCGATCTGGACCCTCCCGCATTTGATGGATAGCCTCGAAGACGGCCCCAAGAGGCGCTCCAGGACTCCCAAGAGAGCCCCAAGAGAACCCCAAGAGAGCCCCAAGAGGGCTTCAAGAGGGTCACAAGAGGGCTCCAAGAGGCACCTAAGAGGGCCCCAGGAGGCCCCCGAGCGGCCTCAGAGAGCCCAAGATGACCTCCAAGATGGCTCAAAAAGCCCAAGCTGGCTCAAAATGGCTTTCAAGATGCCCCAAGACCGCTCCAAGAGAGCCCAAGAGCGCTCCAAGAGAGCCCCAAGAAGCGGTTTGCCGGCTCCTGAGGGGGGAGCTGAGTTGGGGACCCCTCCATCCTGTCATCGATGGCCTCCCAGATGATCCCAAGAAGCCTTCCAGGATTACCAAGAGTGTGCCAAAAGGGTCCCCCAAACTCCCCGAGAGCACCAGCAGCAGCAGCAGCCGCAAGAATAACTCTAGATGGTTCCATGAATCCTCGTCCGAGTCGTCATCATCCTAGTCATCGTCCTCCTGGTCCTCGTCCTCATCCGCGTCCTCGTCCTCCTCGTCCTCATCGTCCTCCTCCTCCTCCTCCTCCTCCTCCTCCTCCTCCTCCTCCTCCTCCTCCTCCTCTCGCCCCCACGCGGCACCCAGGGATGGAACGAAGAGGCATTCCATGGCTACCCCCTTGATCGCTTTGTTTCTCTAGATATGTCGATTCGTCCCCTTTCCCCTCAGCTCTGAAGGGCATGGCTTCCGAATGCGTGAAGAGTTACGCTTCCTCACCCCCCCTCCACTTTCTCTCCTCCTCCTCCTCGATCCTCCTTCCCCCTCCTCGTCCTCCCTCCTC
>CAUYUJ010021492.1:0-52500 GCA_963575745.1 Prorocentrum cordatum
CCCCCCCCCCCCCCCCTTCGCAAGCGGCGTTGGACCACCGACTCGGGCTTGCGACTTGGGCGGCGCGCTGCCCCGTGGCCGGCGCGCTGCCCCGTGGCCGACCCAGGCTGGCCAACCAAATCGACGGGTCCAGCCGCCGTTGCCGCGCATGGCTTGCGGAGTGCAGCGCGCAGCGCTCTCGGCGAGGCAACGCGCGCTCAAATTTTCGCGGCCCACAGGGCGCGCGCGACGCCCGACCATTTTTTCGCGCCAGTGGGGAAAACAATGGGGCTGCCGCGCTTGAGTGTGGCACTGCGATCTGGCCCTGGGGGTCGCTTCGGCGTCGCCGCTGCGTCGCTTGCTATCGGCGCGCGTTTGCAGGTCGGGCGCAATCCGCCCAGCCGACGCGCCCGCCCGCGCGCGCCCGCTCGTCGCCGCCAACGGCCGCGCGGAGATCCATCGCGCGCGCGCGGCCGCCCCGTTCGTCCTCCGCGGCGCCGAGGACGGCCAGCGGTCGACCATCTCGCCGCCGGCGGCCGCCCGCCATCCAGGCCCCAGCGGGCAGGCATCGCAACTGCGATGCCGACTGGGCGATGCCGCCCTCGACGTCGGCGCAGCCGCAAACGCCAGGTCGCTCGCGCAGTCGCCGCCGCCCCCTCGAGGCGGGCCGCGGCCGCGGGGCGCGCCGCCGCGCGCTGGCGCGCAGGGCCGCGCCGCGCGGCGCGCCGCTGCGCGAGGGGGCGCCGCTGCCGCGTCTTCAGGGGCCGCCGGGGCCGCGTCGCTGCGACGGCGGGTCGGGGGGCGCATGAGTCGATCGGTTGCGCGTTTGGGGCCCAGCCGACGAGGCGCCGAATGATCTGGAGTGGCAACCAGCAGAAGAGGGGGCCCTGGCTCGGAACGGGTCGTCGACGAAGGCATGCACGCACATTGCAACTTTCGTTTAACTCAAGGCAAGATTTGGTGAGGCCCAGGGCCTGTTTCGAGTCAGGCCGAAAGCTTGCGCCAGCGCTGGCAAATTGGCTGCGCCCAGAACGCAGCGTCGGCGCGCCGCTGGCCGAATCCGACGCTTGCCAACGTCATTCGCGCAGTGGACTGGCATCGAAGCCGCATATGGAGAAGAGCGGGGCCAAATTCAAGCATCCGACGAAAGCATGCAACCACGCAGGTGTTCTTCTTGCAGTCGCAACAGACAAGGGCGCAGCTCGAATCCTGCTTGGGCACTGGCCGAGTATCTGCACCAGCGCAGGCGCATTGGCTGAAACCAGGGCAGGAACTGGGAGGAGCCCAGGGCCTACGTTCACGCCCGCCGAAAACCAAACAGATGCATCGCGCGCGCTGGCTGCGATGGGGGACAGATGAGGAGAAGGGCTGAGCTTCTTCAAACAACCGAGGGAGGCGCGAGCATGCATGGTCACGCGTCTGGAAAACATCGCAACCTGCGGAGAAGTTTAGAACTCAATTCGGCGCCCGCAGAAAAAACTTTCAACTAGACAAACGCACATGGCAAATTCAGAGCAACGTATAGCGGAGCTCTGTGCCCACTCCGACGAGCGCCGAGCACTTGCAGCTACGCGAGCACATTTGCCGAAACATCAACAAAACCACGAGGAGCTCAAGGAGGCGGCTCGCTGCGAGCCGAACGCAGACCAGCATTCCAACGCGTTGGCTGTGCTGGGGGCCGACGAAGGAGGAGGCCAGAGCTCGGTTAAAATAAACGATGAATGCGTGCGCACACATTGCTGCTCGACTTATACTCGACACCGACATTCCGCGGGGCTCACGCACCTAATTCGGCGCACCACCCCCCGCCGATCGCATGACGCAGGCGCGCGCGCATTGGCTTGCGCCATGGCGCAATATGGTGGAACCCCGTTGTTAATTCGACGCCCACCGACAAATTGCGCATGCCAGCGCACATAGACCGAAAACACAACAAAAAATGAGTGACAGCGGTGACAAATCCAGACAATTGACGAAGGCGTGCATGTACATAGCCACTCTGCTTACAGCCAAAGCGAAAACAAAAGCGCGTGGGTTCATGCCCCGCGTATAAAAAAAGGTCTAAGTTTGTCTCATGCCGTTACCATGCAGTCAGTTACTAAGGGTGTATCATCTACCAATGACCATAACGTAATTTGTTTAAAAGAAAAGGCCAGGATACATGCGAAAAGCTTACTTCGCGAAGAATTTTTGTGTGTGTGTTTGGGCATGCGATCCGTAATCGTCGCTGTAATCAACCTATCACGTGCTATAACATACGACGTGCGCTATCCGCTGCGCCCTACGCCATCATCCCACATTTCGTAGATTGCCCACATCGATTCCGAAGCGTTCCCTGCACGGCCCCATCGCATCCATACGCATCGTACAAGGTTCCATGGCGCCCCTGCACAGTTCCCACACAGGGCCCGAATAGTTAATATACAGCATATCGCTGCTGGTTACATGTAGAAAGATGGGGTCGCGTTGTTTGGGGCCCGAGCTGGTGCACTAATCCTTCCTCGCCTGCTTCCGCGAGGTCCGAGCGGGCCGTGAGAAGCAGGGCGCGCCCGTGCATGTCCGCATGGTCTATCGTTCAGGTGTGCGCAGTCTTACGTGCAGTATAAAACAGAAGCCCTGGCAATGCATAGCTTGCGCGGGGCAAAGTTCTGGAATGTGAGCGCGGGCCCTTGTGTTTCTGGATTCAAACCCACGAGGTTCCAGTGGCCAGCGTCCCAGCGCCCAGAAAATATGAATCGAGTTTTCCACTTGTTTCAAGCGTTAATGTGTCTTCTCGCGATGTCCTCATGTGGTCGCCGTTTCCTGCTGCAAGGGTCCTCGAGGTTTTCTGCGCCCTCGCGAGATCCACGGTGATGGCGAAGCGCGGCCATGATAGGCATGGTCGCGGGCGCGGCGCTGGCGGGTGCCAGAAGAAGCCAAAGCACGTTCATGCTCAGGAGGCCGATCAGACGCAAGAGAGCATAGCTGCCGCCGCCTCGGCGTCGGGCCCCTCGATGTCGAAGGCGTTGCCGCCGAGCAGAAAAGGCAGAGGCGCAACCTTGCACTGCTGCGCTATTTGCGATGGCAACAGCAAGGATTGCGTCTCGAATAATATTGCAGCCCATGTGTCTTCTGTTGTCCCACGGCCCCTGGTCCGCATTTTTTCCGACAGGAAATGCAGGCGTTCCGGAACGATTGGGGGCCGTCGGGCGCCCATCGTTGTGTTTGTTCGCTGGTTTATCACTGCCGAGGACAAGACCATGTACGACCCCGAGACGTCCGACCCCCTCACGTGCATGGAGGGCTGCACGGCCGTCGTATGCGAGGAGTGCGCTGCGTTCGTCGAGAAGCACATGCCAGGCTTGGGGCGCTCGCCCAACGCTCGGCGCATGATTCCAGACCCCCGCCCGTGCAAGAGGCCCCTCGCATCATTATTAATTTAGCATGGTGGTCAATTGGGGAGATGAGGGATGGCGGAGGGGGGCGGGCTGGGCAGGACTTCGAAAGTAAGGCGGAGGAGGAATGGCAAACAAGGTCACTCGGATCAGGGCGGAAGCCCAACGAATGAGACGGGGAGGGGGAGGATGGCAGTGGGAGGGGTCAGACCGCGAGGAGGCAGGATGGGGGCGAAGCGTCGACCCCTAAATTATTGCACTTGCGAGGCCTCGTATAACGGGGGGGGCCTCGAATGTGAAGCGCGTGGGGGTTGGGGCGATCGGCAGGCTACACAGTGGAGCTCGTGGTGGCCGATCGGGCCGAGAGCGCGGCTCTCGCGACGAGCATGGACGAGGGCCTGCTCATGGACCAGGGCAAACCAGTTCTGGAGGTCAAGGCCACCGCGGAGGCGGCCTGCATGGCCATCATCGACGAGAGCTACATCGTGCTCACCCCCTGGCAAATCATGCAGCGCTACAAGAAGACTGCGAAGACGCTGCGCCTGAAGGGGATCAAGCTGCCCAACTACCAGAGGAAGGGTGATTTCACGGTCTTCTACCCCTTCAAGAACCCAGACCAGCCGTACAAGATTCTTCGGTTGCAGTCCTTGGTTTCTGCCGTGGCCTCGCGCGCCCACAAGGGGAACGTGCCGCCAGTCTTCGAGCAGCAACTTCCCTCAGTGCTGAAGGGCATGCACCGTGCGGTGCTTACTGGTACACAGACGTCAGCCTTGGTGCGACTGCCAACCCTGGAGGATTTGGATCGCCGCCTGGCGAGGCAAGATGGCCTGAAGACAGGAGACGGAGATGATGATGATGATGATGCAGTTCCAGGGGGCTTCGACGATGACGGCGGCGACTTCGCCGGCGACGCCGAAGGTGAAGAATCCGAGGAGGAGGGGCGGGACCATGGCGACGAGCCAGGGGACCCTGATGACCAGATGCTGAGCTCCACTCGCAAGAAGCCAGCTGCGCGGCGCGTCGACGACGACGGCGAGCCCGAGAACGTGGTCCCCCGTCGCTCCCCTACGCCAGGATCGAAGATGCCCAGGACCCCTTCATCGACAGAGTTCAAGAGGTCAGGTTCGTCTGGGCTCGGGTTGAAGCTGCCCCCCAGTATCGAGGATACGCACATCGACATGAGCATCGAGAAGGGCACGCCTGAGTATTGGATCATGCGGATGCCCCTTCGACAAGTGGCCGCGGGCTCCAAGCTCGGCAGCCAGTACAACCAAGCGAGGCTACTGTACAACAAACTTCCACCAGGAGATGATCGGAATCGACTGGGTGCGCATATGGGGCTCTACGATAAGGCAATGCAATTTGTCCCAGGCGCCATGGAGAAGCTCAGCGACTCCGAGTTCGAGTTGTACTGCCAGGAGTTCGATAAGGCAGGCGTGATCTTCCTACCAGTGACCCACATGGAGATCTTTCGCAGGTCGGCCAAACCATTGTGGGAAGCATTCGAGAAGGACCCGACGTCACCTCATAGCCACCACCAGCTCCAGAAGGTTCTCCGCATGACGCAGATCTGGACTGTCGAGAGTGAGCAGGCCAGCCCCTTCTCGTGGAAGAAGCCAGCTCTCGCAGATATCAGCTTCAACGTGGCCTCCGACATGGATGATGCGTTCCTCAGCATGGTCTTCGGCGAGCGCATCGTCGCTTGGATTGGGGCGGGGGAGAGCAAGGAGGTGCTGATCAGCGAGTTCGCGCTGGTCGCAGCAAAGGCTTGGGATTTGCCAGACGATGCAGTCATTGAGAATACGTCTGCTCAGCTGTTGGTAGATGCGACTCGCGTCATCAGAGTCTTGAGGTACATCAGCGACCAGAACATCACCCACGAGACTGACGTAGCTGTCTTCGATGACGTGGCGGCCTTGGAGGAGGCAGCCTACAAGACGACAAAGAAGAAGAACCTCATGATCATGGTGGGGGCTGCCGTGCACGAGAATACCATGTGGAAGGCGCGTTTGCAGATTGCCACGAGGAGGAACGATCAAATGAAGATGCACGCCCCGAAAATCACGAAGCTGTTGACGGACCTTCGCGCGCATGAGGTGCCCACCCCGACGAAGGAGCTGCATGACCTGATCAAATCGTCTCTCGATGACCTGCCCTACTTGCGCACCGCTTTGGTGGAGGGCGCCGCTGACGAGCTTGAGAGCGTGACGGTGGACACGTTGCACAAGGCACTTGGGAAGTGGACTGACACGGGCCCTGAGGCCGCTGCGGTTGCGCCGAGCGCCACGGAGGATAATGAGTTGTTGGTCTCTTTCAGGAGGTTGGCAGTCGCTGGATCTGAGCAGTGCCCAGCCTACGAGAACTTGAAGCGAGACATTGACAGCCTGAACCGGATCATCGGCAACGTCGCTGCCGTTGCCAAGATAGGCAACATCAAGGTGTTCATCGCCCGTGCCAACGCCGACGAAAAGATCAGCATCAAAGACTTCAAGGAGCTGGCGGGCGGTGTGAATGCAGATTTGTTGACTCCAGCTGACCACGCCCACATGCTGGCCACGTTCGCTGCCCACATCTCCCAACTTGTGAAGAATGACTTCCAGCCTGCGTCGAATCGCGAGCCCCCCGATGCGAACTTGGACTTTGAGGAGGTGGTGTCCACGTTCGTCGCCAAGGACGTCAAGAAGGATGTGGCCACGTTCCTTGCATCCGCGAGGGCAGTGCTCAAGTTGCAGCGCTCGTACCTTGCCCTGAATGCGAAGGTGGTCGACAACAACGACGAGCTTGCTGCAGATGGCCCTGAGAGGCAGGCCGCGCACGTGAAGAAGGAGCTGGCCAAGACCATCAAACAGTTGAAAGCACCGCTCTCCGACGTGATCCAGCCAGGCTTGGCATTGCACTTTTCCGACACGGCCCATGAGGTGTTGGCAAATGCTAAGGGCCGCTACATGGACGTGGCCTTGTCGTGCCTGGAGAAGCGTGCGTCAATTTTGAAGGAGAGCATTGATGTCGCGAAGAAGCACAGCACGGAGAATGCTCAGCTGGGCCATTGGATTACCAGGTCAACGTCCGAGTGGCACGAGATCAAGGACCTGGCGAAGGAGCACATCGAGACATTCGACGGGGACATCATCATCGAGAAGGTGATTCAGGTCGAGCAGGCTGGCAATTCCGAAATGTTTTCTTCTCCTTCATCCTCTACCCTCCTCCTCCTCCTCCTCCTTCACACCTCCGCTCTCGTCCTTCTTCTGCTACCCGAGAAGGGCTTCCCTATGGGGTTGCCCATCTAGCCCAGCACTTGGAGAATATATCAACTGGCCCCAGGCCCGTCCGCGAATCTGACCGTGCACGGGCAGGGTCGTCCCATGGCTGATGCCATGGCATATGGGTGCGTCCATATCTCCTGACAGGGTAGTCCGTGGGGGAAGTGTAATAGTCGCAGCGGTAGTAGCAGTAGTAATAGTAGTAGCAGTAGTAGTAGTAGTAGTAGTAGTAGTAGTGGTAGTCGTAGTAGTAGCAGTAGTTGTTGTTGTAGTAGTAGGAGTAGCAGCAGGGTTGTACTAATGGTGGTAGTAGTAGACATAGTAGTATGCATCGTAGTAGCAGTAGTAGTGGCAATATTGCTCGCAGTAGTGGTGATCCGCGTTGCAGTGCTTCCAGTAAAGATGCAGCTGCGCCTGCTTCCTTATCGTCTAGAGTTCTAGGGGGCTGTCGCTCATATATAGTCCCCCTCACCCCCCAGTCAGCCAATTATCCCTCGTGCCCCCCCCCCTCCCCATACACCCCCCCCGCGCTTCCAGCAGGCGGACGTATCGATGCAGGAGTACGCCGACGAGATGGGCCTCAAGTGCGACTCCGAGCTGAGGCAGAGCGCGAAGTCCGCCATGACGAGTGCGGCCAGCCTCGCCTGCGAGATACAGCTCATGCAGGCGTTCATCAACATCAAGGGCAAGGACAAGGTGTGGCTGCGGGGCCAGTGCGTGCTGGTGCAGAAGGAGCTCGCCAAGTGGAAGGTCGTGCCCGCCATGATGGACGCGACGATCATCGAGAAGTACCGCTCGGCCCTGAAGTTGCAGGCTGTTTGAGTCGCCTCGTGGAGAGGCGCGAGGCGGCGACTGCCCGCCCTCCCTAGGTGCGCGCCGCCTGGAGATGGCGCGACACAGTTTGGAGAGAAACGGTTGGGAAAACACAATGAGCCCATGTGTCATCGCACAGCTCTGAGTCTAAGATGGCGAGCAGGTCGGCGGAAAGGGTCAGTGGAAATTTCGGCGGATGCATTCAGGTGGTCAATCCGCCGTCCGCCCCTCACGTTTGTGTATGTAGAGGGCTTCGTTTCTATGGCGCGTGCATGTGCGCTCGCACATGGGCGCGAGGTCTAATCGCCCGGAGGCAGTGCGAGTCAGGGGGGGGGAAAGAGGAAGAGAGCGAGGAGGGGGGGGCTAGTTCGTGGCAAATACTAGATGGGAGAGCGGAGGAGGCGAAATCTTGGAGGTGGGCGGGAGGGGAGGAGGAAACGAAAAACGGAGGGGAAGGGTGAAGGAGCCAGAGCCTCCAGGATCCAGCATTAGGGAGCAAGCAATCTCCAGGATCTAGAGCCTCCAGGTTCAAGCATCCAGGATCAAGCATTGAGGATCCACAGCATCCAGGATCAAGAGGGCCCCCCCTGCCCCTCAGGACCCAGAGCCTCCAGGATCTCAGGCCTGAAAGGATCCAGGATTTCAGGCCTCATGGATCCAGATACTCCAGGATCGAGCCTCCCTGGCCTCCCCCTCCAGAGCCTCCAGGATCAAGCAGCAAGGATCCAGCCCTTCGCTCTCTGAGATTTTCTGGCCCCACTCCCTTTTTCAGATCACCCAGCGTGGTCCCATGGCCGCCGCTGCAGAAGAAGCTGCGCCTGTTCTTCCCGAGGCGGAGGCCGGAGGCGTTGTCGGGGGCCACAACGACAGGGTCGACCCGCCGTCCAAGCGCGCGCTCAAGGCCTTCGACCTGAAGATGGCCGTCTCCGACGCGACGAAGGACATGCACGGATTTCCAGAGCCGAAGGTTCTGGACGATTGAAAGATCACCCTCGGCTCCGAGGTACTCCAGTCGACTGGAAGGCGCCCCCGCCGATTCGCGGGGCGCCTTCCAGTCGACTGGAGCGCCTGGGGTCTACGGGCATCCATTCAATGTCCCAGGTTTCGTTCGGCGACGTATCGAGGGTGCTGGCGGCGCTCAATTTTGTCTGCATCGCCCAGCTCCAGAGGAGGAAGGTGGTGCAGATCCCAGGGCTCGTCACGATCAAGGCGAAGAAGCACGACCCGACGCCGTCCAAGATCGTCGTGGACATTGTTTTTTTTTTTGTTGTTGTTGGTGTTGTTGTTTCGGGTTTGCACTCGCACCTCACGTTTCATCTCTCACCGCTCACTCCTCACCTCGCAATTCGCACCTCTCACCTTCGCACTTCTCGCCGCTCGCCTCGCACCCCTTACCTCGCGAGTCTCGCCCGTCGCTTCTCGCCCTCGTCTTAACTTCTGATGTTCCCAACCTCGACGTTCGCCCCTCCCTTGTCTCGCCCGTCACTTCAGACCATTCACCTCCTCGCCTCCTGCCTCTTCCTGACCTCGCCTATCACGTCCAACCCATCGCCTCCCGCCCCCCCTTCACCTCGTCAGGAGGGAGGGGGAGGTGCAAGCTAGGTGCGCCCGCCCCAAATCTGACATCCACCCTCCCTCCCATCTCTTCCCATTGCGCGTATTCGTTTCCACTAGGGCCCTCCCTCCCATCCCTTCCCATTGCGCTGGCGGGTAGAGTTTACCTGCCAGCTGAAAGAAATCCCAGATTCGGGGCAGGCGGCTCCGCGTCGCAGCCCGCGACAAACACCTCGTGACGGTCGCGAAGCCCCACAGGGATATCAAGCGCCTCGTCGACGACGACGAGCCCAACCAGCCGATTGCTGCGCAGGACGGCGTCGACGACGAGGCGCTGAACTCAGACGAGCTGGACTCGAGTGAGGAGTAGGCATGCACCCATGGCCGAGCGCCGTCGGCGTCGGACCCACTGAGGACGGGGAGAATGAGGATAAGGAGGACGAGAATGACGAGGGAAGGATGAGGAAGAGGACGACGCCGAGGCGCAGTCTCAGTCGTTTTTTTTCCAGTTGGCGGCCGCCGCCGCCGCCGCCGCCAGTTGGCGGCCGCCGCCGCCAGATCGCGCCTGCCCCTGCGGGATAAGGAGGGGGAAAACGACGAGGAAGGCAGAGGAGGACGGAGGAGGACATAGGGAGGAGTAAAACAGAGGAGGACGGAGGAGGTTGGAGGAGTCCCGCTGGCGAGCGGAATCCAGCTCGTCTGCAGCGTCGCCGCCGCGTCGGCACGAGGAGGCGCGAGGGCGCCAGGACATGAAGCATCGGCCTGGACGTCCGTATCCCTCCGTCCTGTTAAAGGTCCTCCACCCCCGTCCTCGTCGTCGTCACCGTCGCCCTCCGCCCCTTCTCCCCCCTCCTCATGTGGGCCCATTTGGGGCCCTCCTGGTGCACGGACGTAGTTCAGGAACTGATGACCTCCCGCAGGATCCCCCTGCATATTCTTGAAGCGTGCGATTTTGAATAGTTTTCTGAGCGATTTTTGAGGCTTTTGATTTTGAGGCACGTTTCACTTTTTGGAGCGATTCCATGGTTTTCAGGATCCACACAGCCTAGCGGGCTCGGCCGATTATGGTTCTAGTGGTGCCAAAAGAGAGCATCTGATGACTCAGAAGGGAGGCCTGGGCGGCATCCGGACAGCCAGGGCCGGGCTCAGGGCCGGGCTCGTTTTAAGCAAACAGTCACACACTTCGTGCTCTTCGACCTCCCAGAACTCCATTCCCGGGCCACATTTTGAATGCCCGAAACCAACTGTAGGCCACTTCGTGCTCTACGATTTCCCAGAACGCCATTCCCGGGCCACATTTTGGATGCTCGGAGCCAACTGTAGGCCACTTCGTGCTCTTCGATTTCCCAGAATTTCATTCCCGGGCCACATTTTGGATGCTCGGAGCCAACTGTAGGCCACTTCGTGCTCTTCGACTTTCCAGATTTCAATTCCCGGGCGACATTTTGGATGCCCGGAGCCAACTGTAGGCCACTTCGTGCTCTTCGACTTCCCAGAACTCCATTCCCGTGCCACATTTTGGATGCCCGGAGCCAAGCGTAGGCCACTTCGTGCTCTTCGACTTCCCAGAATTCCATTCCCGGGCTACATTTTGAATGCCCGGAGCCAACTGTAGGCCACTTCGTGTTCTTCGGGCCACATTTTGCTTATTGGATGTCCCCGTCATATCTCTCGCCACCCGATTGCCGGCTTGTTCTGTTCGTCATCGTGCAGGGCAAGACGGCGGACCCAGGCGTCATCGTGCACTGGGCGTTTCCGCCAGAATCTAATACTTGTAGTAGCAGTACCCAGAGGTCCTATGTAACCAGAGAATGGTTACATACCCGCATGATATGATGTAACCAAATATATAGCTATATTACATCATTCGCCATGTTAGCCATATTTCGAAGGAATTCAACAATGTGTTCGTATGTTGTGGTGTCCATAGCTGTTACCAATTACGTTGGTTCAAAAATCTGGAAAACAAAAGAAAACTCACTCCTCCTCCACCTCCTCCTCCTCTCCTCCTCCGCCCCCTCCTCCTCCTCCTACTCCTCCTCCTCCGCATCGGGGTCTCTCTCTCTCTCTCTCTCTCTCTCTCTCTCTCTCTCTCTCTCTCTCTCTCTCTCTCTCTCTCTCTCTCTCTCTCTCTCTCTTTGTTCCTCCCTCTTCTGCCAAGTTTGTGGCATCACTCTCATCGCTCTCATCGCTCTTGTGGGGCATCCTCATCGTCGTCGTTGTTGCGGCGGTTTCCGCTGCCGTGAACGAGGGCCCAGGCCCCGCCAGAGACTGGGCTTGGCGCCCGCTCGGCGCTCGGAGGCGAGCTGCCGCCATGGGGAAGGTTATTGGCTCCTCGAAACTAGGGTGAGGAAGAAGAGGAGAACGAGGGGGGTGAGAAGGAGAAGGACGAAACAATGAATTGGAAGAGGAGGAGGGCCAGGACGCGGAGGAAGAATGAGGACGTGGCAGGGGGAGGAGGAGGAGAGGAGGAGGAGGGGGAGGAGGAGGAGGAGGAGCAGGAGGAGGAGGAGGACGAGGAGGAGGAGGACGAGGAGGAAGGAGGAGGAGGAGGCGGAGGAGGTAAAACTATGGCATCCTTGAGCGCAGCCCCTGCAGGGATTGACGTCGGGGGCCACACGACCCCCGAGGACGTCGACGTCGACGGACTCCCTGGGAACCCCGTGGAAACATGAACGAACATAGCTACCCCCCTCATCCTCTCACCGGCCCCCCCCCATCCCTTTGCACTGTGGCCGCGCTGCTCATCGACGTCTGGGCGAAGCACATCCACGGCGCAGATGCCATCGAGAAGGTTTCGCCGACGGACCCTCGGGACCCCGAGATTCTGATCAGGCATCGGGCCATCCTGATGGCCACTCGCGAGCTGGGCTCCAGCATCTGCGAGAGTACCGCCAAGGACCCCTGGGGATTAGAGACGAAGACGTGGAGGGGGAAAAGGAGGAGGGAGAGGAGCAGGAGGAGAGGAGCGGAAGGGGGGAGGTGGAGGAGGAGGAGGGGGAGGAGGGGGAGGAGAAGGAGTGGGGGGAGGAGGATGGGGGAGGAGGAGGGGGAGGAGGAGGAGGAGGAGGAGGAGGAGGAGGAGGAGGAGGAGGAGAAGGAAGAGGAGGGATGAGGAGGAGAAGGAGGGAGGTACATTCAATGATGGAGGGATGAGGGAGAGGTCGGAATGTGGGACTTGCCCTAGAGGCTGCGATGCTGGGCATCGCTGGCCAGAACGAGAACACGTGGCACCTCTCGTGCGAGGGGGCCGAGTGGGCGACGCACGCAGCGGTGTCCGTCAGGGCCATGATGCGGTGGATCGCCGTCGCTCTCTGGCAAACGACCGCGCGGGCTAAAACGACGACGGGGAAGGATGATTGGTAGGCGGGGGTGGCGAGGGAGATGGAAGATGGGAGTGGATGCAGGGACGGGCGGGAAGGGAAGGAAGGGGGGGGCTGAGGATGAGGAGGGCGATAAGAGGTTTTGCTTTTGGAGAACAAAAGGTGGCGGTAGGTGGCAGCGGCGAATGAAACAGCCGCTTCAGGAAGCCGCCGAAGTGGGCCAGGATCTTCGCCAACACCGAGGCGCAGCTGGCGAAGTTCGCCGCCGCCGACGCCGCCGGAGACGACGACTCCGCGTCGGAGGCCGCGGAGCCCGCCGCCGAGCCCGCCGCCGAGCCCGCCGCGGAGCCCGCCGCCGAGCCCGCCGCGGAGCCCGCCGCCGAGCCCAAGGCGGCGCCGTCGCGCAAGGCGAAGGCCCTCGGCACCAAGACGAAGGAGCTCGAGTACTTGGAGGCGGCGGGCGGCTTCAAGCACGGCTACGACGAGAGGCTCCAGGCTGCAAGCGCTGGCAGGAGGATAGGATGGGGAGGGCGGGGAGAGGAGGAGGAGGAGGAGGAGGAGGAGGAGGAGGAGGATAATGATGATGATGAGGAGGAGCAGGAGGGGCAGGAGGAGGAGCAGGAGGAGGAGGCGGAGGAGGGCAAACGCAGCACATACCCTAGACAGAGCACGCACGCACGCAAACAAGCAACACAGCCTGAGGCTGCTTACCGCGTGGTTGCCGACGCCAAGGTGGCCGTGGCAGAGTACACGGCGGTGGGCTCGGATCCCGACGTGAAGGAGCTCGTCGCGCGCTGGCCCGACGGCGCGAAGTGGCGCGTGCCGGGGGCGGACTCTGCCGCGCTGCAGGACACATTCTCTTTGTTTCGACGCTCCTCTCATCCTCGACCCTGGTCTTCCCTTGTCCTTGAGGTCCTGCATTTCCCTCTAGTCGAATTCGGGTGGCCCACCTCTTCAAGTCAGAACTCCTCTTCCCCTGCGCTCCTGGAGCGACGGGGGAAGGGGTCGAGACGGCGTGGCCGCCGCGCGCATTGACTGCCCCTCCTCAGAGGAACGCGGGAGGGACAGCTGCGTCTTCGCGGAGAGCAAGCGCCCAGCTGGCAGGCGCCTCTGGGGCACCATCGTGAACAAGGGGACGGACCAGTGGCTCACGGTCTGGCGCAGGGGCGAGGAGAACAAGCAGAAGCAGCTGATGCAGATGCGCGGGTACCACGACATGCACGTCGGCATCGGCTTCCTGAAGGAGATGATGAGGTTGCACAGCAGCGGCGCGTATGACAAGCAGATGATCGAGGACAAGAAGAAGCAGCACTTGCAGTGGAACAAGAAGGGCTCTCCTCCAGTCTTAAGGGGGGCCCGCGGCAAGGCCGACGAGGGCAATCCGCAGGAGAGCGCCTCCGAGTTGCCGAAGGACGCATGGTGGAATCCATTCGCAGCCACCCCCTCGCCTCGAGTGCCCGTTTTACCCCCTCCGCAGGCGGAGGGGGTCAGGGGAGGCATCGAGGCAGGGAATGGGGGCAGCGAGTTGACGCGCCAGCCATCCCCAGGGGAGCGGCAACGACGACGCGCTCGAGACCGAGGAGGGCGAGGGCGGTGAGCAGCAGGATGACGAGGACAGCGACCAGCACGAGAGCAGCGAGGCCGCGGAGCACAGCGAGTCGCCCGTCGTCGAGGACCGCCGCACTACGCCTCGGAAGAGGCCTTCGTCGACCAAGCCCGTCACTGCCCCGAAGGCGGCGAGGACGACGCGCCCCGCAGCGGCTGCTGAGGCAGCTTCGCCGGCGAGCCATGCCACCGCCGCCAGTGAGATCAAGAGCAACATCGCTGAGCACGAGAAGGCCGCCATCCCCACCGATGGCACGCATAAGAGGGCCCCGAGGGAGCGCGGCCAGCGCCTGGCTGAAGCTTCGCTTCGCAGGGGCAAGAGCTCCGAGGAGCTCGGGTCGCCCAGAGGGATTGCGATCCCTGCAGGGTTGTTCGACGACTTTTAATCAGGTCGAGCGACGTGCACTCGAGTGATGGCGAGGAGGAGGAGAGGAGGAGCGGGTGGCATGGGGAAGGGGGGGAGAGGGGGGGCACAGGCGAGGGAGGCATGCGGGGGGAGGAGAGCGTCGGGGCAGGGAGGAGACATATCAAGACATATCGAGATGCGGACGGAACGGAAAAAGGAGGACGAGCGATCGGACAGAAGCAGTCAGCAAAGGCGATCAGCAGAGACAAGCGAATGGGGGCAGCAAACACAGGATAGCACGGGACATGCAGCAAGTGCACGACGATCGGCTCAGCCAACAAGCCCGTTCTTTCTTGTGCGCGCGCGCAGCCCGTGCCCGAGATTTATAGACTTTGCTTTCACCGAGTCGATCGGGGTGGCCCGACGCGCAACGAGCAGCTCGGATCGAGAGCAGTCAAGCTTGGCAGGGGCACGTGCCAAGCGGAGGGGCGACAGCCAAAAGGATGGAAGACGTCGCCCTCCTCGATGTCCCACCTGCCCGCCCGCTCGTTCGCCTCTCTGCCCCAGCCGCCGCTGATCCCCTCTTACTCGTCTCGCCGCATCGGTCTGCCCGAACGGACCGAAGGACTGAAGGGGCGCTCGACTGTTCACGAGCAAGCGAGCCAAACCACGGAAGAGAAAAGAAAGGGGAGTCCTCGGACCCAGGAGACCACCAGGGGCGCGAAGATAGCAGCGTTTCGCGCGCGGCAGCACGTGCCAGAGCTGGCGCCGCCTCCCGCGGAGGAGCAACACCAATGCCGCGAGGGCGCGAAGGTGTCCCTGCGTCACCCATCGCGGTGCGATATCCGCGAAGTCAGGCGGCCTATGGAAGGATGTGGGAGGGTTGGAGAACTGATAGCTATAGAGGAGAGGAGGTCGAGGAGTAGAGCGTCACGACCTGCAGAGGCTGCTTGTCTAACACTCCCCTGTAAGCGATGTCTGAGATATTCCTGACACATATTCCTGACATTCCTCCTTCCACTGGGCCAACTCCCTGCCTTTCTCAACTTCCTCCTCCCGCCTCAACCTGCCGCCCCATATCCTCGACCACCTCCTCTCGGGCCCATCCTTCAGGTCGCGCGTCAGGGGCCTGCCCGTCTTCGGGTGCCCGCTGCAATCAGGCTCAAAAGTCCGAGGCCTGTTCAGGCGCAACAACTTCGGCGATCCGTGGCGCCCTCGCCGAGGCCATGGTGCCCACCGACCTCGGCCGCTTCCCTGCGCCGCGGGCGGTGCCCCGCGAGACCCGGGCGGTCTCGGAGGGCGCGGAGGCGGCTCGCCAACCTCTCTCGCAGCCCATCTTGGACTCGCAGGGGGCAGCTGCAGCCGTCGCGGCGGAGGTGGAGGGGCCGAGCTCGCCGGACGTCATCCTCGTCGGCTTGACTAGCAAGGGCAACGGCGACGAGGTCCGCGGATTCCTCTCGCAACGTGTCGACTCGGATCCCCTTTGGCGCCATCGATTGGAGGCCGCGACCCCGTCGCAAGCGACGGAGTCGCAGCCCCCCGAAGGGATTGCGTCGAGGGGGTCAGGGTCGGCGGCGCCGAGAGAAGTCCGCTGCGCAGGTGCAGGAGCGTGGCGAGCGCGGCGCTGCGGAGCCGACGGTCGTGGAGAGCCAGAGCCAGCGTCCGCGCACGCCGCTTCAGAGTTCTTCCGCCCCAGGCAGGGATGACCCAGAGTTGGGCCGCGCCCTCGCTGCGTCGCAGCTCGTGCAGTCCAAAGATGACGTGGACCTGGAGGCAGCGCTGGAGAGGAGCAAGCACGACGTCGGGGGTCGCGGCAAGGTCTCGCCGTCGCCGGAACGGCGCTCGAACTCCCCAGGAGTTGCCAGCGGCCTCCCGCGGGGCGACGCAGCCGCTGGCGCTGCGCCGCCGCCGCAGCCCCAGCCCCGGCAGCCCCAGCAGCAGCAGCAGCAGCAGCAGCAGCAGCGGCAGGCGGACGATGCCAGTCAAGCCGGCCCGCCGCGGCCTCCAGCGCGGTCGTCCGCTCCAGCGCAGGCCCATGGGAAGGAGGAGAGGATGAGCAGGATAGGAGGGGGATCGGGGGGAGGATGAGGAGGAGGAGGAGGAGGAGGATGAGGAAGGAGATGGAGAGGGGTGAAGGTCAGGAAGATGAGGATGAGGAGGAGGAGGAGGAGGAGGAGGAGGAATGAGCCAGTGATTCGGGGAGGCCGAGTGGTTCTGTCGTATAGTATTGTGTCTCCGTCGTATAGTTTTAATCTGCCCAGCTACGCCTCGACCTGGCGCGAAGACACGATTGGCGGATTGGCCTCGGGGCGGGCATCGGCTTTCCCGGACCCCCGAGACTCCGACGAGGAGCGATGAGAGGATGAGGAGGGGGCGAGGGAGCAAGAGCATTGGGGAGAGGGGTGGAAGATGCGAGGAGGCACATGAGGATCCTTGAAGAAGACATGCCCGACGCTCACGTCGAGAATGAACTGTGTGCTGGCTCACTGAAGGCGGCTATCCTTCGACTGGCTCTCTCGTTTCTCCCATTGGCCACATCTCTCCTCCTTCTGAAATCAAACCTATCTCGCGCCTGATCCCCAGCCCCTGCCCCGCCCGGCCTCATTGCGCTGGATCGTCCGAAGGCCGACGTTGTCGCCCTTGTCCATCTCGCCCGCGCGATCGGCGGGCGAGACGGACTCCCAGGAAGAGGGGATAGGAAGGGAAGGAGGGGGAGGATGAAGATCTGCCCCGCGTCAGGGTACTTCCGCCGGCGCTGCTGGGGCCGACGTTCATCCTGAGGGTGCGAAGGAGGCCAAGCCCGCTGCCGAGCCCGCTGCCGAGCCCGCCGCTCAGCCCGCGGCCCAGCCCGCCAGCGAGCTTGCTGCAGGACCGAGCTGCGGTGAGATGGAGACGCCGCCCAAGACCAAGAAGCAGATGATGCAGCAGCAGATCAACGAGTTGCAGAGCTCGTTCATGGACAGAATTTGCACTGAAAGTAACCACGGCCATGCGTTGAATTTTCAGTCATTTGCGTTGAATTCGGCGTTGAATTCGGCGTTGGGCCTCGGACCCTGCGCTGGCTTCAACGCAAATTCAACGCTCGACTGGTCTAAATTCAACGCTCGGCCGTCTTGAGTTCAACGCTGATTCAACGCTGGCTTGGTGGGATGCTCGCCCCCCCCAGCCAGCGTTGAATCAGCGTTGAACTCAAGCTCGGGCACGAGCTTCCCTCGCCGGACCCGAGGATTCGCTCGAGAAGAACCCTTTCTCCGACGACCAGAATTGCAACCTCTCCGAGCTGCTCGTCAAGATCATGAACTCCGAGAGCGTCGCGGGTATGATCCAGCAGAAGGGGCGCGACCTCTTGGGCGCCGAGGGCTGGCCCCAGGACCCCCAGCTCTGCATGGCCCAGTCGGAGAAGCGGTCGCCCAAGGAGCAGAAAGAATACGAGTCCTGGGAAGGCACCCGCGACGGAGGAGTCGGAGTTGGATTCAGGAGAGTACGATGAGGAGGAGGAGGAGGAGGAGGAGGAGGAGGAGGGGGAGGAGGAGGAGGAGGAGGGGGAGGAAGGAAGGAAGAGGAGAAGGAGGAGGAGGAGGGAAGGAAGATTGAGGAAAAGAAGGATGATGATGATGATGATGATGATGATGATGATGAGGAGGAGGAGGAGGAGGAGGGGGAGGAGGAGGAGGAGGAGGATAAACACTATACACCCATCCCAGAAGGCATTCGCAAGAACAACTTCTCGGTGACGACGGGGGGCAAGGCGGGCAACCCCGTCGCTGGTCGATGGGATCGAGCCGTCGCCAGCAGGCCAGAGCTCAAGAAGGAGCACGAGGCCACGCGCGGCTCCGAGGCGAAGAAGTTATTCAGGCGAGATGCTCTGGAAATGACGCCTACATCATGTGAAGCCCCAGCCGAGAGTTCGCTTCTCGGCAGGGGCCCGCTTGATGTGGGCGTCGATTTCCACGAGAATCTCTCCAGGATGGAATGGGCGAATAAGGAGTGGAAGAAAGCCTGCGCCACGCACGTCGCCATCACGGAGGAGCAACGCACGCATTGGAAAAAAAGTGCGCATATCTTCCGATCGGGCGCATCGCCCACAAGGAGGGCGGGGGCAAGCAGGGCTGGGTGCAGGTGACCAGGGTCAAAACTGGCCTGCTGCCATCCTGCCTCCCACCGATTCCCTCTCGATATCCCCCCCCCCCCCCCCCCCCCCCCCCCCCTCCCCTCCCCTTGGATCGTCCTTCCTTCCAACTTCGCCCCCCGAAAAAAAATCAGATCCTCCTCCTCGTCCTCCTCCTTCTCCTCCTCCTCCTCCGCCTCCCTCCTCCTTCTCCTCCATCCGCCTCCTCCTCCTCCTCTTCCCCCTCGCCTCCCCCCCTCCTCCTTTCCTCCTTCTTCTCCTCCTCCTCCACCTCCTCCTCCTCCTCCCACTCTCCTTCTGCTGATGCTGCTCTTCCTCCTCCTCCTCTCCTCGTCGCCCCCTTGTGATCGTCGCATCCCCCAGGCATCGCGGTACATGTTCAAGTGCATGGCGATGGGGCCCCCGTGGGTGCAGTACCACCCCGCGACCGAGGTGCTGCGCGCGCTCTACGTTACGCAAGGCCATCTGTCACGCACGATTAGATCGACTGCGATGTCGGTCGAAGCGGCTCCGAGCGAATCGAAGCCGAGTCCGATCGATTCAGACCGACGTTAGAACGAATCGATTTCAACGTCGAATCCGCCAGGCTCGCCGGAGACCGTCTCAAAGTGCTGGCGGGCCCACGGGGAGTGGACGGAAACGCCAGACGCCGTCGCCCAGCGCAGTCCCCCGCACTGCGGCGGCGGCGGCGGCAGCAGCCCCAGCGCCGCTGGCGGCGGCGGCGGCGGGCGGGGCGCCTGGCCAGCAGCCCGGCGCGGGCGCCTCGGCGGCGGCGCAGCCTGGCGCGGGCGCCGAGGCACTAGTGAGAACGGGGATGGCAGGGAGAACGAGGAGGCAGGCGGAGGACGAGAAGGAGGAGGCAAGCGGAGGAAGGCGCAGAAGGACGAGGAGATGAGAGCGACCAGGAGGTCGACGACGATGAGGGGGAGGGAGAGGGGGGGGGAGGGAGAAGAGAAGGAAGAGGAGGAATAATGAGGATGAAGGTGGAGTAGGTTGCACCGAACTAAAGCTCGCAACCGCCCGAAGGCCTCGGCTCCGCTGGGCGGCGGGGGCGCGGGGACAGCGCAGCCGCCGACGGGGGAGAGGAGGGCCCGCGGCGCGGATGCTCCTGGCGGCGGTGGCGAGGTCGACTCCAAGCGCTTGAGAGGCGGTGACGGCCGCGGCGGGCGCTCGACGAAGTCGGAGCTCACGGATGCCATCAACAACGCCAAGAAGATGATGAACCGCTACCAGCAGATCCAGCTGCAGTCTAACACGCTGGTGAAGTCTATGGAGAACAATCAGGACTGGGCGCGGTGCAAGGACTCTACTGACCACAAGAAGCTCATCCAGCTGAACGATGACCTCCAGAACGTTGTCGACACGCACCCGTTGATCATCAAGGTGCTGACCAGGGACTTCCCCGCTCTCAAGAAGGAGCTCGGCGAGTTGGAGTTCCCTGTCGCCCTGCGCGCCATGGCCAAGCTGAAGGGGCCGCTCGACCAGATCGAGATGCAGAGCAAGCTCGCCATGGGCTTCCTGCAGGTGCGGCGCCAGGCTCGTTGGGAGAGCGCGACGATGGGAGGAGGGCGGTCGGAAGAACAGACGGTGGAGGAGATAGAGGGGGAGAAGGAGGAGGATGAGGAGGAGGAGATGGAGGAGGGTGGGCGGTGGAGGAGGGGGGGGGGGGGGAGGGGGGGGAGGGGGAGGAGGAGGAAGAGACACTTGGAGTAGGAACAGATGGATCGACGTTTCGCCCTTCGCCGAGAGGCCGAGAACCAGATGCTCGAGGGGGGGCCCGAGCCGCAGAAGAAGGCCAGGGGCAAGGCCGCCAAGGCCCGAGCCGCCTGATTTCGCGCGGCGCCCGTGCCGCGGGCGCTGACGGGGAGAGCGGCCGCCGACATTGTGGTGTGAATCGCGAGCGGCCGTTGCTGCGAGCACGGGCCCTCGCATTTTCAGCATCTTTTCGCGCCCAGAAGCCCGAGGGACACGCCAGACGATTTCGAATGTGCTCTGGCCGGGGATGTCCCATCCGAAGGGTGAAAACGCAGCCAAACTCACCGTTGAATTACCGTTGAAGCACCGTTGAAACTGCCGCCGTTGAACTACCGTTGAAGTCCCGTTGAATGTGCCCGAAACCTGAGAAAAAAAAAAAAACATACAATGCACCGTTGAAGTACCGTTGAATCCCGAATTTGGCCTCCAAGAGGCGCCGGTGAATTACCGTTGAAGTACCGTTGAATGTGTCGGGATTAAGAAATTCATCAGAATTTCAGGTTGAGGAGGCTGTGGGCAGTTCTGGCTCATCACGTTCGCAGTTGCTCGCTACTGTCGCGTGCCTTGGCAGCTTCTCTTCTCGAGTTTGTGATGAGTTCGCGCGTGCGATCGGCCCTCGTAACTCCATTATTTCATTTCAAATTGCGATTGACATTTCAGCATCTCGCCAACACAGGGGCGGCGAGAAGCAGAAACTTCTCATTCAGAGATGGCAGGCGATCGCACGCACTGCACCGACCTTATCTCTCTTCAGTTCTGTTGCCCGACAGTGCGCGCGCTCAGCTCGGCGATGCCCATCGCCATCCGCGCGCACCTGGCGCGACAAGGCAACGTCGGTAAGTTGCCGTTCGCGGTCGCTCACGGTGGCGATTTTGCCCAGAGCTACAGTCAGTAAGTTGTTGACTACAGGATGTATTCACGCTTCGAGTCAATTGTTGCCCAGGTGCCTCCTCCTCCTCCACCTCTCCGCCAACTCCTCCCCTGCCTGCCCCGCTTAGCTCCCCCCGCTTACTCCCCCTTCATCTGCCCTCGCAACCCCACGTTCTTCCTTCTGCTTCTCCCCCCTTCCCCTCCCCCACCAAACATTCTTCCCATCCCCCTGTAGACCTGTTGAGAAAGAGAGAGCTGTTGTGCTCGGGGCTCATGCGGTGTGCTAGAATGTTAGGGAGTCGTCGTCGTCCTGATGCCTCCCCGCGCCTCCTTGCATTGGTCTGGCGAGCTAGTTGAGTCTTGTTGCCCGCTCAGTGCCCGACGCCGTGAACCACTTCCCCCAAGAACGGCACGAGGGCGCCCCCAAGAGCCCCAATGACAGGATGCCCCTAAGAGCCCCAATAACAGTCCCGCGCATCGAAACACACTTGCCTATTGTCAAAGAGCCTATGATAGTGGCCACTGGAGAGAGACCCCGCTCGGACCACAATCCCTCTACGCCGTCGGAAGCAGTGGCAAGAACACGAATGATTGCAAGACTTTTAAGTCTCGCAGTCATTCATGGCACGAGCTCTAATGACAAACACTCTAAAAGCAAAGTTTCTGAAAGCAAGATCTCCCAGGGCAACGGCGAATGCAAGACTGGCCATCCCGAGGACAAGAACGAGGGAGGCAACCACAACGACTGAGCCATTGTCTGCAGCATCCCAAACCGTCCGAGTAGGAGAAGCGAATCTGGCTGTGGCGACGAACTCCATCAATTGAGGAAACACAGAAGCCTTGTAAGTGAGCAGCCGAATCGGAATAAGGGGAGGCAGAGGAGGGGCGTGATGATTACGATGTTGGTGACGGTAATGATCTGTTTGATTCCGTCACCATTGTGGCTTACTGTAGCCATGCAGCTTGTTGTGCAAAACCCCGCATCCACATGTCGATCGGATGCCACCGCCAGCGCAGCCACCGCCAGCGCCGCATGCCACTCGGACCAGGAGCCCGCGCCGACAGGGCTTGACTAGCTCGACGTTAGAGCAACGCAAGGCTGGGGCGGAACTGCTTCATTCTCTTCTGCACTTATATTCGACGTGCAGACTGTCAGCAAAACATCTCTGCACGATTTGCCAGAACTGCGTGGATGCCAAGGTTCCAGGGGCGGCATTCGATATTTATGCAATGCCATTGGGGAGACAGCCTGGCAAGTACCGACGGCACCTCGACCAAGTGCCTCCAGAACCAACTCACTTGGACATGGTCGAGGCCCCCATGACTGAACGGAGAGGCGGCGCCAGAGTAGTAAGGGAAGTGCCTGTCAGGATGGCGCGAGAGTGCCTGGAGGATGAAATTAACAATGACAACACGATCTTAGAACAGCTCAACGCCGACCCAAACACCAGAGAGAAATGCGTTCTCGATGCCCCTGTATATACAACGCACCCCATCGTGGAAAAAGGCACAGCGCGAGGGGGGGGCCAAAACCGATCCCATGTGGCATCTACATTGACGGCGTAACTTACCATCAATCTGCCTCTGGCCGGCAGGACTCAGTGACTGGTATCTGGCTGGTGAATCTCTTTAGCAACAAGAGACACCTTCTTTCTTCGCTCAGACATTCAGAGGAATGCGCCTGCGGCTGCAGGGGGTGGTGTTCGGCATTTCCTTTGCTGTCTGAAGTCCGACGCCAATTCATCTCCATGGCTGATGGCGAGAGGCCGACTACGTCGGCGAACGGTTCGCCTTTGCCAGCGTCGGCAAACACCAGCCCGCTTCCTACAGGGCGGCGCTGGTGTTCGTCAAGGGGGACTGGTGCGAGCACGCTCGCACTCTTGGGCTCTCGTCGTGGGCCCAGAGCCACAACTGCTGTCAATTCTGCGAGTCAGAACATTCCGAGCTCCACCAGTGGTTTGACGAATTGGCAACGCCCGATGGCCCATCGTGGCTGCTTCGAGCGCCAGGGGACTACGACAGGGCAGCACAGAAGTGCGAGCAAGAGGTGCCGGTGACTTCGGAGGCGCAGCGGAAGAAACTACTGGCAGCAGTCAAATGGTCGCAGCCGTCAAAAGGCCTAGGCGGCCGCATCGTCACCGACGCCGTCGAGGTGAACGGGGCGCAGCTGCTCAAAGGGGACAGGATGGAGCCGAGCGAACATACCCCAGATGTTGGAGCCGTGCAGCGAATGCCGCTTCCAATGCGAATCGTCTTCTGGCGACAGCGCCTCGGATCTCCGCCTACAAACCTGCCCCTGGACTGCCTGAACCACAGGTGCCCATTGTTCGACGCGCGCATCGGCACCAACCCCGTGCACAATCTAGCTGTTGACGCCATGCGCGATATCCACTTAGGCGTGATGCAGCGCTACGTGGCTGCGCGCCTGTGGCGGCTCGTCCTCAGCAACCCCTGGGGGTTCAGAGCCAACGCAGCGGCGGCGGTGACAGATCTGGCAGTAAAGCAGTTGTCGGCAGAATTGGCGACGTGGCAGAGGTCCTGCACGCCACCAGTTCCTCACGCGAGCCGCGTCGCCATGATCACCTTGAAGATGCTGGGCAAAAGGCGATCCTGTGACCACCAGGTGAGCTTTTTATTTTTTTGGTACGGATGGTGGAATGATGAGATGGGATGACGATGAGATGACGAGGTGGGAGGAGAAGCGAACGGAGAGGGAGGAACCTTTGGAATCGTAGAGGGGCGTCTCGTTGCCACGGCAGGATCCACCAAGGAATGCGTGCCCAAAGGGTTGAGACGGCATCGTTTGCATTGTTGGAAAAACCAATCGCATGTCCAGAACTGGCAGCATCCTGGGGGGCACATCAGCACCAAAGCAGCAGAGGCCTCTGTTTTACTCGACTTCGTCGTTCACGAACTCATTACTCACGGGGGTGAAGGCCGATTTGGGCGACATTTGATTAGTTCTGGCGTTGCGCTGCAGAACCTGATGTATCTCATGAGAAAGGAGCCGAATATCGTTTCCAGGGAAGGCCAACGAGAGATGAAAATACAAGTGGCGATGCATCTGAAATGTGCCAAGATAGCGGGGATCGCGTTCACTCCGAAGGCCCACTTGCTGTGCCATCTCGTTGACAGGCATGCGGGTTCTCTAAATGATTCCAAATGTGCGAGTGGAGATGGGGGTGGTGGGTGGGGGTCGGGGCAAAGAAGGCGAAACCTTCGCACACTTGCCGATCCCACTCCGCCCTCTCTCTCTCCGGTGAGGGCCGCGAGTCCCACGGGCGCATCTCCCAACCCTGCCCCCGCCGTCCTTCGCGCGTCTCCGCTGGCCCTTGTCCCTCCTCCCCTACTTCTCCCGCGTCCCCTCGCACCTCCTTGATCATATGTCGTTCCAATCGTGGTGGTCGTCGTCGTGTGCCCCATCCTCGTCCACATCCTCGTGCTCGTTACCGTGGGCATCCTCTTCTGACCTCCGCGCCTGCTCCGACTGAGTCGGAGAGCGATATCGCTCTCCGACTCAGTGCCCCCGCACCCCTGGCGGCCGCGGGCGGTCAAGGGGGCAGCGCCTTCGGACCCCCTCGGAATCGGGCTGCTCGGTCTTTCGGCCGCTGACCCCCAGTGGAGGTTCCCAGGCTAAGATGGCGCATCGAGGGAAGATGAGGAGGGCGACGACGGGGGGAAACGCCATTAGCAGTGGAGCAGGCAAGGGGCGCAAGCAAGCAAGAGGGCCTAGCAGTGGAGGCGCCCGCGAGGAGAGGGCCGAGGAGAGCAAATTGACATTTTCTAGCCTCAAATTCGGCGGCGTATCCTTCAATTCAGTGGCGGGGCTCTCTATGGTTGCTCAGTCGGCCGCAGGAGGAGTAGGCTTTGGCGAAACGGCAACAAAAATGACAGTTTAGCTAGACCGCGTAGGCAAAACGAAATGAGAACGAACATGAGGAGAGAAAGAGAGAGATAAATAGAGAGAGGGGAGTGAGGACGCATTCTAGGCCACCCCCAGAAGCGCGAGGATAATCTCGCTTCGGTCGCCGCAGCCTGTGCCAGAGCAGCGCCCGCCATCGAGCGTCGCGGCGCTGGGGCGCGCGAAGGTAACTGCGCGTCGAGGAGCGCGATGCGCGAAATTAGAACACGGGAGGGGCCCACAGGTCCTAAATTCATTTGCGTCCCCTCAGGGTGCGGCTGCTTCGTTGACGAAACATTGAATACCTTACTTCGGGACATTGCTCGGTTCGCCTACCGAAGAACATTTGAGTACAGGAGCCACAGCCTGCTTTCGATGCAGACGCAATTGGGATCTTCGCCATGGCTTCCACGCGGCTCGTCTACATTTCTCGTCGGTGGCTGGCGCTGACGTTCCTCGCCACATTGACCTCGCCGGTTGGCGGGGCTCTTCCGCGCCGCCCCGAATGCGCAGAAGGTATGCTCTGGGCGAAGACTACCGCTGCAACGCTTACATCGGAAGGGGTGCCTGCAATGCTTCACAATGCAATTGATTATGCAAGAATGGTGGCTGCCGTCACGGCCGCCATCACAGACGCAGCATCTCGCATGCCACGAACTATACATTTTCTAGAAGTATTTGCTGGGAGAGGTGAAACTTGCCAGGCTGTCCGTTCACTTTGCAATCTCGTCGCTTTTACGGTCGAGCGGAAGGCGAATTGTGATCAAGACTTGTGCAGGTTGGTTGGGATGCGGTGCTTATCCTGGCTGGTCGCAAGCACTGTGGCGAGGGGTGCTGTTCATTGCGCGCCGCAGTGCTCCACGTGGATCACGCTGGCACGCTTCCACGCGCGCCGCAGCCCGATGTCCGTGCAGGGGGGCGAGGGCAGGCGCGACGTCGTGGAGGCGAACCACTGCGCTGCTTTCACGTGGGATGGGGGCGAGCGGGACAGGGTAGCGCCCTGCTGCTTTCTGCAAATGACGAGGAAGAAGAGGAGGAGGAGGAGAAGGAGGAGGAGGAGGAGGAGGTGGAAGAGGAGGAATGGGGAGGCGGAGGAGGAGGAGGACGATGAGGAGGACGATGATGATGTGGAGGAGGAGGCCCCAGGAACTGCTCGTGACTTTCCAGCTGCAGACAGCGCGATCTTGCGATCAATCCGCCGCCTCTCCCCAACGCCCCATCGGGCGTGGGAAATGAAGGCAGCGCGCGGCGGGGCAGCGCGACTTCGCGCTGCCCCGTCGCGAGTGACTTAAGTCACTAAGGGGACAGGAGGGAGGTTGGCAACGAGGAGGAGGAGGGCGACGACCAGGACAAGGACGACGAGACATGAGATCGGCAGTCGTTCGAAAAGAAATGATGAGGGAATGAAGCGTGCAGACGATAGAAGTCCGAGGGGAAAGGGCGCGGCAAGGGGCAGGGGGGGCGGGGTGAAGGGGGGGCTAGCAAGGGGAGGGTGGAAGGGGCGGCGAAAGGGTAAGCACGGCCAGGGATAGCGGATCGACGGCGTCAGCCGCAGACCATGTCCAGTCACGAGGGCCCCCAGAATGCCCAAACTATTCAGAAACCGACGAGGCAGAACGATGACGGCAATGTTCTAAAATGGTCACGGGACGAAGTCCTCCTCCTCCCCCACCCCCCCCCCCCCCCCCTTCCTCTCCTCCGAGATTGTTTTTTTTTATCCTCTGGGGGGTAACGCTCGTTACCCGGGCCTCTCCCCCCCCCCCCCGTAACGGTACCGCTCGTGCGCGGGGGGGGTCTCGGTCTTCCCCTCCAACATGCTGGTGCCCGAAGGCATGCGCACTGTGGTGTGGTGGTCGCAGGCGCACTGTGGGCGCTCGCAGGCCATTGCGGCGCTCGCATGCGCGATGCTGGTGCTTGCGGGCTTTGCGCTTGTACTCGAATCGTCGTCGTCGTCGTCGTCGTCGTCGTCGTCGTCGTCGTCGTCGTCGTCGTCGTCGTCGACGGCGCCCGAAAACGGCCTCCGGAGGCCGAAACAGGCGGCAAACGTCGTCGTCGTCGTCGTCGACCTCGTCGCTCGTCGCTCGTCGATCATCGTCGTCGCGCGCGCGGGCGCGGGCGTGGTGCCGGGACCACGCGGCGGGCTTTGCGCTTGTACTCGAATCGCAAGCCACTGTGGTGCTCTCAGGCAGAGAGTGCTGCTCGCGCGCATACTATGGCGATCGCAGAGCGCCCCTGCTTCGCCATACCCCGCCCAGCCCAAGCGTTACCGTTACCCGGGGGGCACGACCCCCCCCCCCCCCCCGGGTAACGAGCGTTACCGGCCGGAATAAAAAAATGATCTCTCCTCCTCCTCTCCCTCCTCCTCCCCTCCTCCCCACCCCCCCTCCCCCCCATCCTCCTCCTCCTCCTCCTCCTCCTCCTCCTCCTCCACCTCCTCCCCCGTGCGTTCGGCTGCCCTATGATTGCAAAGGGGGATGTGCGAAAGGGGGGGTCTGCCATGCTCGCCTTCGGCCACTTTCGGAACATGTGCGCCGTGATTGAGCAGCCAGCGAAGTCTCTTTTCTTTCGGTCTCCTGATGTTGAGTGCGCTTTGGCTCTCATCGGAGGCGCGCGCGTGCGCGCGTGCATGGGGGCCTTCGGAGCCAGCTCGTTGAAGCCGACTGAGCTTTTCCACGCCCTGCCCAAGGACATGGCGCAATGGTTCTGTCGCTCGTTTCAGCTCGGCGCCTTTCGCACGAGCGCTGCACCCAAGCCGCTATGTGCTATGTGTTTCTGCTGAGCGCAAGTCGGAGCGCAAACAGACGAGGACGTGGCGCAGCACCAGCCACGTCAACTTTAACAAGACTGCGCTCAGCAACTCGGAGCATTACCCGAGTGAATTCTGCCGCACGTTTGCAATGATAGTGGCGGATGCGCGCCGTGTTTGATGTTTTGCAGGCGGTGCTTTAATTTGCGTCCTGGTGCGTTTGCGCCCTCCGCGTGTGCAAACATACGGTTGGCAGTTCAAGCGCGTCGCCCGAGGCGCAATCAGTCTGCGCTGATGGCAACCGCCCCTGTCCGTTTGCATTGCAGAGGGTTCGCGCACGCCCGAGCGCGCGTGCTTTGGTGCAGTCTTGGATTGATAGATCGAGGGCTTTGCTTTCAACGCAGACTGTTCTAGTTGTTTCAATGAGCCCGCAAAGTGCCCACTCCTTCCCTCGCCAAGCTCGCATATGAGTGGCGAGCAGCCGCGAGGGCTTCGGTGAGAGGAGCACTATAGGGGGAGAGACAGTTCGTAGCGACCCCATGGGCAACCTCTCCTTTTACGCCGAGCGTTCACGACTCGAGACGAGAAAGATTCAACGCATGTTCATCGCACCCACGTCGACGATTCAACGCCACACGGTGTTCGATTCAACGCAATTTCAACGCCGATGTCGATGCGAACCGATCCGATGTTGCCACCGACTCGAGTTTGAGGAGACAGATTCACTGGCAAGTGCCATCAGTCGAACGTTCGGTCCTGACACAATTCGGGTGCCTGCCTTTGCGTTAGTTGCCCGACATGCAGGTCGGGCAGAGTTCGCGCCTGGCCTTCTAAGACTGAGCTGCTCAGAATAACTTGGAAGGGTCTGGAGTCACCTGCCTACCCCGCCCATGCCGCCGCCGCCGGCGTCGTCCAATTAGTTGTGAGTCGAGGCGCGTTGTTCTCCAAGGGGGGCGCTACATCCACCTCCACCTCCACATCCTCCACCTCCACCTCCACACCCTCCACCTCCGCATCCTCCGCCGCCCCCTGCGCCCACGAATATCTGGTTGACGCGCGTCTTCTCGGATGCGAGACGGCGCGGTTGGGGAGGAGGGTAGAAAGACAAACAGGAACGGAAACGAATGTCTGGAGGGAGAGGTGGATATGGAGAGGGGGAAAGGGAAGGTGGGAGAGGGAAGGAGGGGAGGGATGCATGGATGATGGCAAACATGATGAGGAGGAGGATGGAGGGGGGAGGAAAAGGGGGAGGGGAGGGGGAGGGGGAGGGTTCAAGCATGAGGAACGGGAGGAAACGAGGTGGTGGATGAGGGCGTGGACATGGCAGGAGGTGGAGAAGGGCGAGAGGGGGGCGAAAGAGGAGGAGGAACAACTGGACGGAGGACCGAGGAAGAAAAGAACGTTCGGTTTCGATCTATTCAGCGGGCGCGCGCCTAAAACTGCGCACAGGGCTCGGCCCCCCGCCGCGAGCGGCCCCCCCCACGCACGCACTAACGGGCACGCGCGCGCACACTCACGCAAACACATTCACACAAGCACGCTCATAACATAACCACTGTACTCACAATGCACACCGAGTCGCGTGGCGGTGTGAGAGACAAGCGGTGCCCTTTTGTTGCAACGCCTTGTCCCAGTTTCACCCCAAGTCCCATTCCCTTTCAATCGCCTCGGACCCGATGCATCCCGAGCAATGCAAGAGGACGTGAGAGGACTACAACCGTCGACCGCACATCGAACAGATAAAAGGGAAACGAACGCGAGAGCAATGGGCGGGGGATACGCATAGGAGAACGTTGCCCAAAACTAACGGGGGAAAAGGTGGGCAAAACCCAGGTGCGCGAAAGTACGCCGACAACGGACGACGGGACGAGACACGACGACGGACAAGGACAACGGCAACGATGACGACAGCGACGGTCGACGACGGACGGACGACGGACGACGCACCACGACGGCAATGGCGACATCAACTGACGACAGACGCCGACTGACGACGATGACGCTGGCGCTGACGAAGACGACGGCCACCACGATGACACCCGCGTCGGCAATGGGCAATCTACTACTTTACGCACGGGTAAGAAACACTGGCCAGTCTTTGTGGCAAAGCTGCAATAAACGGGGTACCTGGCGATGCCTTATTCCGAGTGTGGGCCGACTGGGAGGAGGACGGGGAGGAGGAGGAGGAGGAGGGGGGGAGGAGGAGGAGGAGGTGGAGGAGGAGGAGGAGGACGAGGACGAGGAGGAGGAGGAGGAGGATGCGGGGGAGGAGAAGGAGGAGGAGGAGGAGGAGGAGGAGGAGGAGGAGGACCAGCAACAGCAGGAGAAGGAGGAGGAGGGAGAGGAGGAGGAAGGAGGAGGAGGAGGAGGAGGTATGAGGATGAGGAAAAAGAAAAACAGGAGCAGGGGTGGAGGGGGAGGAACAGGAGCAGGAGCAGGAGCAGGAGGAAACGGATGTGGAGGCGGAGGAAGAGGAGGAGGGGGAGGGAGGAGGAGGAGGGAGGAGGAGGAGGAGGAGGAGAGGAGGAGGAGGAGGAGGAGGGTGGGGGAGAATAGAAGGAACAAACGAAAACTGCAGGATGCTGCGGCACGGTCCCGAGCGCCCACCGAACGCGACCCTGACACCACAACCTGGATGCAATAAAAACCAGCCGCTTTGAAGGGAGGAGGAGCACCAAGAGGAGGGGACGAGGAGGAGGAGGAGGAGGAGGAGGAGGAGGAGGAGGAACAGGAGGGTGGGCGGAGGAGGGGCAGGAGGAGGAGGAGGAGGCGGACGGAGGAGGATGAGGGGGAGGAGTAGGAGGGGGGGGAGGAGGAAGGGAACGGGGAGGAGGAGGAGACGGAGGAGGAGGAAGAGGAGGAGGAGGAGGTGGAAGAGGAGGAGGAGGAGAAGGAGGAGGGAAAAGAGAAGGAGGGGGAGAGTAGGAGGCGGAAGGCGAAGACGAGGAAGAGGAGGAAGATGAGGCGGACGGACGCAAAGAGACAGGAGGGGAGTCGGCGACGAAAAGAAGACGGGAAGACTGACTAGGAAACAAACGAAGCGGATGAGGAAACTGAAGGGGAAGAGGTGAGTTTTTTGTTTGCCGTGCGCGCGTCGCCCAACTCAAACGTTGGCGACGATACGATCAGCATAGGCGCTGCGGCGCGAAACGCTGAATTCACCCTTTCGCAGCGAATGATCCGACATCTTCGTGCGATTGCAAACCCTTCGGCGAAACGCATCATTGTATAACTATATCCATAACATGATGATCATCAATGCAACACAACATAATCATGTAACCATAAAAAGGTTATCTAGGACCTCTGGGTAGTAGGAGGAGCAGGAGGAGCAGGAGGAGCAGGACGAGGGAGGCTCCTTACTCTTTCCTCCCTCCCCTTTCTCCCTTCATTTCTGTACTGGGTACCCGACTCTTTATTTTTTCGAGTCGCGTCCAGCCGTGACTTAGAAGAAGACCCCGAGGGCCAGAAAGACTCGAACACCGATGCTCGAGGCGCAAAGTTCGAGCACCTCACTGAAACACTCCGCCTCGGCGCGCCGCCGACCATGACCTGTGGGCGGCGCCGGCGCCGTGCCGCCGCGACGGGCCCTCCCGGTTCGGGTTTCAAGGCTCCTCGGAAGCTCTCGCGGCTCTTGGGCCCGCATCCCCGACGATCAGATTTCCTCCGTGCTGGCGTTTTTCCGTCGACTTCGCACGTGTTTCCCTCGACTTCGCCCTCCAGGGAACGGTTTTTGCCCCCCCGGACCAATGAGAAAATATCCAGGACGCAAAACTGCCCCCGAGAAAGGGGTCGAGATCTCAGAAAGGCTTGGGACAAATTCGCCGGCCCAACGGGCCAGAGGCGTGCAAAGATTTCCGGTAACTAGTTAACAATCTTCTACTTCGCGCGCGCGGGGCGACCCCTGGGGGCCCCCGGACGAAAAGTACCCCGAGCAGGTCCCGGGCCAGCCCAACGGGCCAGAGGCGTGCTAAGATCTCCGGTAACTAGTTAACAATCTTCTAGTTTGCGCGCGCGGGGCGGCCCCTGGGGGCCCCCGGGCGAAAAAAAACCCGAGCAGGTCCTCGGCACGTCGGTCCCAGCGATGGTTTTCTTCTTCGGCGTTGACTTCCAGGTCCCAGAGCGCCCCAGGAACGCCCCAAGCGAGCCGAGACGCCCCCGAGACGATCCGAGGGGCCAGGAGTCGCCGAAAGATCGTTCCAAAACGCCCAAGATGGCCTCCAGATGGCCGAAGACGCCGCCAAGAAACCGCGGGGAGCCTCAGGAGGCCCTCCAAGAGCCTGAACAAGCAAAAACCTCCTAGGCATTCGTCACCCCAGGGCCTCCTGGAACGCCCCGGCGCCCAATGAATTGGCGAGCTAAAAACGCGCGCCGAGCCAAAGCGGGAGCGCAACTCTGAAAAAATTTCGCTCGGCGCCCAAGCGGGAAGGTCATTTCATTCTCTTCGAGCGGGGGGGGAGGGGGGCGTGCCGCGCCCAATTCTTGCCATGCACTTTTGCGGGGTGGAGGACAAGAACAGCTATGTGGGCAGGGAAAATCAGCAAGGCATTGTTTCTGACAAGCAAGGTGGCCCCTCCCGCCTTGGGGTTGCCCCAGAAGTCCGCGCGCGATGTGCGCCGCGCCCCATTCCTGCCACGCATTTCGCATCGTCGACGACAAGACAGGCCATGATGAACAGAAAAACGGCAACTCTGCGTTGTTCTTTACAGTCAGGATGGGAGGGCCCGCAGCCCGCATGTACGTCCCATTCCTGCCACATATTTCGCACCGTCGGCGACAAGGCAAGCCATGCTGAAAGGAAAAACCGGAGACTTTGTATTGATTACCTGACAGCGAAGACTGATAGGTTTCTAGTAGGGTCAAAAGAAAGCATCTTGACGCCCCAGGGGGGTCTGGGCGCGATCCGGGGGAGGATGCCGGGGATTTTTTTGGTTAGCCAGCAGTAACGCACTTCGTGGTCTTCGAGTTCCCAGAACTCCATTCCTGGGCATGATTCTGAATGCCCGGAGCCAACTGTAGGCCACTTCGTGTTCTTCGAGTTCCCAGAACTCCATTCCTGGGCATGATTTTGAATGCCCGGAGCCAACCGTAGGCCACTTCGTGGTCTTCGAGTTCCCAAAACTCCATTCCTGGGCATGATTTTGAATGCCCGGAGCCAACTGTAGGCCACTTCGTGGTTTCGAGTTCCCAGAACTCCATTCCTGGGCATGATTTTGAATGCCCGGAGCCAACCGTAGGCCACTTCGTGTTCTTCGAGTTCCCAAACTCCATTCCTGGGCTACATTTTGAATGCTGAGGCAGGCTGATGCTGCGGCCGAGGCGGCTGAGGCTGAGGCAGGCTGAGGCTGAGGCCGAGGCTGAAGGCAGACTGAGGCTGAGGCTGGAGCAGGCTGAGGCTGAGGCTGAGGCAGGCTGATGCTGAGGCAGGCTGAGGCTGAGGCTGAGGCTGATGCAGGCTGAGGCTGAGGCAGGCTGAGGCTGAGGCCGAGGCTGAAGGCAGACTGAGGCTGAGGCTGAAGCAGGCTGAGGCTGAGGCTGAGGCAGGCTGAGGCTGAGGCTGAGGCAGGCTGATGCTGAGGCAGGCTGAGGCTGAGGCTGAGGCTGATGCAGGCTGAGGCTGAGGCAGGCTGAGGCTGAGGCCGAGGCCGAAGGCAGACTGAGGCTGAGGCTGAAGCAGGCTGAGGCTGAGGCTGAGGCAGGCTGAGGCTGAGGCAGGCTGAGGCTGAGGCTGAGGCTGAGGCTGAGGCTGAGGCTGAGGCAGGCTGAGGCTGAGGCCGAGGCTGAAGGCAGACTGAGGCTGAGGCTGAAGCAGGCTGAGGCTGAGGCTGAGGCAGGCTGAGGCTGAGGCTGAGGCAGGCTGAGGCTGAGGCTGAGGCTGAGGCTGAGGCTGAGGCTGAGGCTGAGGCTGAGCCTGAGGCTGAGGCTGAGGCCGAGGCTGAAGGCAGACTGAGGCTGAGGCTGAAGCATGCTGAGGCTGAGGCTGAGGCAGGCTGAGGCTGAGGCAGGCTGAGGCTGAGGCTGAGGCAGGCTGATGCTGAGGCAGGCTGAGGCTGAGGCTGACGCTGATGCAGGCTGAGGCTGAGGCAGGCTGAGGCTGAGGCCGAGGCTGAAGGCAGAATGATGCTGAGGCTGAAGCAGGCTGAGGCTGAGGCCATGGCGCAGGCCCTGAGGCTGAGGCTGAGGCAGTAGATCTGAAGGCAGGAATGAAGCCTGTGAGCTGAGGCTGATGGAGGCCTGAGTGAGGCTGAGGCTGAGGCAGGCTGAGGCTGGAGGAGACGCGGCTGAGCTGAGGGGCTGAGGAAGGCTGAGGCTGAGGCAGGCTGAGGCTGGAGCCCGAGGCCGACGGCAGGGGATGAGGCTGGGCGAAGCAGGCTGAGGATGCCGCAGAGGCAGCTGAGGCTGAGGGCAGGCTGAGGACTGCAGGCAATGCCGGATGCTGCAGCAGGCTGCAGGCTGAGGCTGAGGCTGACGCAGGGTGAGGCTGAGGCAGGCCGAAGCTGAGGCTGAGGCTGAAGCCAGACTAATGCTGAGGCTGAAGCAGGCTGAGGCTGAGGCTGAGGCAGGCTGAGGCTGAGGCTGGCTGAGGCTGAGGCTGAGGCAGGCTGAGGCTGAGGCTGTGACTGCGACTGCCGTTGCCACTGCGACTGTCATCGCGAATGCGACTACGACTGTGAGAACAGCAGAATTCTACAACTGGATTCTCATCTGAATCTTAAGGGGAATGCTTCCAGATATGCTCCTACACATCGCTGTTAGGTTGCTTTGCCGTGATAATTTTATTTTTGTTGGCGAACATCCCTTTGTATTGGACTCTTTTACCTAACCGCGAAAACTGATAGGCTTCTAGTAGGGTCAAAAGAGAGCATCATGACGCCCCAGGGGGGTCTGGGCGCGATCCGGGGAAGTGCCGGGGATTTTTTGTGGCCAACACTTACACACTTCGTGGTCTTCGAATTCCCAGAACTCCATTCCTGGGCCACATTCTGAATACCCGGAGCCAACTGTAGGCCACTTCGTGGTCTTCGAGTTCCCAGAACTCCATTCCTGGGCCACATTTTGAATGCCCCGAGCCAACTGAATGCCACTTCGTGGTCTTCGAGTTCCCAGGATTCCATTCCTGGGCATGATTCTGAATGCCCGGAGCTGCCAACTGTAGGCCACTTCGTGCTCTTCGAGTTCCCAGAATTCCATTCCTGGGCATGATTTTGAATGCCCGGAGCCAACTGTAGGCCACTTCGTGTTCTTCGAGTTCCCAGAACTCCATTCCCAGGCCACATTTTGAATGTGAGCAGGCTGAGGCTTGAGGAAAGCTGAGGCCGAGGCCGAGGCTGAAGGCCAGACTGAGGCTGAGGCTGAAGCAGGCTGAGGACTGAGGCGCTGAGGCTGAAAGCAGGCTGAGCTGAGGCTAGGGCAGGTTGATGGGCTGATGCTAGGCTGGCTGAGGCCTGAGGCAGGCTGAGGCTGAGGCTGAGCCATGCTGATGCTGAGGCAGGCTGAGGCTGAGGCCGAGGCCGACGGCAGACTGAAGCTGAGGCTGAAGCAGGCTGAGGCTGAGGCTGAGGCAGGCTGAGGCTGAGGCTGAGGCAGGCTGATGCTGAGGCAGGCTGAGGCTGAGGCTGAGGCTGATGCAGGGTGAGGCTGAGGCAGGCTGAGGCTGAGGCCGAGGCTGAAGGCAGACTGATGTTGAGGCTGAAGCAGGCTGAGGCTGAGGCTGAGGCAGGCTGAGGCTGAGGCTGAGGCAGGCTGAGGCTGAGGCTGTGACTGCGACTGCCGTTGCCACTGCGACTGCCATCGCGAATGCGACTACGACTGCGAGAACAGCAGAATTCTACAACAGGATTCTCATCTGAATCTTAAGGGGAATGCTTCCAGATATGCTCCTACACATCGCTGTTAGGTTGCTTTGCCGGGATAATTTTATTTTGTTGGACTCTTTTTATGTTTTGTGGACTCTTTTTTACCTAACAGCGAAGACTGATATGTTTCTAGTAGTGTCAAAAGAGAGCATCTTGACTCCCCAGGGGGGGCTGGGCGGGTGCCGGGGAGAAGCCGCGCAAGTCGTTTTAAGCAAACAGTTACACACTTCGTGGTCTTCGAGGTCCCAGAACTCCATTCCTGGGCATGATTTTGAATGCCCGGAGCCAACTGTAGGCCACTTCGTGGTCTTCGAATTCCCAGAACTCCATTCCTGGGCATGATTTTGAATGCCCGGAGCCAACTGAATGTCACTTCGTGGTCTTCGAGTTCCCAGGATTCCATTCCTGGGCATGATTCTGAATGCCCGGAGCCAACTGTAGGCCACTTCGCGCTCTTCGAGTTCCCAGAACTCCATTCCTGGGCATGATTTTGAATGCCCGGAGCCAACTGTAGGCCACTTCGTGTTCTTCGAGTTCCCAGAACTCCATTCCCAGGCCACATTTTGAATGCTGAGGCAGGCTGAGGCTGAGGCTGATGCAGGCTGAGGCTGAGGCAGGCTGAGGCTGAGGCCGAGGCCGACGGCAGACTGAGGCTGAGGCTGAAGCAGGCTGAGGCGGAGGCAGGCTGAGGCTGAGGCTGAGGCAGGCTGATGCTGAGGCAGGCTGAGGCTGAGGCTGAGGCTGATGCAGGCTGAGGCTGAGGCAGGCTGAGGCTGAGGCCGAGGCTGAAGGCAGACTGAGGCTGAGGCTGAAGCAGACTGAGGCTGAGGCTGAGGCAGGCTGAGGCTGAGGATGAAGCAGGCTGATGCTGAGGCAGGCTGAGGCTGAGGCTGAGGCTGATGCAGGCTGAGGCTGAGGCAGGCTGAGGCTGAGGCCGAAGCTGAAGGCAGACTGTGGCTGAGGCTGAAGCAGGCTGAGGCTGAGGCTGAGGCAGGCTGAGGCTGAGGCTGAGGCAGGCCGAGGCTGAGCAGGCTGAGTCTGACTGAAGCGGAGCAGCTGAGGGAGGCTGGTAGAGATATTGAGCTGAGGCTGAAGACAGTGAAGCGAGGAGAGGCAAGCTGAGGCTCAGGCTGAGGCTGTCTGATGCTCGAGCGCCAGGCCTGAAGGGGGGGGGGACTGAGGCGGAGGCTGATTGCAGGCTGAGGCTGTAGGCAGGCTGAGGCTGCAAGCCGAGGTGAAGGCAGAGGGCAGGCTGATGCTGAGGCAGGCTGAGGCTGAGGCTGAGGCTGATGCAGGCTGAGGCTGAGGCAGGCTGAGGCTGAGGCCGAGGCTGAAGGCAGACTGAGGCTGAGGCTGAAGCAGGCTGAGGCTCAGGCTGAGGCAGGCTGAGGCTGAGGCTGAGGCAGGCTGATGCTGAGGCAGGCTGAGGCTGAGGCTGAGGCTGATGCAGGCTGAGGCTGAGGCAGGCTGAGGCTGAGGCCGAGGCTGAAGGCAGACTGAGGCTGAGGCTGTTGAGCAGCTGATGCGAGGCAGAGGCAGGCTGAGGCTGAGGCTGAGGCAGGCTGATGCTGAGGCAGGCTGAGGCTGAGGCTGAGGCTGATGCAGGCTGAGGCTGAGGCAGGCTGAGGCTGAGGCCGAGGCTGAAGGCAGACCTCCAAAAAACGCTGAGGTGTGAAAGAAGGCTGGTCCGCGGAGGGGCTGAGGCAGAGGCAGGCTGAGGCTGAGGCTGAGGCAGGATGAGGCTGAGGCAGGCTGAGGCTGAGGCCGAGGCTGAAGGCAGACTGAGGCTGAGGCTGAAGCAGGCTGAGGCTGAGGCTGAGGCAGGCTGAGGCTGAGGCTGAGGCAGGCTGATGCTGAGGCAGGATGAGGCTGAGGCTGAGGCTGATGCAGGCTGAGGCTGAGGCAGGCTGAGGCTGAGGCCGAGTCTGAAGGCAGACTGAGGCTGAGGCTGAAGCAGGCTGAGGCTGAGGCTGAGGCAGGCTGAGGCTGAGGCTGAGGCAGGCTGATGCTGAGGCAGGCTGAGGCTGATGCTGAGGCTGATGCAGGCTGAGGCTGAGGCAGGCTGAGGCTGAGGCCGAGTCTGAAGGAAGACTGAGCGAGTGCTGAGGAAGAACTGAGGCCTGAGGCTTGACGGCCGGCGGAAGGCTGAGGCTGAGGCTCTGAGGCTGATGCTGAGGCTGATGCAGGCTGAGGCTGATGCAGGTGAGGCTGAGGCAGGCGGAGGCTGAGGCCGAGGCTGAAGCCAGACTGAGGCTGAGGCTGAAGCAGGCTGAGGCTGAGGCTGAGGCAGGCTGAGGCTGAGGCTGAGGCAGGCTGAGGCTGAGGCTGTGACTGCGACTGCCGTTGCCACTGCGACTGCCATCGCGAATGCGACTACGACTGCGAGAACAGCAGAACTCTACAACAGGATTCTCATCTGAATCTTAAGGGGAATGCTTCCAGATATGCTCCTACACATCGCTGTTAGATTGCTTTGCCGGGATCATTTATTTTGTGTTATTTTGATTTATTTGTTGGGACTATTTTTTCGCCCTGGGCCGTCCTCCGATCCCGGGCGGCGGCAGAGGAGGCGGCAGGCGCTGCGGGCCGCGCCGGCGACGGGCGACGACCGGCGGACGCGCGGCCTCGCGGCGGCCCCTCGCGTCCCCGCCGCTCGGCGGCGCGCAGAGGGGGGTGGGGGGAGGGGGGAAGGCTTCTTAGAAGCACCTCTGCTTCTTAGCAGGCGCGGGTCTTGTCTGCAGATGGAAGGCCCGCACCTTTGAGAAGCAGTCTGCTTCTGAGAAGCCTCTCCCGGGGCCCCGCCCCGCAGAGCCGTCGCCCCCCATTCAGAACAGGAAAAACACATAAGCACAAAGGGTGTTCTTGGTTCTACGCCGGAAGGGGGCGTCGTCGAGAGGGTGCCTGTCACGGATGCAGGGATCGGTGTGGCATCGGTCTTTGGAGCTGGCGGTTTGCGTGGCAAGTGCGTTTAGCTGGTCGCATGTGTTCGGAACGCGTGACGGGTCCAGGATGTGCTGGGGCCTCCTGGGCCCCAGCGGCCCCGCCTGGCCCCGGGCGGACCCGCGGGGCCAGGGTCCGTCTTCGTGCCCCCCCTCTTTGGGGCGCGGGCCGCCTCCGTGGCCCGCCCCGCGACGCTCCTGGACCGCCGGGGCCGTTCCGCGGGGACGCATGCGACCCCGTGGGCCCCTTCCACCACCCTCGCCCGCCTGTCTGCAAGACAGAAGCCCAGAAAATGGGGGAAGATGTGGGGAATCCTGGATTTTGTGTCTATTTATTTGGTCGCCCCCCCCCCAGCACCCCCAAACCACCAACACCACAAAATCTTCACTGATCGTTTGCTCCTCGTCGCTCTCCTCCTCCTCCTCCTCCTCCTCCTCCTCCTCCTCCTCCTCCTCCTCCTCCTCCTCCTCCTCCTCCTCCTCCTCCTCCTCCTCCCCCCCCTCCTCGAAACCTGCGAAGAGGTCCGGCTCAGGCGTGCCGACCCGCCCGCCGCCCACAGGTGCAGCGAGCTCGACTCGCGGGGCCTGCGTGCCTCCGGCCTCCGACCGAGCCTCGCCCGCAGCTCGCGGGCCCCCGCCCTCTGCCTGGGCGAGGCCCTGGACCTCCTTGGATCTGTTCGACCCCAGTTCGACTCAAGTTCGACTCAAGTTCGACTCAAGGTCGACTCGAGTCGACGGACGTTCGACGCAGCTTCGACGCACGAGTGGAGCGAGTGGCTCCAGGAAGGTCCCCAGAATGAGCAGTCAAGCCTCCCGCGCAGCAGCGCTGGCAGATTTCGCCCAGTCCGCCTTCTGGCACACTGCCAACTTGGAGGGGCACACCTGGCGACCTGCCCGCGTTGCTGTCCCGGTCGTGGCTTTCACCTTCAAGGCAACTGCTGGGTCGGCCGCGCTTCTTTCTGTTGTATCTGGAGCCCGTGTCTCTCGCCATTGCGGCTGTTGCCACCCTCCGCTGCGACCTTCCGCGAATTTCAGCTGGCTGGCCATGCCGCTCGCCAGGGGTCCCGCGTGCCGTAGCCGTCGGTGCTGGCATCGCCCATCGGCCCTCTCTGGCGGCCCCGGCTGAACGGTATAATCCAGTTGCGCCGTTGCATGTCGGGCGCGCCGCTCTTGCCTCGCCAGGGCGCTGCCCCCCCTCGACGGGCATACTGCCTTCAACCACCCTCGCCCGCCTGTCTGCAAGGCACGCTCGCTCCGTCTTGCGCGCCAGGCGCCGTGCTTGCCCGCGGCCTGCGGCCTGCCTCTCGCCAGCCCGAGGGCTCGCGCGGCCGCGCGCCGTCGGGGCCCTGGCTGCGGCGGCATGGGGCGCCTCGGCGTTCGCATGCTGCGTGGCGGTCAAGCCCCTGTCCCCCGGCCGCCGACTGGGGCTTCGCCGCCCCGGGCCCCCGGCCGCCGGCTTGGGCTTCGCCGACTTGGCCTCCTTTTTTGCCTCCTGCCTCCGCTCGTGCATGCTTCCTCGTTTGTCCATTCACCGCAGCCGTCGGCACGAAACCGGTATCTTCTGAACGAGTGCCCGTGCGCTGATAAAACAACGAGTGCGCCGACTTCTGCTGCGTTGCCTTGAGATTGTCTATTCATCTTCGTTCGCATACCGCGTGGCGGCCAAGCCCCTGTCAGGAGGGAAAGAAACACACAGACACAATAATCGTCGATTCCCTGGAAAATATGGGAAAATATGGGGGTGGGGGGGAGGACAAAACTCCAGAAAATATTGGAGAATATGGGGAATCCTGCTATTTGTGCGTATTTCTTTGTGTGTCCCATCGCCCGTTCACCCTGTCCCCCGGCCGCCGACCGGGGCTTCGCCGACTTGGGCCGCGTTCCCACGCGGGGCGGAGAGTGGCATGGCGCATCGCCTGCTCGGCACCCCGCCTCTTGCTGCCGGAGGGGCCGCCGTCGGCGGTCTTGGGAATGGCCATAGCAAAGCGGGCGCTTACCTCGCAACCCTGGCCCGTCCCTCCAGAACGAGAGCGTGTGGAGCGCAGTCTGCACGTGAGAGAAAGAAGACGCTTCGCGCCGGGGGGCGTCTGTATCAAGGTCCCCCGTTCCCCAGGGTCCGCGCCACCCGCCAGGAGTGCGATGGCCGCCGCGGCGACCGCAGTAGCCGGCTGTCGACGGGGCTCCCGTTAATTCGTCCCCCCTCCTATCTCTCTCTCTCTCGTTTTTTTTGTTGTTTCTCTCTCTCTCTCTCTTTCTCTATCGTTTTTTTTGTTTTTCTCTCTCTCTCTCTCTCTCTCTCTCTCTCTCTCTCTCTCTCTCTTACTTTTTTACCTAACAGCGAAGACTGATAGGTTTCTAGTAGGGTCAAAAGAGCATCATGACTCCCCAGAGGGGGTCTGGGCGGCATCCGGGGGAAAGCCGGCGGTTGCCGTCGGAGCCCAAATCGCCTGGGACATCCTCGCAAAATCGCTCTTGGCGGTCCCAGAACTCCACTCCCGGGCTACATTTTGGATGCCCGGCGCCAACTGTGCTCCCAGAGCTCCATTCCCGGCCCACATTTTGTATGCCAGGAGCCAACTGTAGGCCATTTCGTGTTCTCCGGGCCACATTTTGGATGCCCGGAGTCAACTGTAGGCCACTTCGTGTTCTTGGACTGCTTAGAACCCCATTCCCGGGCTCTATCTTGGATGCCCAGAGCCCACTGTAGGTCATCTCGTGTTCTTCGTCCTTTTATTGGCAACCTACTTTTCCTCTGCCTCTGATAGCCGCGGTTGGTTCAAAACGCTCTTGCCTCGTGGCCTTCGCCGGCGGCATTGCAATGGCACTCGCCTCGCCGCAACACTCGTCAGCAGCCTCGGCTTCTCGCGGTGCTTCTCAGTCTGCGAGGGAAGACCGAGGCTCGTCCGCAGCCTCGGCTTCTCGCGGTGCTTCTCAGCCAGCGAGGGCAGACCGAGACGCGTCGGCGGCCGGTGCTTCTCAGCCTGCCAGGGAAGACCGAGCCTCGTCCGCGCCTGCTGCGGCCGCGTCTGCTCGGCGCATACGAGGGAAGACCCCCGCGGGAAGCAGCGGTGCTTCTCACACTGCGGCGGGAAGCAGCGGTGCTTCTCAGCCTGCTGTGGCAGGGGGGGCAGGAGCTCTCGCCAAGCAGACAGCGCCGCAGCAAGCAGACCCCAAGCAGAGACTCAGGATCGAGGAGCTCATGCAGCAGGTGCGGGATTGCGGCCGCTGGCCAAAGGAGACTGCGAAGTGTAGCCCCGCAGAGTGGCAGCTGGCCATCAAAGTCCAGAGAGCGCGGAAGGCAGATCAGTTCTCGCCAGGGGAGGAGGTCGAGCTCCAGGCCTTGCAGCAGTTGGAGACGAAGATGGAGGAGGAGAAGACCGAGGAGCTCATGCAGCAGGTGCGCGACCTCGGCCGCCGCCCGAAGGAGTACGCCGGGCGTGGCCTGGCAGAGCGGCAGCTGGCTGGGAAAGTTCGGAAAGCGCGGAAGGCGAAGCAGTTTTCGCCAGAGCAGGAGGCGGAGCTCCAGGCCTACGCGACGAAGCAGGCGCCGAATACCGAGGAGCTCATGCAGCAGTTGCGCGACCTCGGCCGCTACCCGAAGGAGAATGCCGGGCGTAGCCTGGCAGAGCGGCAGCTGGCTGAGAAAATTCGGAGAGCGCGGAAGGCGAAGCAGTTTTCGCCAGAGCAGGAGGCCGAGCTCCAGGCCCTGCAGCGCGCGGACGGCGATGCCAGAGCAGCGGCTCGCATCACGGAGGCGGGGGCCCTTCCAAGCCCCTATGGAAGGGTTTTCAGAGGAGGCGCAGAGCAAGATCGACCAGGGCCCGCTCATGTTGGAGAGCGGCATCCGGACTAAGGTATTCCTGCGGCGCCTCGCCGGATACAAGGAACTGGTGCCCAGCCAGTCTGCGCAGCACGAGGACTTCGTGCAGCGGTGCGCGGAGCGGGTGCGCAGTGCGTCGGCCGCTCCCGCAGGGAAGAGCCGCTACGTTCCCGGCAGCGAGGTGGAGGGGGGCCAGCTGCGCGTCTTCTCGGACAGGCCCGCCCTGACGGGGCCCCTCGCATGCCAGCTCTGCGAGTGCGACCTCATCGCGGAGGAGGACTTTGCGCGGCACAAGCAGCAGAACCACGAGGGCGAGGCGGAGCATCGGAAGCGCGTCTTGTTTCTCATGGCGGAGGCCGGCTGCAGGCCGATAACCGCCCAGGAGAAGAGGCTCACGGTGCAGAATTTTGCTCACTTCCAGCAATTCTGTCACCCGGGCAGCAAGGGCAACCGCTTCTCGGGCTGCGATGCGGCGCTTCGATGCGAGGCAGCCTGCGTAGTCTGCGCGCAGAAAGATTACCTGGAGCACCGCCGCAAACTCAGCCTCTTCGGCGCAGTGTCGGAGGGGCGTGTTTCCGAGCACTGCGCGGACCTTGCTGGCGACGAGGACGACGTGCCCGAGGGCGAGGCAAACGCCCGACGCACGCAGACACTGGTGAGGCGCAGTCCCCGGAACTGGCGCAGGAGCTCCTGGACGTGGACAGGTGCTGGCAGCGGTGGCCTTTGATCCCGCGCGAACAGCTGCACGCGTCCAGCGTTCAGCATCCGGAGCACCCAGACTGGCGGTGGCTGCTGCGCTCCCGTCGAGTCCCTGTGGAAGCACCAGCAGACGGCGAGCCTGGCGGTGCTCCTCAGCCTGCAGACGACAGGCCTCGTTGTGCAGGGGTGGGAGATGCTAGTGCGGTGGTGTGGGTCTGTTGGGAGTGCCTGACTGACCTGTGCGCCAAGAAGCCAAAGATGCCGCTAAACGCTCTGGCCAACGACAACTGGATCGGACGGGGGCCGGCGCACGTGCGCGGCGCTTCGAAGGCTACTAAGATGCTCGCGCCCCTTGGCCGACGCTGTTGGAAGCAAGTCCGTCTAGGCAAGGGCTCTCCGGACGCCCAGCAGAAAGGCATCGCGGGCAACGCCGGCCTTTTCGCACAGCCCACGGCAGACATCCCGTCCATGGAGCTGCCTCCCGCGCAAGACTCGCTTGTGGAGTCTCTCAACGTCGTCTTCTCGGGCGCCGCGCACAATCTCAGCAGGGCGCCCTGGGCAACAGTCAACCGCGCTGAGTACATGCAGATCGTCAGGGGGCGCAAGCAGCAGTGCGCTACCTTGGCGGACGTGTCAGTGCGCGAGGACCTCGCCGCGACACTGCTGCCGGAGGACGGCGTGCCAGACCGCGTCCACGCTTGCCTGCAAGCAGTGGACGGAGCCGACAAAGCTCCGGTTCGTCTGCTGGGGCCAGCTTCGAGGGCCCCCGAGGTCGGCGGAGACGACGAGGCGGGAGTGGAGTCCGACGGGGAGCCAGAGGTCGGGGGCTCACAGATGTGGTTCTGAGGGAGGTGGTCCTAAGGACGAGGGAGGCGGTTAATGGTGGGCTGAAGGCTGAAACCCTGCCTCGCCCTTAGGACCACATCCGTCAGGACCGCATATTTGAACCCTCGAAGAGGCAGACAAAGACGACGAGCCCGGATAACAGCCTGACATGCCCTACCTGCGTGAGAATGTGGCTGAGAGACCACAGTTGCAGTGGATCCTGTGCATCACGTCGGCCCAGTCCGAATGATGCAAGCGCTGCAAGGCGCGCTGGGGGCGCTGCAGGAGCAGGCAGCATGCGTCGCAAAGAACGAGACGATACCGACTGTGGCAGACAGCAGCGGTGCTCTTCAGCCTGTTGCCGACGAAGGCGGCAGGCATACGATGCGCAGCATGGTTCTCGATGTGCAGAGCGCCGCTCGTTCGTTCGACGAGCGAGCGCAGGTGGCGCTGGAGACAGCGCAAGCAGGCTGAGCAGAGACGTGCAGGGCGGTGGGCCCACACTCGTTATCGGTGCCTACGCACAAACCCTTGAGTTCTTTCGACAGCAGGTCCTGGCCGGCGTGCTACACAGAGTTCTGGTTCGGGGACGGCGCGCCGAACTTCGAGCGGGAGCGGCCCATGTTGTTCGAACAGGTCTTCCCCAGGACTACTACCAATACTACCACGAATCCAACCATTGATAGCAGAGTTTTGTTTTCACACGATTCCATTATTGAGAGCAGTGTCTTGTTTTAACACAGTTCCAGTATTGATAGCAGAGTGTCGTCTTTACCCGAATTCCATTATTGATAGCAGTGTCTCGTTTTGACACTGGTCCAGTATGGATAGCAGAGTTTCGCTTTCACACGACTCCCACTGTTGATAGCAGCGTTTCGTTTTAACACAGTTCCAGCATTGATAGCAGAGCCTCGTTTTCAGACGATTCCCACTATTGATCGCAGTTTTCTATTGTTTAACATAACCTCACGATTGATAGCAAAGTATCGTTTTGACTCACTTCCAGTGTTGATAGCAGAGTTTCGTTTTGTACAAGACTCCCACTATGGATAGCAGTGTCTCGTTTTGACACACCTAAAGTATTGATAGCAAAGTTTCGTTTTTACACGGTTCCCACTAGTGATAACAGCGTCTCGTTGTGACATACCTCCAGTATGGCTAGCAGAGTCTCGTTGTTTAAACACAGTTCCAGCATTGATAGCACAGTCTCGTTTTTATACGACTTCCACTATTGATATCAGTGTCTCGTTTACACACAGTGTCAGCGTTGATAGCAGAGTCTCCTTTCACGCAGCTCCCACTATTGATAGCAGTGCTTCGTTTTGACACACTTCCAGCATTGATAGCAGAGTTCCGTTGTTACACAACGCCGACTACTGATAGCAGCGTCTCGTTCTAACGCAGTTCTAGCATTGATAGCAGAATCTCGTTGTTACACACCTCCAACTATTCAAAGCAGGGCTTCGTGATATTAGTAGCATTGGTAGTAGTCCTTCGAGGTCGCACGACGCCTCATCAACCTGGAGGAGCTCGAGTACTCTCTCGCGACCGACGAGGAGCCCTACGAGGCAGCCTGCCAGAGCCGCTTCAGCTCGCCAGAGATCATTGCTGTCCTCGGCGACGTGATCCGCCGGCTGCGCCTCTTGAAAGGCACCCGGGCAGCGATTGGCAGGAAAGGCTTCGGCGCTGACCTCCAGATCCTGTCAGAGGCGTCGGCGGAGGATTTCATGGAGGCGCTGAACATCGCCAAGCCGGCCGACTGCATCGGCTCCGCCATTTCACGCCCGGGCATGCCTGCGAAGGTCAAGACTGCCCTCAGGACGTTGCTACTCAAAACTTCCGATGTGCCTGGCACCGAGGGGCGGGAAACGGCGCTCCGCTTCAACGGGCACGGCAACAACCTCAAGTTCGGCGCGGCCACTTTCTTCGTCACGCCGAACTTCGCAGACACCTACAACCCGTTGGTCCTCCAGCTCCAAGGAGGGCCCGGAAAGCGGAGCCACTTGGACATCTGCGGAGGCGCTCTTGCCAGGTCTGGCGGTGCTTCGCAACCAGCGCCGACCATGCCTTCTCTGGAACGGATGCACCAGATAGTGGCAGCTGACCCGCGGGCGCAGGCCAAATTCTTCCTGCTGATGACGGAGCTCCACTACCGCTGCATCATCGGCTTAGAGCGCCTGTTTGTTGGCCGCGCAACGCTAGCCCGACAGGCGGTGTCAACGGAGGACGACGTGGCAGCGTCTCTGCAGCCGTGCGTGGCTCCAGGCACCACTGACGTGCAGGCGCCTTTCGAAGCGCAGGGACGGGGCTTCGCGCATGGCCACAGCAAAGGCCACAGCGGCATCGGGCCTACGATGGCGTGGCCGCGGTCGGCCGTGGTCGGAGGGCTGCGCACCGCCGCTCGGAAGCTGCGAACTGCGCTTCTTTCCACCGCGGCGACCGTGCAGTACGAAGCTGCCAACGAGCCCGCACGGCAGCTGGGGCTTCCTGACGTCGCGCCAGAGCCTTTCACAGCCAGGCAGCAGCGACAGAGCCGCATGGACGGAGGCGAAGAGGAGGACGGCACCCTGCGCGAGGAGGTGCCGCTCGGCCCGCCAGTGGAGCAGCCGTGCCTCGTGGAGGAGCGCGCGCGGGCGGCCGCAGAGAACCGGATGCCTGCAATCGGCGCTGCAGCGTGCCGGGGCCTCCCGCTCGCAGGGGCCTTTCAGTCTACGTTTCCAAGCTACCGCCAGCGAACTAGCTTCGGGCAGCTAGGTGGCGCTCCTCAGCCTGCCATGGCAGCCAGCCATGCTAGCCTCTTCCAGATGAACGGGGATGGAGCGATTGAGGAAGTCCTCAAGCCCGATGGCTCGTCGGCTTCGGTCGAGGAGATTAACGCAGATGCGGGGGCTTGGGCAGCGGCGTTTAGCCATGACTTCTTCTGCAACATCTGCTCCAACCACGAGCACGACTGCACCGAGACGTGCGTCAAGTACGTCAAGAAGAAGCTCGAGGCCAAAGAGAGTCTGCGCTCGAACAGGACCCCGTCGTGCCGCTTCTGGTTCTTCCGCATCCAGCAGCTATGTCTGGCAGGCCGCACCACGCGAGTGCGTCGGCGCGGCAAGCCTTTGGTCCAGACTCCGTTCATCGACTTCTCAGATGACCGCAACCAGCGGTGCCGCTGCCAGGTCAAACGCGACCAGCCGTTCAGGAGCTCCAGCAGCGACGTCTCTCAGGTGACCAGTCGTTGCTACGTAGATTTCCAGTTCTTGATGTGCGCGCCTGACGAGACCGCCGATGCAGCGGAAGTGCCTGAGGCTGGTGGTGCCGCTCAGCCTGCCCAAGACGAGCCGCCTGCGCCCGCCCCAGCTCAGCTGGCCAAGCGCAGAAGGCTTACCAAGAAGACGGCCACCATGAAGAACCCAGGCTCGGCAATCGCAATGCGCTCATCAAAACATCTCAGCGGCCGCAAAAAGTGGCTCTACGGTTGTGGCTCCTTGCGCCCGAAAGATGCGGCTGTCGTGGAAAGCTTCCAAGCGGCTTTCCAGAAGGCTTTCTCCATGGACTTCTACATCGCGAAGTACCAAGGCAAGATGATGGAGTCCATGACGCCGCTCTTTCAGTCTATGGTCGGCGGCATGCAGCGTCTGGAGCAGCAGGAGAAGGAAGAGCAGGAGGAGGCAGCCCGCGCGATGCTCAGTGAGGGCGGCGCTGATGGCGAGGACCAGACGCTGGCCAAGCGGCGCCGAACGTGCGAGGATCTCGCTCGCCGCGCTCGGCGAGTCTGTATCCGGCTAGCGTCGATGGCGAACCGGTGCTTCTGGCTCTCCACGACGGAGGTGGCGCTGCACATCCTCGCGGGCGGCGACTGCCTCCAGTCGCACCGCAATGTCCGGCTCTTCACGAGGCAGCTGCAGTGGGCCTGTCAGCAGTGCAAGCGTTTGCTGAACCAGGAAGGTGCGGGCGAGGAGCAGCAGAATGAACAGTTGCCCATACAGGCGGTCCGCATCCAGATCCCTGTCGCCGACGATGACGAGGAGCACTCCGCAGGTGGGACCAGCAGTGCTCCTCAGCCTCCTGGAGACACCCCTGCTGGTGATGAGCAGGCTGGCGGTGCGGAGTGCGAGGACATGCAGGCGTGCACCACCAGCGCGAACACGGCCGACGACTACGCCCACAGAGGCCCTCGCCTGCAGACCATGCCGTACTACATCTACAGGATGTACGTCCGCAGAGTCCTCAAGCCGAGCCGGGTGAAAGCTTCTGGACCGAGATTATTCGTCTTCGAAAACCATTACGTCATGGCTCCGCGCTACGTGCAGTAGGTTCAGTTGACGCGGATGGACGCCCCCACCATCGACGGCTTCCAGTGCCCGACCTGGGCACAGGACCCAGAGCAGAACTCGCTCTTCAAGGCTCTCCTCTTCACGCCTCGGGCGTGCGAGGGTCCCCTCAATTGTGGCTGCGTTGCCCAGTGCAGCCATATGTTGAGGAACTGCGACTGCCCTGCCGTGCGCCCACGCTCGTTCGAGCGGGCGCGGCGGCTTCGGTGCGCGGAGATCCACGCGCTGGCGGCGCGCGCGGACTCCAGGAGCCGCCAGGCCCGCAAGAGGCTGGTGCTCGCGGGCGCGACCCTCTTCTCCGAGCTGAAACAGCCCCGGGCGAACCTCGAAGAGGGCGACCTGGTGCTTCGCAGCCTAGGGCACTTCGCAAGGTCCCAGCTGGCGCGGCGCATGCCAGTGGAGGCGGCGCGGCGCATCGTCGCTTTCAGTGGCCATCATTGCCGGTGGCACGAGGAGCAGTGCACTCTGGCGGAGTTCTGCGCGCACAGGGCGCGCGACGTGCTGGCGCACGTGGACTTCGCGGCGGAGGCGCGGGTGAAGCCTCGGCCGGCAGCGGCTGCGCACCTCGAGGCGGATGAGGACTCCGCGAGCGACGCCGAAGACCGCAAGGGGCGGGTCCCGCTGGAGCTCGTAGACGTGGGGGGAGGCGGTGGCAGCGACGTGGAGGAGGAAGTAGAGGACGCCGCGCTTACGGAGATCTCCCTGTTTCCGCTGCGGGACCACGTCAGAGCAACCGAGCTGGCCCTGCAGCAAGACCAACTGCAGCGCTTGGACCAGAAGAGCCGCCTCAGCTACGCCAATAAACAGTTGAAGAATCTCGACCGAGCGTACGGCGGCATGCTGCAGGCGAGCTTTACACAGCCAGCCAGCAGCGGCGCGCGGGAGCATCTGGGCACGCGGCTGGACGAAAGCTTTTCTGACATGCTGGCCCTGCAGCGGCAAACCATTGCGCTCCAGAAGAAGCAAGCGAGCCCGGATGGAGAGACCTTGCCCGATGCTGCTGACGACTGGCTACCCAGCGGTGCTCCTCAGCCTGCTGCCGACGACGCGCAGCCGGAGCTCGTGCCGCAGCTCTTGGCCATTCAGGGCCCGGCGGCTGTTGCGTGGAAGCTGGTCGCTGATGCCGAATGCACGGAGGGGCAGATTGACGCGGCGTCGTTGTTCGCGCTGTCCCTGCAGAAACGTTTTGACGGCAGGCCAGACAAGACAACGCATCTGCTCCCCGTGGTGTCCGCGACGGGCAACCACAGCGATCTGGCTCGGGGGAGGCGGCGTCGGCAAGACACGCGCCCTCTCCAAAGTTGTGGAGCCGATGGCCATCACCTACTTCGGCGAGCAGGGGTACCTCGGCAAAGCGCAGTCCAACCACGCGGCACACAATCTCGGCCCGCGCGGGAGGACGATGCATTCCTCCAACGGGCTGCTCATGTCGGACTCCATGCAGACCGCCAGGCTGCGCTTGACCCCGCAGACGCAGAAGAAGCTGGACCGCCTCACAGGCACACTCGGCGTCGACGTGATCGATGAGCTGGGTGCTGTGCCGGGGCCCTTGCTGCATGCGGATGCACTGCGCGCGACCTGCGGCAGGGCGTTGCGCTGCAACCTCGACCCCGCGAAGTACATGCGCCCGCAGGAGACGTGGGGGCGTATGGCGGTGAAGATCCTGTGCGGGGACTTCTACCAGTTGCCGCCGGTCCCCGCCAGCGCCTCCCTGCTGGCGCCTCACACAGGCCAGTCCTACGAGCACCAACAGGGTAGGAAGTTGCTCGCCGACTTCGAGTGCGTCATCGACTTCGTGCAGACGCAGCTCTTTACAGACCCGTTGCAGCTCGAGGTCCTCCACGCCATGGGGACTTCAGGCGGCAAAAAGATTTCTGACGAGAGCTGGCAGGCGATCGTCAGAACAGAGGTCGTCGGCCCCAGCGGTGCTGCTCAGCCTGCTGCCACCAGCAGCGAAGCCGCTCAGCAACCTCAGTGGGGCTACCGGTTGCGTGCAGCACGAGGCTGGTACGAGTCGGCATATGAGTGGCGCATCGTCTCTTACGGCATGCATGCGCAGGCCAAGCTTGATGCGCACGATGCTGGCCAGCTGCTCTTCTACGTGCCGGCAATCGACAGACCAGCTGCGCGCCTCGCGAAACCTGACTTCGACGAGATGCGCGCGGAGCCCAACATCGGCGCTACCGCAAAAATGCCGGGGCTGCTGCCGCTCTTCGTCGGCATGGAGGGCATCCTGACGGAGTCCGTCTGGCCACCTAAGTATGTCCGTGGCGCGCCGGGCAAGGTGGTAGGCATAGAACTGCACGCTCTAGGGCCTCCGGTGGAGGGCCGCCCGCCCATTGTCTCGAATGGTATTGTACTACTCCGCTACATGCCAAAGGCCGTCTATGTCAAGATCGATGGCAGCGATGAACTCTTCTTGAAAGCCGCGCCGGTGACAGCTGGCAGCGCTTCTCAGCCTGCTGGCCCCGACATGCGCGGAGTGCTCTTGATCACCCCGCAGGCGCGCCCCTGGAAGTTCAAAGCGGCGACAGGTGGCCTGGCCATCGCGGTCTCCAGGACACAGATGACCGTGCTGCCCAAGAAGCAGGGCACTCTGCATGGCGTGCAGGGCGAGACGGCGGACCCAGGCTTCATCGTGCACTGGGCGTTTCCGCCAGGACCCTGTAGTAGTAGTAGTAGTAGTAGTAGTAGTAGTAGTAGTCGTAGTCGTAGTCGTAGTAGTAGTAGTAGTAGTAGTCGTAGTAGTAGTAGTAGTAGTAGTAGTAGTAGTAGTAGTAGTTGTAGTAGTAGTAGTAGTAGTAGTGGTGCTAGTAGTAGTATAGTAGTGGTAGTAGTATTAACATTAGTAGTAATGGTAGGAATATTGGTAATAGTAGTACTCGTAATCGTAGTAGTACTAGTAGTAGTGGTAGTAGTAGTACTAGTGGGGATAGTAGTAAACGTGTTGATAGTCATGGGGTGAGGACTCAAGAAGGAGTCCATTTGGCTGGCCTACTACGTCAGCCTGTCGCGGCCCAGGAGCTTCGGCCAGCTCTGGAGCCAAGGCTTGCCTGACCGGAGCATCATCGAATCCGGCCCCCCGGAACAGATCGCCGAGGCCTTCGCCGAGCTCTTCGCGGACAAGATTGCCGCGACGAAGATTGCTTGCGCGAAAGCCCGACAAGAGCTAGGCTGGCCTGCACGAGCTTGAGGAACCGTGAGACGCAGGCTGCTTTGTGGCGGTGCTGCTCAGCCTGCCCGCTTGGTGCTTCTCAGCCTGCGCTCGCGTGGTGCTTCTCGGCCTGCGCTCGCGTGTGCCCGTGCGTAGTGAGATGCGGGGCTCCTCCGTCTGCATCCTGCATGCAGTGGTGCTGCTGTGCAAACGATGGTACACACCAGCGCCTTAGGGGGAGCGTGCCGAGCGATGCAAACACAAACGCAGACAGGTCTGAAAGCCTTTGTTTTGGGACTAAAACCATTGATACAAGTGTATCGTTTGAAACTCAATCCGTTGATAGCAGTGTCTCGTATGGGCCTACATCCATTGATAGCAGTGTCTCGTTTCGACCTCAATACATTGAAACCCATTTTGGGGCTAAAGCCATTGATGCAAATGTATCGTTTGAGACTCAATGCGTTGATAGCAGTGTCTCGTTTGGACCTACATCCATTGATAGCAGTGTCTCGTTTCGACCTCAATACATTGAAATCCATTCCCGGGCCACTTTGTGAAGGCCCGGTGCCAACTGTACGCCACTTCGTGCTCTTCGAGTTCTGAGAATTCCATTCCCGGGCCACATTTTGAATGCCTGGAGCCAATTGTCGGCTACTTCGTGCACTTCGAGTTCCCACAACGCCACTCTCGGGCCACATTCTGCATGCCCAGAGCTAGCTGTGAGCCACTTCGTGCTCTTCGTATTCCCAGAACTCCATCCCCGGAAAACATTTTGAATGCCCGGAGCCAACTGTAGGTCACCTCGTGTTCTTCGCGCGGCAAAAGCAGCCACAGGAAACGCACAGCGAAGCACAAAGCAGGCCATGAGGAGCAGGATTGAGGCACGGCGGAGGCTGAGGCCTGGAACTCGCGACTGGGAGGCGACGGCGAAAATACGAGGCATGGAGGAGGGGGACACACGACGAGGTACACAGCAGGGAGGGGGGAGGAGGAGGAGCTAAGCAGCATAACGACGGCGACGAACAGGAGGAGGGAGGAGGAGGAGGAGGAGGAGGACGGAGCAGGAGGAAAGGAGGGGATGAGGAGGACGAGAAGGAGGAGGAAGACGAGCAGCGAGGAGGAACGGACGACCAGGAGGATAAATGGAATGAAGAGGAGGAGAAGGACGGCTGGAGCCACGGCGCCAGCGCCGATATCACCACCGGCCGGCGGCGCTTCTCAGGCCTG